>JBBHKE010002067.1:0-22868 GCA_037447655.1 Zygnema cylindricum | reverse complement strand
AAACCGATCTTAAGGGGAGATTTGAAATGAAGGATATGGGGGAAGCAAAATATATTTTGGGAATTCAAGTAGAGAGAGACCGAAAAAGAATAATTATAAGATTGACTCAAAAGGAAGCAATAAGGAACATGCTTGAAAAATTTCAAATGGATAAAGCTAATAGTTGTACAACTCCAATGGAGTTGAAGAAGGGAAGTGAGGGGAGTGAGGAAGAAGGAGTCATAGTCTTAGACGAGGAATTATCTCCTGAAGAACATGCAGACTATTCCTTACAGGCAAGTAGTGGGAAGTCTAATATGTTTTATGAATTGTACTCGGCCGTATTTAGCTGCAGCAGTAGGAGTGCTGAGTTGAAGTCTTAATGCTCCCACTAAGAGGGATTCAGAGGCAGCTAAGAGAGTCCTTAGATATTTGATAGGAACTAGGGATCTATGGTTGCATTTGGGTGGGGAGAATACTGACATCACTACTTGGAGTGATGCCAGTTATGATGATGCTACGATGAGGAGATGCACTTCTGGATATGTATTATATGTGGGTGATGGGGCTTGCTGTTGGAGTAGCAAACAGCAAAAAGTTATTGCTCAGTCCACCATGGAGGCTGAGTATATTGCCTCTTGCTCTGCTCTAAAAGAATTGATGTGGGTCAAGTCTTTGCTTGGTTAGCTTGGTCACCTTAAGAGTGGCGTGCAGAATTATTTTTGTAATAATGAGACAGCAATCGCTATTTCTGCCAATCATAAACATCGTTTTAAAGCCAAACACAAGGACATTAGACTCAACTTTGTTGGGGAGAAAGTAGAAAACAAAATAATCAGTTTAGAGTACCGACCAGATAGTGAGATGGTAGTAAATATGATGACCAAACTAATGCCTTCCCCTAAGCTAATTTTCTGCAAGGAGAAGTGTGGTCTGAAATTAAAGATTGACTAGAAAATAAGGGGAGTTTAGAAATTAATGGTCCGTTTAAAGTATTTTCTAGGTCTAAATATAAATATAGAAAGAAGCCGAGGCAGTGTTCCTCTAACCTCTCTCTCCAACTCTCAAACTTGTCGCAGTTACTGAGAAATTGGAGAGGAAGCTAGAGCCATGGCTACCTAGGCTATCCAGAGGTTTACGGGAAATATATATATTAGTTTATTTATCGTTAGGGGTTTATTTACTAAAAGAATATGTGATGCCTCAAGGATTTGATCCTGGTAACAACCGGAAGGTAAGCAGGCGGTAGCCGGTAGCCTTATCCGTTTAGTCTAGACCTAATGTTACGTAGTATAGGGTTTGATATTTAATTAAACATAAATACATAGGATAAGTCATTTAATTGAAACAGTTTACGGGAGACATAGATCCAGTAATTTAAAAGTATGGATTACGGTACAGATAAGAAACGAATATCGCGCATGTATTTATTACGGCTATGATTAAATGTGAATTTAATCGGACGGCCGAAATTAACGTCGAGATCGCAAAAGAGGATTTCGGCGTTTTTTGGTCATCGTCACATTGGATGACACGTGGCGGAATTACATTGGATCTCGGCAACTGCGAGGATTAAGGGACGAATCCGGCTATACCACGTGTCGACATTTAGGCCATGTCGTACATTATTCGTACAGAAAGTACACCGGCAACTGTACTTTTGTGCACGGAAGTGTAATCTGATTAGCTCCGTATATAAGTAGATAGAGTTTGTGAGAGAGATACGACTTAGAAAAATTAGGAGATTTGACCCTCTCTCCCAGAGAGCTTTTGTACGAAATGTCAACTTTGACCCTCCATAACTTACTACTTAGGGGAGCAAATTCAGAGATTCTTTTTGCTATCAACTCATGGGAGTCTTGCCTTTACAGGGTTGAAGGTGGTGAGAGTTATTGTCTGCCAGGTTGGCAATTGTTCTTACTGAAACTCAAAGGGGTTAGGGTTATCCTAGAGGCTTCTTGGAAGCTGTCCATTCTGAGGACTTATGGAGGTCTCAGAATTTCAGGATAGATCTACCAACAGATGGAAAATAGAAACGAATGGTTTACCAGGTATTTTGTTAAGATATAATGATCACTCAAAAGGTTGTTGTTTTGGAAACCTTGAGTCCTCTCTATATCTCATTGCTATATTGCCATGATGCGTTAAGTCTAACATCGCAGCATGAAATTTTAAGCACTATACTTGTTGCTGTAGTGCTATGCTGCGCTGATCTGACATCGCAGCTGCGCTGATCTAATATCACAGCTGCTCTAAGAGTCATAGCAAACATAGCAATCATAGCAGAGTTATAGCAGCTATAGCAGTCTGCGCAAGAAAGTAGTTCTGAATATTAGTCAGTTTGTGTTAATATGAATTGACGGGGACATGATTTAGTGAGTATGTTACTCCAAAGGGAGTACACGAATTCGGTGCACTTTAAGCACACGTGTCGGTCTGTGAGAAAGTCAAGAGTGGTTGTTCTAGAAGAAGAAGTACAAGTTCGACTGAGGACCGAAGTTACACGTGGAGGTTCATCTTCAGTGATGAAAGAATACGCAGACGGCGGACGGAGTCCGCTATCATTTTTTGAAGAGAACTCTTCCCTGCGTCGTCATTTCGGCAGACGAACTTTGACACCGCACTATTTTATTTTAGTGGCTGTCCGATCTTGGATCGTTGTAAATATTCTATGTACAGTTGACGGTGAGGTTTTTTTAAATGAAGATTAGTGTACTGATCGACCATGGTAATTATGGTACGACGTGTTCAGCTGTAGGCTCACTTGTATATGTAGGACTTAGATTATCTTAGGAAGTATGATTATTGTGTAGAAATCTGCGAAGCAGTTTTTGGGTGTTTTTGAAATGTAAGATCATTGTGATCTTTTGGCAGAACTTAGTGAAATTCTACATGTGTTTTTTTGGGTGTGTATTCTACATTGTGGCAAATTTGCAGACCTAGTGTGTGTCTGGTTTGCTTGAGGCTTCATTGTGAAGCTGGTCTTCTGTGGGATTTCGTGAGAGTTTCCTCTTTGCATAATTGATTCTTATGGCAACTGCTGGTGCTGGTGCTTCTTCATCTTCTTCAGTGGCACCAGCTGCCTCAAATCAACAGGTCACGGGCCCACCCTCACGGATCCCGGTGTTTAATGGGCAGAAGTATCTTTAATGGGGGGATTTGACTAAGTCTTACTTGAAAAAAGTGAAATTATATGATGTGATTTTCTGGTATCCTTGCGGATACGGATCCGGATTTTGGAAAGAAAAATGAAGATGAATTGCATGTTCTGAAGTTACTTTTGTTAGATAATCTTAACATGACATATATCAATATCTCTACGGCATTTGAAATATGGAAGGCTTTGAGTGAATCTTATGTCTTAGCTAGTGAGCAGAATGAGGTTGTAACTGCTGGAAAAAATTGGGACTATAAGTATACTGGGGGTAACATGAACTCATATTGTAATGGCTTGAAGCTTCTATTGTCAGAAAATGCATGTCCCGGGGGGAGTTTTTCTCCTTATCATCAAGCTATGATTTTAATGAGAGGGCTTCCTACTGAATATAAAGGAGCAGCGGAGCAGCTAAGAAGGTTAGAAAAGAGTAAATGGAATATAGCTGTAGCTCAGGCCTATATCTAAGACGAAGAGGCAACTGAGATAGCATTAAATGGTGGTCAATCAGTGGTAGCTTACAATGCACAGACATATAAGCCGGCTGGTTTTTATGGAAATAGAAACTTTTCCCCCAATCGAAACTATAGGCAATATGATAGGTGTGTCTATTGCTTTGGTCAAGGTCATGTTTTCCGGCTGTGTCCGGCATTCATAAAAGCGTGTGAAACATAAATTTATCGTGCGAGATGGAGAGTGTGGTCAGTGGAATCACCATCAAGAGTGGCGGCATCAAAACTACCGATTGAAAATGTCGCGTTCCTTGCATTTGATGAGACGTCACAAGATGAACGGCCGGAAAGAGAGGAAGATGTGGTCAGATTTCCACAATCGGATGATGATGAGTTCTTTGCTCTTGCAAAAGATCTCATGGAGGGACCTCGAGAGAACGGATGGATTATGGACTCCGGATGCTCCTCACACATGTGCGGTAACCGAGCTTACTTCAAGACGCTTACTCCAATTCCCACTCGCCGGATTTACTATGCGGATGACAGCGGTGTGGAGGCTACGGCAAAAGGAAGCGTGGAGTTAGCATGTGACATCAATGGTCAGATTGTAAAGAGGACCTTGCATGATGTTCTCTACATCCCAAAGTTTACGAAGATTTTGTTTTCCACTTCGGTGGCGGAAATGAAAGGTTTTGAAATTTTGCAAAATAATGGAAAAGAGGTAGTAAGCAAGGATAGAAGGGTAGCTTTGGTAGGAACTAGAGGCACAAACTTGTTGTACCGGATGGACTTGGCTAATGAAATTGAATTTGCATACTCCAGTGTCCTTCCGGAAAATGTTTTGTGGTATAAGAGGCTCGGTCATGTTCATCATGAAAAAGACTTGATAAAATGGTAAAACGAAATATGATAGATGGTGTTAAATTAGGACAGACAGATTCTCATGCATGCGATGGATGTGCCTTGGGGAAGCTTCATAAGCTGCCCCTCCCTCAAACAACAGATAACCGGGCCACAGAATTGCTGCAAATTATTCATTCGGATGTATGGAGACCGTCAAAAGTTCCTTCCATCAGTGGCAGCCGGTTTTTGGTCACTTTTACAGACGATTTCTCAAGATACAGCAGGGTTTACTTTATGAAAGAAAAGAGTGAAGTGCTCACTCACTTCAAACATTTTCGGGTATGGGCGGAAAAGCTTCATGGGAAACCGGTTCTTTCGCTTCGATCCGACAACGGAGGAGAATATGTTTCTCATGCATTCTCTGAATATTTAAAAGACAATGGTATTTTTTGGCAATTTACAGTTCCTTATACTCCGGAACAGAATGGAGTATCCAAAAGACTCAACTAAACTCTAACAGAAAGTGCAAAATCTATGATGCTAGATAAGGGAATAGATTTCAAATTTTGGGGTGAGGCTTTCTCTTGTGCGTCGTATATTAGGAATAGAATAGAGACTCGAGCAGTAAAAGAGAAAACACCATATGAAGTATGGACTGGAAGAAAACCGAATGTTAGTCACTTTCGGGTTTTTGGGAGTAAATAATTTGTTTTGGATAATCTCCATATTTCCAAACTTAGTTCGAAATCGATTCCCGGAATTTTTATGGGATATGATGATGAATCAATGGGCTATAGGGTATTCTATCCAGATAGGAATAAGCTTCAGACTGCTAGAAATATTCAGGTTAATGAAGAAAGTCGATTGGTTGATGTTTTTGGTAATGACAAATTTTGAAAAAGATTTCAAAATCAAAGAATATGTTGTTTTTGAAAATACTCCTCTCACCTCCCGTGGTCACTCTTTCGGCACCTCTACTGGTCCACTTGTGGAGGATACTCCTCCTCCTCCTCCTCCACCACCTCCTCCTCCTCGGCGGCAACCTACGGATCCAACAATTCCGGCCTTAGATTTTCTAAGGGAAGAAGGCAAAGCAACAGGCTACGAAGCTACGAAATTGCTCTATTTTCTGTCAGCACGCTGGAACCAAGTGAAAATTGCGAAACTACGAAACTGCGAAGCTGCGATGCTGCTGCGATGTTGCGAAGCTGTGATGTTGCTGCGACGTTGCGAAGCTACGATGCAGCGAAGCTGCGAGGCTGCGAAGCTGCGATGCTGCGAAGCTCCAAAGCTGCGAGGCTGCTCAATTGTCTACTTGCACGATGGAACCAGTCACAACACAGGATGCTATTTTAGCTCCAGAAAAGATTCAATGGACCTCCGCAGTCAACGATAAAATGCGATTGATAATGGAGGCTCAAACCTGGGAGCTTGTGGAGCTTTCGCCAAATCGAAAGGCCATCGGTTATAAGTGGGTATTTAAAGTCAAGTTGAATCCGGATAACTCTATTGAAAGATATAAAGCTAGAATTGTTGCTAAAGGTTATAGTCAGAAGGAGGGAATCGACTATGAAGAGACTGTCTCTCCGGTTGTCAGATTTCCAACTGTTAGAATTTTGTTGTCGTTAGCGGCCATTGAAGATATGGAATTACATCAAATGGATGTTAAGACAGCTTTCTTGCATGGAGATATAGAGGAAGTAATTTATATGAAACAACCTGAAATGTATGAAGGGACCGGAAAAGGAAATCTGGTCTGTAAAATGTTGAAATCCTTGTATGGTCTAAAGCAGATCCACGTTAGTGGAATCTGAAACTAGATGAGTTTCTAACTGGTCTTGGATTTGTTAGGATATGCTCAGATCACTTAGTTTATGTTATGAAAGGGGAAGATGGGATCATTTACATTGCTGTATATGTAGATGATTTGTTGTTGTTAAGCAAGTCATTAAATGAGATTAATAAAATCAAGGCAGCCTTGAATTCAAGATTTGAGATGAAGGATTTAGGTGAGGCAAAGTACATTCTTGGAATTCAAGTGGAAAGCGATAGAGATCGGAGACAATCCATCTAACGCAGCGGGAAGCAATAGGTAATGTGCTTGAAAAGTTTGGCATAGCAGAGGCAAAGGGAAGTGCCACTCCCATGGAATTTAAGCAAAGATTGGAAGGCATGGAGACAAATGGGGGAGTCATCTTTGATGACATCTTCGATTCAGAGGAGGCGGATTTTATGGCCACCATTCTTTATCGACAGATTGTTGGGAGCCTCATCTACTTCATGAATACACGAGGCCGGATATTGCGGCAGCAGTTGGTGTGTTGAGTCAGAGTTTACAAAATCCGAGGAAATCAGATTGGGAGGTAGCAAAGAGGGTTCTTCGATACCTTGCAGGGACACGAAATCTTCGACTTACTCTCGTTGGAGATGAAGTCAAAATTCAGACATGGAGCGATGCTAGCTACGAAGACATGCCAAGTCGCCGTTCCACAACCGGATTCATTTTGAAGATTGGAAGTGGAACATGTTGTTGGAGCAGTAAGCTTCAAAAGGTAACAGCTCAATCTACAATGGAGGCTAAATATATGGCAGCAAGCTAAGCTGTTAAGGAGTTACTATGGGTGAAGTCTCTCCGTTCAGAACTTCATTTTATGCAATCCGTACCTCAAACAATGTGGTGTGACAACCAGACAGCTATTGCGATTGCATCCAACCTGAGTCATCATTTCAAAAGCAAACACATTGACATCAAGCATTGCAAAACTTTTGTAATATCGTCGTACGAGCATCTCGACGAGCAAGTACCTCGGGAAATACTCGACAATATTTTAGGATGATGTATAGCCGGGGATCCCACGGATGATGATGAGGTAGCAACTCTGAAACTCTGAGAACTCCATAAATCCTCAGAATGGACAACTTCTAAGAAGCCTGTAGGATAACCCTGACCCTTTTGTGTTTAAGCAAGAACAACTGCCACCCTGATGTTGTTTTGGAAACCTTGAGTCCTCTTTATATCTCGTTGCTATACTCCCATGCTGCGCTAAGTCTAATATCGCAGCAGGAAACCTTGATCACCACACTTGTTGCTGTACTACTATGCTGCGCTGATTTGACATCGCAGCTGCGCTGCTCTAATATCACAGCTGCGCAGACAATCATAGCAGTCATAGCAGTTATAGCAGTCTGCGCAAGAAAGTTGTTCCGAATTTTAGTTAATTTGTGTTAATATGAATTGACGGGGACATGATTTAGGTAGAATGTAACTCCAAAGGGAGTACACGAATTTGGTGCACTTGAAGCACACGTGTCGGTCAGGAGAAAGTCAAGAATGGTTGTTCCAGAAGAAGAAGTACAAGTTCGACTGAGGACCGAAGTTACACGTGCAGGTTCATCTTCAGTGATGAAAGAATACACGGACGGTGGACGGAGTCCGCCGTCATTTTTCGAAAAGAACTCTTGACTGCGCCGTCATTTCGGCAGACGAACTTTGACCGCGCACTTTTTTATTTTAGCGGCGGTCCGATCCTGGATCGTTGTAAATATTTTATGTACGGCTGACGGTGAGGTTTTGTTTAATGAAGATTAGTGTACCAATCGACCATGGTAATTATGGTACGACGTGTTTAGCTGTAGGCTCACTTGTATATGTAGGACTTAGATTGTTTTAGGAAGTTGGATTATTGTGTAGAAAAATGCGAAGCAGTTTTTGGGTGTTTTTGAATTGTAAGATCATTGTGATCTGTTGGCAAAACCTTGTGAAATTCTGCATGTGTTTTTTTGGTGTGAATTCTACATTGTGGCAAATTTGCATACCTATTGTGGGTCTGGTTTGCTTCAGGCTTCATTGTGAAGCTGTTCTTTTGTGGGATTTCGTGAGAGTTTCCTCTTTGCATAATTGATTGTTATGGCAATTGCTGGTGCTTCTTCATCTTCTTTAGTGGCACCAGCTGCCTCAAATCAACAAAGGTTACAAAGTCTTTCTGTTTGAGAGACAAAAAAATAGTTGTAGCAAGGAACATCATTGTCAAAGATAAACTAGACTCGATAGATTTATTTCAAATCACAAAACAGCAAAAGCAGCAAAAAGTACAAGAGTATGTCATCTTAGATTGCTTGCAAGATATTGTTCTGAAGATGCAAAATTCTCTGGTGATGACTCCCGAGTCCGACGCTCTCCGATTTCCTCAACAAGTTCAGTTCCTACCGGACCAACAATAGTCAATACACACGGATAGCAACTAGCGTAATCAGCGGAATCAGCGCAATGCGCGGCATCTGACGATTTCAGCCTCAAAATTTCTGGGGGGAAGAAGATCCAGCAACCGCCTGCAAGCAAGCTCTCACTTTGCCTACTCGGCAGCCTTAAGGGAGCCCTTGACCATCCAAGAGGCCTTAATATCACCAGAGCGCAATCACTAGATCAAGGCAGCAAACAACGAAATGAAGTCCATCATGGAGCCTCAATCATGGGAGCTTGTGGAACTTCCTCCGGACCGAAAAGCGATCGGCACAAAATGGGTATTCAAGGTGAAGTTAAATCTCGATAACACCATTGAACGATATAAGGCCAGACTAGTGGCGATGGTTTATAATCAAAAGGAAGGAAACGATTTAAAAGAAACATTATCTCCGGTTGTAAGATTTCCGACAATTAGGATTTTGTTGTCCGTAGCTGCTATAGAGGATATGGAAATATATCAGATGGATATAAAGACACCATTTTTGCATGGAGAACTAGAGGATACTATTTACATGCAGCAACTTGAAAAGTATGCAGAACTAGGAAAAGAGCACTTCGTATGCAAGCTGCTAAAATCTTTGTATGGCCTAAAACCGACCCCTAGGCAATGGAATCTGAAGCTTGATGAATTCTTAACTAGCCTAGGATTTCAAAGTGTAAGTTCTTATCACTTTGTCTACGTTCTAAAGGGTGAAAATGGGATAGTGTATATAGCGGTGTATGTAGATGATTTATTATTAAGCAATTAATGACTAAAATAACAAAATCAAAGCATCTAAACTCGATTCGAGATGAAAGATCTCCGTGAGGCAAAATATATTTGGGTATTCACCAAGATGGATAGAAAAAGAATGTTATAAAATTGACTCAAAAAGATGCTACTGGAAACATGTTAGATGAGTACGGAATGCGGGGGGCAAAAAGATGTCTAACTCCAATGGAGTTTGCCATGTTGCGCTAGTCCACAATCTGGGTGTAGTGGGACTAGGTGACTAGGTGATTATTCGGCGTTGCTATGTTGCTATGTTGCGCTGCTTTGCTGCCATGCTAAGCTAAATGTGACATTGTAGCTGCGCTCCTTTGGCATCGAGTCTAAAGTTTTAGGGGAGTGTTGATTTCGGAAAACTTTAAGTCTCAGTAAATTAGTATGACAGCAGAAAGGTAGTAATTTGTAGCGTAAGTTTCACAAGTACATGAGTCATCACTTGAGTGCAGGACAACGCAATTGCTATTGCGATAGAGCAGCGCAGCAGCGCAGTTGCTATGCAAACTGAGTAGCGTAGCAGCCAAGCTGCGACACAGACTATACAACGCAACTACGGTTACTTTGGATAGGATCCGTACAGACAACGTAACTGTTGTTATCTTTGATATGATTCGGTACGTGACAACACAGCTGCGATTGATATGAATCAAGTCAACGGAGGAGATTCATAAGAATATCACAAGTGCTTTAGCCGACAAGTATTTGTACAATCACTTAATACATATTCTAAGTAATATTGACTGTACAATGATAGATTGGGTTGGCAGGATTAGGAACACCTAGATCTCAGTAGGTGGGTTGATTTTGGACGTACCTCTCAGGTACACTTGTATCGGTAGTAGAACACCAATAGTATAAGACGTAAGACTTATAGCATTTTATGTATCCAGACTTCCAAGTAGTAAACTGCAAACAATTTTTGGGAAACTTCTGAGTATCTTATCTTAAGTGTTGTCAAGTTAATTGGGCTGAAACTTTGGGAGTTGTCATTGTTTATGCTACTCTATATTGTGATAGAGTTTTGTGAGGTTTTGATGCTTGTATAAGATTTGGTGAGCACTTGAAAACAACTGTTTGATAGGATTTTTGAAAGCTTCTGAGAGTGTATCATGTCTAATTCTACTACTACTGCTTCTCCTCCACCTGCACCGGTGGTGGTAGAACAATAGTTTATAAAAGCAGTAGCATGATAGAGTTTTGCAATGATATTGTTGCGTTATATGTTGAGCTTGCTAGTGCGGGATATGTAGAATATGAGGAGAGAAAGATTGATACATTAATAATGAAACTCCTAGATGAGTACGAAGACATCATTTACCGTATGTAGGGAATGGATGCTTCACATGGACTAAAAACATTACCATGGGGATGATTCTTGTGAGGGAAAGCACTTTGGAACTTCGAAGCGGAAGTGACAAGGTGAATGCATATACAACTGGTGGTGGTTGGGGGAAGCGTGATGAGAGGGACGGCTGTGATGAGCAGAAGCGTGATGAGAAGAAGAAAGACAAAGGTAAACCTTATCGGAACTTCGTTGGAAAGAGAGGGAGAGGAGAAGAAAGGGGAGCTTTGAAATAAGGTGTTTGCTTCCATTGTAAAAAACTGGGTCACTATATGGAGGAGTGTTCTTGTTTGGAAGAACTTAGAAGTTGGTATGTGAATGAGGAGGAAGAAGGGGAAGAGGAGAAAGAGGATGAAGATATTTCGGAGCTTCTTCACATCGGTAGAATGGAGAAGAGAGAAAAGTACACAGAAATTCCACGAAAGCAACAATGTGGTTTTGGAGGTATAAGGGAAGTTAAGGGAAGTGAGGTACTTGAGGGAGTTAAAAATAATGAGGATAATTTTATAGATATTTTGGAAACAAAAAACTGGTCGAAAAGGGAGATTTCAACGGATTCCGAAGTAAGTCTAGAGGGGGGCTCTAAAAGATAGGGGAGAAGAGGAATATTTGATTAAAAGTTTAGGGGAGGAGAAATATTTATTGGGAGTCAAAATAGAAAGTGATAGTGTAAAAGAATTCCATGAGAGAGAGTGAGGATAGTTCAGAAAGTGGAAAAATTATCATGTATAGAAAAATAAGTTCGAAAGATGTAGATTCTATGAGGGACTTAGTGGGGACTCTTGATTTAAAGTTATATTTCGGGGGTAATGGTTTTGACATCACTAATGGGAGTGATGTCATCTATGAAGGTGTACCCGTAAAATGGTTAGCATCTGGGTGTGTGTTGCAGATTGGAGATGGGGCTTGTTGGTTGAATTGCAAGAGGAAAATTGGATTTTTGTGTGGATGGAAAAGAGATGAGGTGGATAATATCTTTGCTCGGATTTATGAAAGTGGGATGCTAAATAAAATGTATGATCAGCAAGATGGAATGTTTACTTCAGCTCATTTAATGGACCTTTTTTAATATAAGGGTGTTGTCTTAAAGTTTTATGAAAGGAAAAGGGAAAGAAAAAAAAAGGGGGAAGGGAATGTTTGTTTATTTGTTTGTAAGAATTGAAAGGAAGTAGACTAGAAAATAAGGGGAGTGTTGGTAATTGAGTATTTTCTAGGTCTTTATTAGGATAGAAAAAGATCATGACTCCCTTCTCCAAGCCCCTACACTTGTTGTAGTCACTGAAGGCTAGAAAGGGAGCTAGAGCCATGGCTGTCTAAGCTCTCCAAAGAGACAAGTGTAGATAAATGGTAGGTTTAATAAAATGAATGTTGACGGACCCAGGATTTGATCATGGTACCAGCCGTCTATCAAGATTCCGGTAGCCGGTAGCTTTGTCCGTTTAGTCTAGAGCTAATACTAGCACATGTAGGGTTTGATAAATATTTAAAGAGTTACACATAGACTAGTTCATTTAACGGGAAATATAAACGTAGTGCATAGATACAGTTATAGATAGTACAGAGTACGGTTTTATGTATTGTATGAAACGGATACCGAACATTTGTTTCAACCGCGAAACTAATATCGCGCGTCTATTTTCAACAACTAGAAATATAGCCGGATTTGATCGGGGGGCCACGATAGGCGCCGCGATCGCGAAATATATACTTTCGGCGTTTTACGGTAATCGCCATGTTAAGTGACACGTGGCACGTCAACATTAGATTGCGGCGATCCGGAGATTACGAGAACAAAACCGGATATGACATGTGTCGACATTTCGGCCATATCGTACGATGACCGTGCAGAGCGTACACCGGCACATGTACTTTTATGTACTGCATAGTACAGTGATTGGTGTTGTACGTTAGTAGATAGAGTCTTAGAGAGAGATAGGACTTAGAATATTTCTGGTAGGTAGCCGCCTCTCCCAGAGGGCATCTTGTATAAAAGACAAACTTTGGCTAGCCATAGCTATCAATTTACTTCACCATTTTCAGTGATTCTTTTTGCTGCGGAATCACGGGAGTCTAGGCTACATAGGGGTGTAGTCGGTCAGAGTTTTTGCCTACTAGGGTGGCTGCATTTCTAAGGGAAAGTCAATGTGGGTGAATGTGTCCAAAACTCATATTCTAACTTTGCATTCTGTGGTGGAACTAAGCACACAGAAAGACTTATTTCACAAGGGTGAAGCTATAATAGTGTTTTGATTGTGAAGGGGTCAATCATTTGGGTTTGTATATACTTGGAGTTGACACTATCTAGATTAGATTCTTTGGACTTGCGAATTCTGTGTGGCAATGGAGCCCCTAGAGTTATAACAACCACGACAAATAAATTAGTGTCGTTCTTTATAATTCTCGCTTTACCCCTTTTACTCTCTAATTTTCTCACAAAATGTTCCCTTTACCGTCTTTCATGTTTCACTAAAAAATCTTAGTTTTTTTTCAAAGAAAAACATCCAATGTCTTGACCGACATTTTATATTTTCTTCAAAGGACATTCCACATTTTAGAAAAAGCTTCCATTTTATAGGGTAAAATCACCAAAGTTTTCGGTTGTACGGACAAGTTAAACTGAACCTGTACCCTTCTGGCCGGTATTGATTGGTTTCGTCTGCCACGGCGGAAAAATTGGTCGGTCCGCCGAGACAATGACAACTCGTTTATTGTACGGTCACAAAATTATTCTTGCCATACTCGTCGTCGTAAAATTCGGATTCGTCGTATTGATAAATATAGAATCCGTACGGATAAGCGTCCTCGCCACATTTAGCGAGGTAGTAAGTACCGTCGCCATGCGTGTAGAACGGCTGATTGAAAAAGTACGAAATATATCCGTACGACGTATTCTAAAATTCGACACCATTAAATTCGTAGAATACGGACAGATGAGTGTTGTTGTACTCATTGCCGCAGGCTGGCGTTTTGGCGTGTGGGAAAAGACAAAAGAGGAGTCAAAGTCAAAGAAAGTCTTTTTTCGTGTATTGAGTTTTGTTTTGGTTTGTTTTTTTTTTTAGGGTCGTTTTTTTTTGTTTTAGGGTCGTTTTTTTTTTTTGGGTGGGGCTTTTTTTTTGGTTTTTTTTCTTTGACGCTTTAAAAATAGGGACATAATCCACACTATTTTTGAACTGGTGATGGACAATGGGAGAAAGGACTAAGATTGTTCTTAGAAATAATAGTAGGAAAACAACAAATGAGATAAGACAAAATTGGAAGCAAGTGTGTCTTACATTGAAAGGGCAGGGGAGGCGAGGATACATCTAGAGGAGGGGCAGGAGGAGAGGATTAGGAAGAGGGAGGAGAAGGCGGAGGAAGAGAAGGTGGAGGAGAGGAAGGAGGGAAAGGTGGAGGGGAAGGGGGAGGAGATAGAGGAGGGGAAGGCGGAGGAGGAGAAGGAGGGGAAAGAGGATGAGAAGGTGGAGAGCTAGGAGGAGGAGGTGGAGGAGAAGGAGGAGGCGAGGGAGGAGGCGAAGGGGGTGGAGAAGGTGGAGGGGAAGGTGGTGGTGGAGGAGGGAAGGGGGGAGGAGAGGAAAGAGGAATGGGCGCTGAAAAAAAATATGAGGGAAAGAGAGTTAGTAAAATTAACATACGACAAATAAGGCAATCCACTAAATTGGAGTACTCGAGTATTTCTTAAGAACTTCAGAATTTGGAAAAAGACACTCGCAAAACGACAAATTTGCGGATAAGATGATGACGTCATAGAGGTAAAAAGTAACGTAAGCAAGACAAATAATGGCTTCAAAAAGATGGATGCTGATGTGAACAACAGGGCAATGTCACTTGAAGCAATCGAAAACGTGACGTTAGAAACCAGAAAATATGGCATATTATAAACTGATATAAATACTTTGACGTCAACCATAGGGAGTGTGACGTCATCAAACAAAATGCTGACGTCAACACCCACCTGGGGAGTCCACAGGGCAAGGAGCTTGAGGAGGGTGGTGCTTCCGAGGAGGGGGGGGGCGTTTGCGGTGCTCTGGCGGGGGGGGGGGGAGGAGGGGGGGGAAGGGAGAGGGAGTTGGAGACGGGAGGGAGGTGGACAGAAGGAGAGGGAGAGGGAGAAACAATAATTAGTACATAGTTAAAAAGGCTATGAAAAGGAAAGGCGTGAGAGAAGAGAGACAAAAGCGGGAAATGAAGTGTTCATGAGGGGGAGGGAGAGTGTGAGGGGGCGGGGGAGGGGAAAGGGAAGTGGGAAGGGGAGGGTAATGGGGAGGCGAGGATTAGAGGAAGGGAGAGGGGGAGGGGAAGTGGAAGGGGGTGAGGGATGTTTACGTACAAAATATGTACCCCTCGATTCCCGGAATTGTGGTAATATCCACACTAAAACCTATATAAAACTGGACCCACCAGCATAACTTCTGAGGTGGTGGTACAGTGGTTAGTACATTCACAGCTACAGTGAAAGGTCCCAGGTTCAAATCCTTGCCAGCTCATCAATCCTTTTATTGGGATGGTCCATTCTATCCCCCGATTCTAGGAATCTTAACAAGGGAGAGGGAGAGCGAGAGGGAGAGGGAGAGGAGGTGGGAGAGCGAGAGGGGAAGGCAAAGGGAAAGGAGTGGGATTAAGAGGGCGAGGTGAGAGTAGAGGGATAGAGAGGGGAAGGCTAAAGAGGGGGGGAGAGAGAGAAAGATAGAAATTTGTTTTTTCTTACTTTTTTTACTCTTCGATGTCATTAGTTTACGCCCTCCCCCGAAATCGACTTCCATGGCTTCCCATTTCTCGGAAACTTCCTCGGGAAAAAGACGAAGAAGGTAACAGCCGCCGCTCTCTCTCTCTCTCTCTCTTCCTTAGAGGAGAGAGAGGTCTGGGTGGGAGTAGAGAGAGAAGGAGATAGAAAGAGAGAAAGAAACAGTACAATAAAGAGCATGTAGACTCAGGTAACGAAAGGAAAAGACATAGTCAGAGTGGGAGAGAGGGAGAGAGGGAGAGAGGGAAAAAGGTAGAGAGGGAGAGAGGGAAAGAGGGAGAGAGGGAGAGAGGGAGAGATGTAGAGAGGGTGAGCGAGAGAGAGGGAGAGAGGGAGAGAGGGAGAGAGGGAGAGAGGGAGAGAGGGAGACAGAGAGAGAGGGAGAGAGGGAGAGAAGTAGGGGAGAATTAGGAATAGAGGTTGATGGGAGGAAAGGTAAAAGGGGAAAGGACGAAGAAACGGGAGGAAGAAGAAAGAAGAGGAAAGAGAGAGGTAAATGGAGAGGGTGAGGCGGAGAGGGAGAGGGAAAGGGAGATAGAAGGCGTTTCAAAAAACATATAACATTTGTCCCTCATTAAGCGCCTCTCGTCGATCTCCATTTTGGCAATTTTCTCTCGTGCGTCAACATAACAATGAGTCTCTGAGATCTCGTCTGCAAAAATCAAAAGAGACAAAACGACAAAAAATGTACCGAAATTTGAAACTGACATACCGTACGGGGGAGGTTCCATCGTAACAGGAAATTTTATGTTACGTTTTTCGTACGGCGAGATCAGTCTTCCCGCAAGTAGGTTGAGTCGCGACAAATGGTTTCTGGACTATGCTGTGTTTCCTCCGTACACACCACTGTGTAATCTTTGTTAGAAGTAAAGAAACTATGTGTAGGGTTTATGTTTTATATTAGTCTTATCATTTGTAATTCAAATTTAATGACGTGGCTTCTTCTTCTTTACAACCGTTCATATGAGAAGTTTTAAGTGAATTCTAATTACTGTCGTCAACACTATTTCTGGTTCAAGGGCAAGAGTGTCGGGTCGCTGAGGCTTTTGCGCTGCGAAACGTAATAGATTTAACCGATTGGAAAATGACACGTGGATGGCTATCAAACAAAGTAGTATGGTAGTGGAACTTTTTTTTGGCATTTTTCGTTACGTCAGAATCTCATGGAATTGTCCATTTTGTTTTTATTATATTATTTCCATTTTTCAAAGCTTGAACCATGTATCGCACTTTTTGACGTGGCACTATTAGAATCGACAATGTAAGGAGTGGTGACGTCATCCTGTATTTTAGCAATAGTGCATACGACAGCGTAACATAAAGTTTTTTTTGACAACAGACGGTGTGATGACGTCATATTCTAAGTTAACACTAAAATCTACGACAACGTAATCTAGAATTTTCTCGATAACAGATGGCTGATGTTGTCAGCCTCTATGTTAACACTAAAATATACGACAGCGTAACACAAAGCTTTGTAGGTACACCACGAATCGTAATTAGAGTAAATTACAAGTCATACGTGAAACGTAGGATTGGCGACAACCATGCAACGTTAAATTCCGCAATCGCAATCCACAACATTGAACCGAAATCAAGGAACAACGAGCACCGTTCGATTTCACTGACAAATTTCTCGCACGTACATCGAAATTGCACGCAGGTACATCGAGAATATTCAACGGACGAGGACCACCCAAGATTATCGACGCTGAATGACCACCCAGTTGGGAACGAACGAGGTCCGTTTGAAGAGACGTTGAAACCTACATTTAAGCTATCGAATCTACTGTCTTGGAGATTTATGAATCCAAAAATCGACAGACGTGGGACTCCCGAGCACATTCATCGAGTGGACGAGCTCCACTCATTTAATCACGAGGGAATCATTTTGGATTCCAATATTTATGTGGAATTTATGACAGCTTGTGATGAAGTACTTTCACATGCGAAAGTGGGAGGAAATTCGGTACCTTTCAAAACTTATGCCGTACTGGTTCACAGTTTGAACGGAAATGCGGCAAGTACGACTGAGATTGATCAGTGCGACATTTATTACGGGCGACTTCGAATCGACCCGACGATAATTCAAAGTGATTATGTATGCGAACCGATATCACCGCAAACTCGAGTGGGACTGTTGATTTTATATGCGATTTTGGGCAATATCAAGTACTGCCGATTTTACGTGACCAGCGTTACAGCGCCGATTTTGTGTGACATGCGTCACATCGTAGAACTGTATGGACGAACGTCAGGATTTGGAAGACATGGAGTCATTCCATTATTACAATCATGCAGTTGTATATAGTCAGATCCAAGTGAACAAGCATGTGTAGGCATCATTTCATTGGACCACATTAAAGAGTGCATTATTCATACACACAACATTAGAATACAAATAGGCACTCATAAGAGACAAGATATACCCATTCATCCATTAATGCAGGAATAGCAGTTCAGACATTGTCAAGTAAGACAAGGAATTGAATTTGGCTTTATTAGAGAAAGTCTTTTGTAACACATTGTCCTGAGTGGACCATTTGTTAAAGCTACGGCTTTCGTGTACTTCTATTTTTGTCTATTTGTCTACTTCATCTGTGTGCTAATTATATCCCTCTTTAATCTCACCTGTCTCTCCTGTCTAAATATTAGTGACTCCCTAAGCCCCTCCGTGTGTATTGACCTGGGGCCGGTCTTAGCTATCTGCGGCTACTGGAATCCCTTCTTGTTAGCTCGGATGACCGACCCAGAGCGACAAAAGGAATGCATGCAAATATTAAGTGATAACATATCTTCCATTGCACTTAGTAATAATCATATTTTACATAAGCGCACAAAGCACATTAAAATTCAGTGGCATTTTGTTAGACATTTAGTTTCTAGAAAAAAAAAGTTGAATTTGTGTTTGTACTTACAAAAGAGCAAGCTGGTGATATGTTAACCAAAGCGGCATTAAAGGAAGCATATGAAATGAAAAAGATGTTAGTGGGCATGGAGTAAGAGGGGGTTTGAGTGTCTCCATAAGAGGGGGAATGTTAGGATTAAATACTGAGCACTCACTTAGCGACGAGACATTCTTGTAGCTTAAGTAGCGACGACCAGCGACGAAGTAGTTTCGTCGCTAGATATTTGAAGTGACGTAGAAGTTGCTTGTTCGTTTCACGTGAGTTCTAGCCGTACTATAGAAGTGACCTGGAAATTGTTTGGTCGCTTTGGTTCACTTAAGTTCTAGTCGTACCGTGTGGTTGACTTAAGTTCTGGTCGTACCTTGTAGTTCAAGTCGGTTGGTAGTGGACTTTCATTGTTGGTCAACTTAGGACGACTACCTTTTTGTCGGTCGTATACTTCGCCACGCGTTTTTCGTCGTGTACATACATATTTGTTGAGGCTTCGTGGTAGAGTTATCTTTTTGGAGGCGTAGAAAATTATGGAGGCGTAGAAAGATCAATAGCTGAAGGAGATTTGTACTTTGGTTGTATTTAGTATATTGAACTTTGGAGGAACACTTTCTTTGTTGTGTATACATTGTTTGGTTTGCTATCTTTCAATTGGTATTGGAGCGGGTTACTGGCAATGCTTGCCGGTATGGTGGAGAAAAAGAAATCCCCGGTGGAACCTTGTGGAGGAGCTAGTGGGGGAGTTAGTGGAGGAGGAATTACAGGGACACAATATGACGAGTTTGACGAATAAGGGGAGAAATATGTGAAGATGGACGAGAGAATGTTTGAACGCTTTTAGGAGTTTCTCAAAACACAAGGAGATGATGGAGAAGGAGGTTTAAGTGGAGACTCACACAATTCAAAGAAAATAAAGAACAAAAAGGGGAAATCTAAACTTTATGAGGACGAGGAGGAGAGCGACGATGATTATCTTAAAGTATTTACTAAGACCATTGTCTTCACGGGTTCAAACTATGCAATTTGGAAGAGATACATTCAAGGAGCATTCACACCGAAAAAACTTTGGGACATCGTTATCATGGAAGAAACACGACCGGATCCTTTCGAGGATCCAGCCAGAGCAAAGAAGTGGGACAAGAAAGATATGGCGGCCTCCACCGCACTAATACAAAGTTGTGCTAGTTCTATGCATGAATGTCTTCTAACTCATGATAGGGCTTATGATTGTTCGACCACTTTGCAAAATGCTTTTGAAAAGTATTTGAGGCAAATGAATAATTATCTCTTTGAGGAGTATATAGGGTTTAGAATGAAGGAGAATGAGTCCATTGAAGATGGAGTCAAATGGTTTAATATTATCATAGAACAACTTAACTCACTCAATTACTTCCCTACAGAAAAAGAAAGGTTGTTTGTTTTTATGAGAAGTCTTCCAAGCAAGTTTGCAGTAGCAAAAGGGGTCATCAAGGGGCAAGAGAAACCGACAATGGCATACGCTATCAACCACTTGAAGAGTGCGGAGAACGAGAAGGCAACATCGAAAGAAGAAAATAAAAGGTCATCTTATCGGAGTTATAAGGAAGAGGATGTCGGAGGAGCTTACAACTTTAGGGGATCTAGGGGGAGAGAAGGTAGACCTCGTGGACGAGGAGGCAAGTCACAGGGCCTAGGGAGAGGCTCATATCAACATGATACCTCTCAGATGACATGTTACAATTCTAACGAGACTTGGCATGGCTCATTTGAATGCCCAGACAAGAGCAAACAATGTAATATTTGTCATAAATGCGGACACACTAGTCGCAGTTGTTATCAAAACAAGGGAAACAATCGCGGAGGGGGACATTTTTGAGGCGGAGGAAGCGGAGGAAGTGGAAGTAGCTCATCATGTAGAGGGGATATTGTTGGGGAAATGCCAATGGGACAAGATCAAGAATTTTTCGTTTCAGTTATCGAGGAATCACAAGAAAAGAATGAGGATATCCTATTTCAAACACGAGACAAGGAGAGTAAGGGAAAATCTAACAATTGAATCATAGATTCAGGTGCTACACAACACATGTGTTCAGATCAAGGACTATTTAGTGACATTAGAAAACTCACTATACCAAAATCCATCATACTGGCTAATGGTTCGATGATGGTCATCAATACACTGGGAACAATACGCTTGGATCTACCAACACAAGATAGGGAAGGGAAAACTAGAGTCAATAGATTACGCTTTAACAATTTGCTTTATAATCTCGGAGGTGCATTAATCTCTTAAGTGTCCCACAACTTCCAAAGAAAGGAGGAAGAGCCACATGCTTGGATAGAGGAAGAATCATTTTGAGTAGTAAAACAGGGCTATTTGCAAAAAGCATTGTGACTGAAAATATGCTAAGTAGGTTGACTTGGAGGAAACCAGAAAATAAGACGGCGGATGAAGAAGGTCATCTCCATTCTGCAGAGGTCAACAAGGAGGACCTCACGTTATGGCACCATCGTATGTGTCACACTTTAGAAGGTAACATTTGCAACTCTGAGACCTCCATAGGTCCTTAGAAAGGGTAGCTTGCAAGAAGCCTATAGGATAACCCTGACCCCTTTTTGTTTCAGAAAGAATATGTGCCACCTTGGCAGACAAAAACTCTAACCACCTTCACCTTTGTGAAGGGAAGACTCCCCTGAGTTGATACCAAAATGAATCTCTGAATTTGCTCCCCTGAGCAGCAAGTTATGAAGGGTCAAAGTTGACCTTTTGTATAGAAGCTCTTTGGGAGAGAGGGTCCTATCTACCAATTTTTTTTAAGTCCTATCTTTCTCTAAAAATCTATCTAGTGACATACGGCACCAATCATATTACTGTGCCACACAAAAAGGTACAAGTGACGGTGTAGTTTGTGTACGGACATTGTACGTCATGGCCAAAAAGTCGACACATGTCATATCCGGATTTGTTTCCGTAATCCCTGGAGATGTTAAAATCCAATGTCATGGTGCGAGTTGTTATCCGATGTGGCGATAACCACAAACCGCCGAAATCCTCTTCCGCGATCTCGGCATTCATTCCGGCCGTCTGATTAAATGCAGATTTCAATCGTAGGCGTCATAAATACCTGCGCGGTATTCGTTTTGCTATCGAAACAAATGCGCAGTACCTGTTTCTTCTACGTACCTTAATCTGTATTTTACATAACCAAGTATATGTATCCCGTAAATAGTCACCGTTAAATGAATTAGTCGACGTGGAAACATTCATACAATAATCAAACCCTATATGATATAACACTAGTCTTAGACTAAATGGATAAAGCTACCGGTTATTTGCAGCTTTGACGAAAGGTAGGTACCAGGATCAAATCTTAGGTGCGACATCTCTTCTTTTAGTAAATCAACTAATCTACTATCCGTATATCAACTAATCTACTACCCGTAAATCTTTGGATAGCATAGGCAACCATGGCTCTAGGTTCCTCTCTAAATTTCAGTGACTGCAACAAGTGTGGGAGTTGAAGAGAGGAGTTAGAGGCAGATTGCCTTGGCTTCTTTTTTGCATTTTATTTTAGAAATAGAAAATACTAAAAGAACCATCAATTTCTACACTCCCTTTATTTTCTAGTCACTTTTGAATTTCAGACCGCACTTCTCCCTACAGAAAATTATCGTAGGGGAAGGCTCAGGTTTGGTCATCATATCTGCGACCATCTCGCTATCTGGTAGGTACTCTAAACTGATTATTTTGTATTTTACTTTCTCTCTAACAAAGCTGAGTCTAATGTCGATGTGTTTGGATTTAAAATGATATTTTGGATAGGCAGAAATAGCGATTGCTGCCTGATTATCAAAAAAAAAAATTTGCACACGACTCTTAAGGTAACCAAGCTCACGAAACAAAGACTTGACCCACATCAATTCTTTTACTGCAGAGCAAGAGGCCATTTACTCAACCTCCATGGTGGAATGAGCAATAACCTTTTACTGTTTGCTACTCCAAGAACAAGCCCCATCACCCACATATAATACATATCCAAAAGTACATCTCCTCATCGGAGCATCACCATAAGTAACATCACTCCAAGTAGTGATGTTTGTATTCTCCCCACCCAAATGCAACCATAGATCCGTAGTTCCTATCAAATATCTAAGGAATCTCTTAGCCGCCTCCCAATCCCTCTTATTGGGAGCATTTAGACTTCTTCTCATCACTCCTACAGCTTTAGCAAAATCCGGCCAGGTACAATTCATAAAATATATTAGGCTTCCCACTACTTGCTTGTAAGGAATAGTCTCCATGAAATTTTGTTCTTCAGGACTTAATTCCTCTTCTAAGACTATTACTCCTTCTTCCTCACTTCCATCACTTCCATTCGTTAACTCCATTGGAGTTGTACAACTATTAGCCTTATCCATATGAATTTTTTCCAACATGTTCCATATAACTTCATGTTGAGTCAATCTTA
>JBBHKE010002066.1:29023-101896 GCA_037447655.1 Zygnema cylindricum | reverse complement strand
GGCGAGCAGCGGAATTTATGGCGTCTCGCACGCGTATTTTTATTTGACCAGCGAGCAGTGGAATTTATAGCGTTTCGCACGCGTATTTTTATCTGAGCGGCGAGCAGCGGAATTTATGGCGTTTCGCACGCATATTTTTATCTCAACGTCGAGCGGCGGAATTTATGGCGTCTCGCACGCGTATTTTTATTTGAGCGGCGAGCAGTGGAATTATGGCGTTTCACAAGCGTGTTTTTATCTGAGCGGCGAGCTGCGGAATTTATGGCGTCTCGCACGGGTAACACAACCATTGCAAAAATCAATCTGAATTTCATGAAAATTGTCATGTCCAATTACAAGACCTTTTTGAAGAGAAGCTAAACTGGTTCCATTTAAGTGACCAAAGCGAAGGTGCCACTTATGAAAAACAGACGAGTTAGAAGAAGTAGCTTTATTAGCAAAGGCAATGTCCTTAAAGAAATCAAGAACATAGAGAGTGCCTAATTTAGTTCCACTACCAATAAGAGTGCGAGTAGAGGAATAAAACTGAACATTTGTTTCGGTGATAATGCCATAACTTCCGTTAAACAGGGCGTAACCAGCCGAAAAGGGTTTTACTTTAATTCCAGAACAAAGTATACTTTGTCCAAAATTATGGGAAGAGAATCGCTTGTATTGGAGTTAAAGTGTACCTGTCCAACCAGGTTCGATGTCACTATCATATTTTTGCCAAGAGAGATTTTTAGAGGAAAGGAACAACATTTGTCATTAATTCAAGATAGCAACATATATGATGAGAAGCTACACTATCAATGAGACACTCAGAGGTTTTGCCTGATGTGGTGAAAGCTTACCCATAATCCACAGGCGGAATTGAGGTAGGTACGGTTTAAGCAGATGCGACAGCTATAGATGAAGAATCGACAGCTATGGATACAGAGCTGCTAGAAAGGGCAGTTAGTTTGGAGGTCGGCGTCACCTATGGTAGCGGCAAAGGATAAAAATAATTTGGCGCCAGGTACGAAAGAGGTGGAGGACCGTACGGATAATTAAACACAACATGCGCATGCGCAGGTTGACCAAAGTGCGTCGTCGCAACATGGGGATTTGTAGGATATTTGTGGTTTGGGTTTTTAGGCGCAACCCCAATCGCACGTTCTTTTTCACGCTTATATGCCAAAGCTGGGCACCCATCAACCACGTTGTCCGTTTCTTTGCACTATTTGCAAAGTAGTCAAGATCCTGCAATATTGGACGGTTTCTTGGAAACAAACGTTGTCACTGCCACGCCGTCAGTAGTCAAGTTAAGTTTGTTTAATGACAATCTTTTTTCCTCTTGCATCAAGCGATTTGTTAGATCTATCATAATGACGTGGGATGGGTCATTGTTAACACTACTTATAATAGCGTCAAACGAATTTGGTAACCCACCTAAAATTGCACTAATTAAATCTTTATGACTCACGAGATAATTAATGCATTTTAATTGACCAGCAAGTGATTGGACTGCCTGAAAGAAGGTGAGAATAGAATCAGTTTTAGATTTTTGTGTATTTTTGAATTGTCGACAAAGGGCTAGTCGATTTGGCAACGTGTGTGTTTTGTACGCGGCACATAGAAGCGTCTACGCTTCATGAGAAGTTGTCGCAGTCCGGACAAGATTTGACACTTGACAGTCCAAAGAGAGGACAAGTCGAGAAAGTGCAGTGGCGTCATTTTCGGTCCAAGCGACAACATCAAGTTGCGTGGTTGCGTAAGTGACATCAGTGGCCGCAGGAAGGAAAAAATAGTGACGAATCCACTGAAGTGATAGAAGATTTTTTCAAAAGTGAATAAATGTTGCGCCTGAAATTTCCAATCATAAAAGTTTTTGCCCTGAAACTTTGAAATGGAATTAGATACAGACGAAGGGTGAGGCCCAAAACCTATAGAAGGAGAGGCCATCAAAAGCCAATACTAAAGAAAAGATAGAAAATAAATAGATGACAAAACAAAGGAAAGTAGGCAAGAAGTTTTGTCGTCAATATGTCTTTTCCGTAATTGATAAAAAATACGTGTAAGACGATTGACTTTTATAGAACAGCGAAATGAAACGTCGGTTCGAGGTAGATCTAGAAGAAGAAGTAACTAATGTGGGTAGAACTAGTGATGTCAAAAGAATTTGGTTGACTAATTCAATTGACTGACGATTCCACTAAGAATCATGTCTACACTACAAGAAGTATGTACATTCCATTAAGTATCGTTCTATACTAAAAAAGGTATTATATATATCACTTAAAGGGTTATAAATTATAAAGTACAACAAAAGACATGTACTTCTATAATACCTTTTAGGATTTAAACGATGTGAATTTAGACCTAAGCTTTCAGACAAAATTTAACTCTTTCAATACGTTGAGATGTGGAATATATGGCATATCCAACTGTTGAAATTCAAGAAATTTTCTAGGTCTAGAGATTGTAAAATAAATGGCAAAAAGGTGACAATGACAATTTGCCTCTAATTATTCTCTCAAGTCCCAACACTTGTCGCAGTCACTAAAGACTAGAGGAGGAGTTAGAGCCATGGTTGCCTAGGTTGTCCAAAGAGGAGAGGAAGGCCTATCTTGATAGTGTTACAAAAAGTCTGACAACCCAGGATTTAATCCTGGTACCTGCCGCCCGTCAGAGTAGCAGGTAGCTTTATCTTATAAGTCTAAGACCAGTGCTAGGATGTATGGAGTTTGATAAATATATAAATAGTTACACCCAGACTAGTTCGTTTAACGGGAAATAGATACGTAGTGCATAGATACAATTTTAGATAAGTACGGAGTACAGTTTTATGTATTATATGAAACGGATATCGCGCAATTATTTCGACCGCGAAACAAATATTGCGCGTCTATTTTTAACGGCTAGAAATATCGGGTTTTAATCGAAAGGCCACGATTGGCGCCCAATCGCGAAATATGTACTTTTGGCGTTTTACGGTCATCGCCACGTTAAAGGACACGTGGCGGGTCAACATTGAATTGGGAAAAACTCTAGAGATTACCGGAACAAATTCGGTTATAACATGTGTCGATATTTTGGCCATGTAGTACGATGGCCGTACAAAAAGTACACTGGCACTTGTAGTTTTCGGTACAACAATGTAATGCGATTGGTGCCGTACGTCAGTAGATAGAGTTTTAATGAGAGAAAGGACTTATAAAATTTAGTAGGAAGCCACCTCTCTTTGAGAGAGTTACTGTACAAAAGGTCAACTTTTACCCTCCATAACTTACTGCTTAGGGGAGCAAATTCAGAAATTCTTTCTACTGCGGACTCAGGGGAGTCTAAGCTACACATAGGCATTGTCAGTTAGAGTGTTTGCTTGCCAGGGTGGCTACATTTCTAAGGGAAAGTCAAACTGGAGAATGTAATCCAAAAGTCATATTCTAACTCTGCAATCTGTGGTGGAATTGAGCACACAGAAGTCTTACTTCACAAGGGTGAAGCTATAATGGGGATCTGATTGTAAAGGGGTCAATCATTTGGGTTTTTAATAAACTTGAAGTCGGCACTATCTAGATAAGCTTCTAGTGACTTGCCTACTCTGGGAGCAATAGAAGTGTCAAAATTTAACCAATGACAACTTCCTTTTGTAAAATATAATAGATTTCTACAGTATTTTCTAGGTTTAAATATGTTAATAAAAAAGGAAAAGAAGAGGATGGACTGCCAGCCTCCACCTCCTCTCTCTAGCCCCCATACTTGTTGTAGTCACTGAACGATAGAAAGGATGGTTGATCCATGGCTGCCTTGGTTTAACAAGCAGCTATTTTTAGTAGGTTACAAAAAATATACCAGACGGACCCGGGATTTGATCCCGGTACCTATCGTTTGTGAAGTTGGCCAATACCAGTCAGCTTTATCCTTTTATACTAGGACCAATGCTAAATGCTGTAGTATGTGATAAATATATATGTATTTAGGAGGGAACAAATTCATTTAACTCAAACTCTATACGGCATGCATAGATACAGTTTATAAAATACGAAATAGGATACTACTTTGAAACGGATACCGCGCATTTTGTTTCGACAGCGAAACAAATATCGCGCAAGTATTTACAACCGGAGAGATTGCATTTCGAGTCAAATCAAACGGCGCACATCATCACCGAAATCCCAAAATGGTCACTTTGGCATTTAGTGACGTGGCATGACCTAGTGCCACGTGGAGAGATAACATTCGGTCGCAAGAATTCCGAGGAACGTACGGACGAGTAGAAAATGGACACGCGTCAGCTTAATGGCTTTGTCGTACAAAGGTCTTACATTAAGTACATCGGTAGTAGTACTTTTATATATTGTACAGTATTCTGATTGATTCGTACTATTAGTAGATAAGGGTTGTGAGAGGGAGCTAGGACTTAGAAAAATCTAGTTGATGGTCTTCTCTCTCTATGAGAGGTTGTATAAATTGGTATTTTTGCCGGCTTATAACTTATCGCCTAGTTGGGCTTTTTTCAGAGATTCTTTTTCCTACGCACTAAGGGGAGTCTAAGCTGCACAGGTGTGAAGTTAGATTGTCTGCTTGTCAACTTCGGTAGCAGTGGTTGCCATTGAAAGTGGGTTAGTTAAAAACTATCTAGAAGCTTCTTGTATTTTGTAGTCTAATGGAGGACACAGAGTTTCATGTTATGGGCCCACCCTCTAGGGTGCCAACCTTCTATTGATGTGGGTTCATTTTTTGGGAAGCCATGATGATGGGAGCTTTGTGCGAAAAACGATACTGGGGTATCGTTAGTGGACAAGTGAAACGTCCACCTTTGGGAACTCCACCATGATTTGGAGGAGTAAGGTTTCCTGTAGCAACTGCTGCCTCAATGGAGGAGGCAAATGATGGGGATACCAATGTGTCTGAAAAGGGGAAAGGGAAGGAGACACCCCTCACTCCTATTGCCACAATACCGAAGCGGCGATCGTGAAGATTGCGGAGAACGATACTCAAATGTGGGAGGATGTAAAATTGGCTGCAAAAAACTTTATTCTGAGGCACCTCACTCAAGCTATGCCACCCCTCATCTTCACATTTTGAAGGCCGATGAGTTATGGGTGAGTTTGGTGGAGATTTATAGAGCTGGAACAATTCGAAGCTCCAGTTAATTGAGCAAAAGCTAGTGAGTTACACTTACAAAGGAGGAAAGATGCTACATTACAGTAATAATCTTTCTTGTTTATATATGGAGATGGAAAGTGCCGCGTGGTTAGATATAATGAAAATGAAAGTTAATACCCTTATCATAAAGTTACCAGATGAGTTCGAGAACATAGTGTACCGAGTACAGGAAATGCTTGAAAGGTCATGGAAATATAACATAGTTGTTAGGATGATACTTGTGTAGGAAAACACAATGGAGATTAGGAGAGGAGGAAAGAACATTCAAGCTCTAGGAGCAAGAGGGGACCGATGGGGGAAGGATCTGAAGAAACCTTACAAAGGGGAAAGAGATCATTCTGGGGGACCGAGGCCCCTAAAGGGTCTTTCTCATTTTTGCAAAAAGTCAGGACACTTCATCGCAGATTGTGTCAAGCTGTTGGAGCAAAGACTCCAAAAGAACCGTGGAGGTGGTTCTTCCGGAGGGAAAAAAAGGCACTTGTGGTTACAAAAGTGACAAGAGAAACCGAGGATGAGTCCTCTGAGAAGGATGGGGAGCTTCTTCTTGACGAGAGTTTGGAGGAGAAGGAGATCCCTCGGAGACAGAAGTGTGCTTGTCGGGCAATTCAGGAAGCTCCACAAGAAGGATGGATTATCGACTCAGGTGCACCATGCATATGTGTTGTGAAAAAGAACTCTTCACTAAGCTAAGAAAAATCCCTACTATAGAGATACGGTATGGGGATGGGAGAGTGGTTACTACAGATCCAGTGGGATCAATAGATCTGAAAATCTTAGTGGAGGGTAAGACTTCTATACTTACATTCTTAGATGTACTCTACTTTCCTCAGTTGAGTAAAAATCTTGTCTCTACCTCTGTGTTAGATGACAAAGAGTTAGATACCTTCACCAGAAAGGGAGTCTTTACGACTAAGTATGAGGATGAAGTTTACTTCACGGCAGATATGAGTAGCCAAGGAATGTTTAGGCTTAACCTGAGTAATGAAAAGAAAAATGCTTACTATGTTGGTGTTCCTAAGTTGATGATTTGGGATAAGTGGTTGGGGCATGTGCATTTTGATAGGTTGAGGGAAATAAAAAGCTTCGGGTAGTAGAAGGCATTCTGTTTGGGGATAATGAAATGATAGATGATTGTAGTGGCTCTGCTCAAGGTAAGGCTCACTGACTTCCCTTTCCTAAGGCCACCATATATAGAGGTGATAAAGTGTTAGATTTGGTCCACACACATATTTGGGGACCTGCAAAAGTACCTTTGGTTGGAGGAAAGAGGTTTATGATAACAATAACCGATGAGAGGTCTACATACTCTAGAGTTTACTTTCTGAAAACAAAGTCAGAAGCATCAACTTACTTCAAAGAATATAAAGCCTGGAGTTAGAAGTTGCATGACATCCCCATTAAGAGGATAAAGAGTGATAATGGTGGGGAATATACCTCTAACCAGTTTGAGGAATATTTGAGAGATGAGGGAGTGGTGCACAAGAAAATTGTACCATATAACCTAGAACAAAATTGGGTAGCTTTGAGATTTTATCGAACACTAGGAGATAGTGCACGCATTATGTTGGCAAACAAGAAAATAGGAAAGAGATTTTGGGCAAAAGCAATGAACTATGCCAACTACATTAAGAATAGAGTCCTTACCTCAGCTGTAAAGGGAGTGACACCTTATGAGAGATGGGTTGGAAGGAAACCAGATATCTCACACCTTAAAGTACTCGGTTTCCAAGTTTACAGTCTTGACACGGATAGGAAAAAGAGGTAACTAGATGCTAAGGGAAAACCTGGATTCTTTGTGGGAAATGATGAGGATGTTAAGAGATATAGAGTTAATGACTTAGCAAAGAAAAATATCATTCTGGTCAAACACTTAGTTATCATGGATGAAGGGAAGTCATTTGACCACTTCAAATATACAAAGAAGATAAGAATCAGATTTGAGTCCGAAAGTGAGGAGAGCTCGGTCGTTCCTGGAAGGGACATATGTGAAATCGTGATTGCAGATTTAGGAAAGATCTAAGATACAAAAGACTCACCGGAAACCTCACAACTCTTATGGACTTCGAGGAGATAGAAGAAGCGGGACAAGAACCGGCTTCCATGGACAGGGGAGCCGATAAGATTGTGAGAAGAAATCCAAGACTTCCATCCATTATAGCTTCGGAGTTTGAGGGAGGAAGGAGGAGCAACAAAAAGATACAGGAAAAATAAGCCGCTCATAAGGTAACTAAGCTATCTCACCCAAATGAACCTCAGTCTTACTCAGAGGCAGTGAATAGTCCAGAGAAAGAAAGATGGATTAGAGCTATAAATGATGAGATTGCTTCTATCATGGAAGCAAATACTTGGGAATTAGCGGATTGTCCTCTAGACAAAAAACTTATTGGGTGTAAATGGGTATTTAAACTAAAACTGAACCTAGATAACACCATTGAGAGATATAAGGCTTGATTGGTAGCGAAGGGGTTCACCCAAAAGGAGGGGATTGACTATGAAGAGACCTTTGCTCCAGTTGTTTCGTTCCCATCAAAAAGGATTCTCCTCAGTCTGGCAGCAGCGGAAGACATGAAAATACACCACGTGGACATTAAGACTGCTTTTCTTAATGGTGAGTTAGAGGAAGAAATTTTAATGACACAATGCGTGGTGTTCGTGGAAGAAGGAGAAGAGAGCAAAGTCTGCAGACTCATATAGACCTTATATGGACTAAAGCAGGCTCACCGACAGTGGAATAAGAAACTAGATGAGTTTCTTACCGGTTTAGGATATATCCATATCAGCTCTCACCCTGCTATCTATATGTTTGAAGATGAGAATGGTGTCATTTTTATTGCAATTTATGTGGATGATCTGCTTGTGTTGTGTAAATCTTTGGAAAAGATCAATAAGTTAAAAAAGGATCTTAGAAGCTGATTTGATATGAAGGATTTAAGGGAGGCAAGATATTTTTTGGGGATTCAAATAGAGAGAGATAGGGAGAAGATGATTATCAGACTTACTCAAATGGAAGCAATAGGTAATATGCTTTAGAAATTCGAGATGGAAAATGCTAATAGTTGTACCACTCCCATGGATTTGAAAAAGTAAGTGATGGGAGTGTAGAAGGAGGAGTGATGATCTTAGATGATCAGATGAGTCCATAGGAGAGAGATTTTATCAAGTCTATCCCTTATAGACAGGTCGTATGAAGTTTAATCTATTTTATGAACTGTACCAGGCTGGACATAGCGATAGCACTTAGAGTACTCGGTAGGAGTCTTAATGATCGAAAAAAGAAGATTTGGAGGTATCTAAGAGAGTCATGAGATATTTGGTGGGAACTAGAGAGTTATGGTTGCATTTGGGAGGGGAGCACAGTGACATCACTACTTGGAGTGATGCCAGTTATGGTGACGCACCTATGAGAAGATGCACTTCTAGGTATGTGTTGTATGTTGGGGAAGGTGCATGCTGCTAGAGCAATAAGCAACAAAAGGTGGTTGCTCAGTCTACTATGGAGGCAGAGTACATGGCCTTTTGTTATGCTGTGAAAGAGTTGATGTGGGTCAAATCCTTGCTGCAAGAACTGGGGTATATGAAGGAGGGAGTGCACGAAATGTTTTGTGATAATCAAGCTGCCATTAGAATTGCAGCTAATCCAAAACATCATTTTAAAGCTAATCATATGGACATAAGATTGAGTTTTGTGAGGGAAAAAGTTGAGAATAAGATTGTGAATCTTGTATATAGATTTGATGAGGAAATGGTGGCTGAAATGATGACAAAACTAGTGCCCTCTCCTAAATTGAAATATTGTACAGAAAAATGTGGACTAAAACTAAAGGTAAAATTAGACTAAAAAATAAGGGGAGTGTTGAAATTAATAGATTTGTAAAGTATTTTCTAAGTTTAAATATGTTAGTATAAAAGGAAAAGAAAAGGACAGACAGCCTGCCTCCAACTCCACTCTCTAGCCCCTATACTTGTTGTAGTGTCTGAGGATAGAAAGGGTGGTGTAGAAATTAATGGTCTTTTAAAGTATTTTCTAGGTCTGAATAGAAAAATAGAAAGAAGTCGAGGCAGTCTACCTCTAACTTCTCTCTCGAACTCTGAAACTTGTTGCACTCAATGAGAAATTGGAGGGGAAGCTAGAGCCATGGCTACCTAGGCTATCCAGAAGTTTACAGGATATAAATATTAGTTTATTTATAATTAAGGATATATTTACTAAAACATATATGCCACCTACTGGATTTGACGTGCAACGTGCCTACCGGAAATCAGCCGGTAGCCGATAGCTTTAAACCTGAAACTTTAGAGATAGTGTTACGTATTACAGGGTTTGATAAAAAATTAAACATTTATACATAGGATAGTTCATTTAATTGAAATAGTTTTACAACAACTTAGATCCAATAATGTAAAAATACAGATTGTGGTACGGATAGGTAACGAATACCGCGCATTTATTTCTTTACCAAAAACAATACCGCCCATGTATTTATTACGGCTACGATTAAATGTGAATTTAATGGGACGGCCGAAATTAACGCCGAGATCGCGGAAGAGGTTTTTGGCGGTTTGTGGTCATCGCCACATCGGATGACACGTGCCGAAATTACATTGGATCGTGGTATCTCCGGAGAACACGGCAACTAATACGGATATGACATGTGTCGACATTTAGGCCATGTCGTACAATGTCCGTACAGAAAGTACAACGGCAACTGTACTTTTGTGTACGGAGGAAAAATCTGATTGGCTCTCTACATCAGTAGATAGAGTCTGTGAGAGAGATAGGACTTAGAAAAATTAGGAGATAGGACCCTCTCTCCCAGAGAGCTTCTGTACAAAAGGTCCACTTTGACCCTCCATAACTTACTGCTTAAGGGAGTAAATTCTGAGATTCTTTTTGCTATCGACTCTAAGGAGTATTGCCTTCACAGAGGTGAAGTTAGTCTGAGTTTTTGTCTGCCAGGGTGGCAGTTGTTCTTGCTGAAACACAAAGGGGTCAGAGTTATCCTAGAGGCTTTTTGGAAGCTGTCCACTCTGAGGACTTATGGAGGTCTCAGAGTTTCAGGTTATGGGCCCACCTTTAGGGTACAAATCTTTAATGGAACTAGCTTCATATACTGGGAAAGTATGATGATAGGAGCTCTATGCGAAAAAGGTTTTGGGGGATAGTGAGTGGACGATTGGGGCGTCCATCAAGTCTTTGAATTCCTCCAGGGTTTGAAGGAAGCAGATTCACAAAGAAAGCAGGTCTATCTTCAACGGAGGAGACAAAAGAACGAGAGATGGTGGACAAAGGAGCAGAAAAGGAGACGACCACACTAATAGCAAGTGGTTTAGCATTCATGTCACCTATTCCGAGGAACGAAGAGAATGATACTCAACCTGGGATTTCAACAATATGGCGGCAAAGTACTTCATCCTACGCCATCTTACTCAAGGAATTGCATGTCCTCATTTGCAAGTAGAAAGGGCATCCGATGTGTGGATGGCTCTCATAGAGATGTACCGAAGTGGTACGATTCAGCAACAACAGCTGGCTGATCAGAAAGTTAAGGAATATCTATACAAATAGGGGAAAATGTTGGATTTTTGCAATGAGCTTGCTACACTCTTCATGGAGCTAGAGAGTGCGGGAAAAGATTTTTGTGAAAAAGAAAAGGTTTATTGTTTACTGATGAAGTTTCCCGATGAGTTCGCGAACATATTCAACCATGTGCAGGACTTGCCGAACTCAAGGTGGATATGGAACTCAGTGGTAGGGATGTTTCTGGTTCGGGAGAATACGATTGAGATCCAAAGGGGAGGAAAGAGTGGCCAAGCCTTAGCAACTTTGACCGATTAGAGGAACAAGGATTCGCGGAAACCGGTCGGAAACTATAGGGGAAGGGAGCAAAAAAATCAGGCCAACGAGTTCGGGCCAAGGGCTCCCAAAGGTTTATGTCATTTTTGCAAGAAACCGAGGCACTATATGGCTGAGTGCACTAAGCTAACCGAGCTTCGATTAAAGGACGGGCAGACCGGTGGTACCTCTAGAGGAAAGAAAAAGGCCCTTGTGACACAGGTACATGAGGTGGAATCCGAGGAAAAGGCTGTTGAGCTCCTTTTGGATGAGGAGTTGGAGGCGAAAAACGAGGTTGAAATTCGACGAAGGCAGAAATGTGCTTACGGTGGATTGAAAGGTGAAGCAGGCTGGATTATAGATTTAGGTGCCTTCATGCACATGTGTTAGGATAGGCACCTGTTCACTAAGATAAGAAAGATTCCCACCGTAGAGATAGAGTACGGCGATGGGAGGATACTCACCACTACTCTTGTAGGATTGGTAGATCTGAAAGTGTTAGTAGAAGGAAAGACATCCATAGTAGCATTCTCCGTTGTATTGTTTATTCCGGAGCTGAACAAAAACCTCATCTCTACATCTTTATTAGATAAAAGGGTTTTCTTTACTAGCACTAGGGAAGGAGTCTTTACTGCTAGTTTTGAGGAGGATGTCTATTTCATTGCTGAAAAAGGTAGCCATGGGATGTTTAGGCTGATTTTAAGTAATGAAACGAAGAAACTTTATTATGCTGGTGTTCATGATATTATGATGTGGCATAAAGGCTTTGGCATGTAAATCTAGATAAGTTAAGAGAGATGAAAAAGATGGGAGTGGTGGAAGGGATTCAGTTCACTGAGAGTGATAATATAAGTGATTGTAGTGGATGTGCTCAAGGTAAAGAACATAGATTACCCTTTCCTAAAACAACCACCTATAAGGGAGAAAAAATTCTAGATCTATTACACAGAGATATTTGGGGACCGGCTAAAGTGCCCTCACCGGGGGGGAAGAGATTTATGATGACTATCACTGATGATTGGTCTTGGTATTCCTAAGTGTATTTTTTGAAAAACAAGTTTGAAGCTCAGGATTGTTTTAGACAATATAAAGCATGGAGCGAAAAACTCCATGAAACTCCAATCAAGAGAATAAGGAGTGACAATGGTGGAGAGTATACTTCTAACCAGTTTGAGGATTTTCTGAGGGAAGATGGGGTCTAACACCAAAAGATAGTTCGAGAAAACCCGGAAAAGAATGGGGTAGCTGAAAGGTTAAATAGAACACTAAGTGATAGTGCTAGAAGTATGTTGTCAGATAAGAAGATAGGAAAAAGGTTTTGAGCAAAAGCAATGAACTGTGCTAATTACTTCAAAAAAAGAGTTCTTACTTCAGCTATAAAAGATCAAACACCTTATGAGAGATGGATAGGCCGGAAACCAGACATATCTCACTTAAAGGTTTTTGGCAGTCAAGTATTTAGTCTAGATACATATCGGTCTAATTGGAAGCTAAATCCTAAAGAAAAACCGAGATACTTATTTGGATATGATGAGGATGTTAAAGGATATAGAGTTTATGATCTAAAAAGGGAAGATATAATCTTAGTAAAGCATCTAGTAGTTATGGATCAAGGAAAGTCTGTGGATCCCTTCAAATATACAATGTCAGTAAAAATCAGATTTGAGTCAAAAAATTCCGATGACTTTGAGCTTCCTAACTATCCACGTTTTAGAGAAGATGACATTCTTGCAGGTACAAATCAGACCGAAAAGGACTTGGCTGTAGAAACTCCAATGACAACTCTACCCGAAGCGGAAGACGTGGTGGAAATTGATTCCGAATCAAGGGATAGGGGAGAAGCCGAGTTTGTTCAAAAAAATCCACGAGAACCATCTATTACGGCCTTAGATTTTGAGAGGGGGAGGAGAAGTAGCAAAAGATTGCAAGAAAAACAGGTTACTAACAAGGTAACAAAACTATCTCATCAAGATGAACCTCAGACTTATGGAGAGGCGATGACGTGTCTAGAAAGAAACCGGTGGAAGACAACCATCAATAAGGAGATGGCCTCAATTATGGCAGCCGATACTTGGGAGCTGGTGGATTGTCCACCTAACCGAAAACCAATCGGTTGTAAGTGGGTTTTCAAATTAAAACTAAACCCAGAAAACACAATCGAGCGCTACAAGGCCATATTAGTGGCAAAGAAATTTCCACAAAAGGAGGGAATTGACTACGAGGAAACCTTTGCCCCGGTCGTCAGATTTCCCTCCGTCAGCATACTCCTCAGTCTGGTAGCAGCGGAAGACATGGAAGTGCACCAGATGGACATCAACACAGCCTTTTTGCATGGAGAATTCGAATAGGAGATCTTCATGCGATAACCCGAAGCGTTTGTGGAGCAAGGAGAGGAGAGTAAGGTATGCCGACTGATTAAATCTCTTTATGGTTTGAAACAGGCGCCTCGACAGTGGAATAAGAAGCTTGATGAGTTTCTTACTGGTCTGGGATATATCCGGATCAGCTCAGATCACTCAATCTATGTTTTCGAAGATGAGGAAGGTTTTACATTTTTTGCAATATATATTGATGATTTGCTTGTTTTAAGTAAATCAATGGAAAAAAAATAATAAACTGTAAACCGATCTTAAGGGGAGATTTGAAATGAAGGATATGGGGGAAGCAAAATATATTTTGGGAATTCAAGTAGAAAGAGACCGAAAAAGAAAGATTATAAGATTGACTAAAAGAGAAGCAATAGGGAACATGCTTGAAAAATTTCAAATGGATAAAGCTAATAGTTGTACAACTCCAATGGAGTTGAAGAAGGGAAGTGAGGGGAGTGAGGAAGAAGGAGTCATAATCTTAGACGAGGAATTATCTCCTGATGAACATAAGTTCATGCAAACTATTCCTTACAGGCAAGTAGTGGGAAGTCTAATCTATTTTAAGAATTGTACCCGGCCAGATTTAGCTACAGCTGTAGGAGTGCTGAGTAGAAGTCTAAATGCTCCCACTAAGAGGGATTGAGAAGCAGCTAAAAGAGTCATTAGATATTTGACAAGAACTAGGGATCTATGGTTGCATTTGGGTGGGGAGAATACTGACATCACTACTTGGAGTGATGCTAGTTATGGTGATGCTCCGATGAGGAGATGCACTTCAAGATATGTATTATATGTGGGTGATGGGGCTTGCTGCTGGAGTAGCAAACAACAAAAAGTTATTGCTCAGTCCACCATGGAGGCTGAGTATATGGCCTCTTGCTCTGCTGTAAAAGAATTGATGTGGGTCAAGTCTTTGCTTGGTGAGCTTCGTCACCTTAAGAGTGGTGTGCAGAATTTTTTTTGTGATAATCAGGCAGCAATCGCTATTTTTGCCAATCCTAAACATCATTTTAAAGGCAAACACATGGAAATCAGACGCAGCTTTATTAGAGAGAAAGTAGAAAACAAAATAATAAGTTTAGAGTACCGACCAAATATTGAGATGGTAGCAGATATGATGACCAAACGTGTTCCTTCCCCTAAGCTAATTTTCTGCAGGGAGAAGTGTGGTCTGAAATTAAAGATTGACTAGAAAATAAGGGGAGTGTATAAATTAATGGTCTTTTGAAGTATTTTCTAGGTCTGAATAAAAATATAGAAAGAAGTCAAGGCAGTCTACCTCTAACTTCTCTCTCTAACTCTCGAACTTGTCGCAGTCATTGAGAAATTGGAGAGGAAGCTAGAGCCATGGCTATCTAGGCTATCCAGAGGTTTACGGGATATAAATATTAGTTTATTTATAATTAAAGATATGTTTACTAAAACATATATGCCACCTCTAGGATTTGAACTTGCAACTTGCCGGCCGGAAATTAGCCGGTAGCTGGTAGCTTTAAACCGTTAACTCTAGAGATAGTGTTACGTACTATAAGGTTTGATAATTAATTAAACATTTATACGTAGGATAGTTCATTTAACTGAAATAGTTTTACGGGGACATAGATCCAGTAATGTAAAAGTACGGATTGTGGTACGGATAAGAAACGAATACCGCGCATTTATTTCTTTACCAAAACGAATACCGCGCATGTATTTATTACGGCTACAATTAAATGTGAATTTAATCGGACGGCTGGAATTAACGTCGAGATCGCGGATGAGGTTTTCGGCGGTTTGTGGTCATCGCCACATCGGATGACATGTGGCAAAATTACATTAGATCGTGGTATCTCCGGAGATTACGGCACCGAATCTGGATATGAGATGTGTCGACATTTAGGCCATGTCGTACAATGTCCGTACAAAAAGTACACCGGCAGTTTTACTTTTGTGTACGGAGGAGTAATCTGATTGGCTTTGTACATCAGTAGATAGAGTCTGTGAGAGAGATAGGACTTAGAAAAATTAGGAGATAGGACTCTCTCTCCCAGAGAGCTATGTACAAAAGGTAAACTTTGACCCTCCATAACTTACTGCTCAGGGGAGCAAATTTAGAGATTCTTTTTGCTATCGACTCAGGGGAGTCTTGCCTTCACAGAGGTGAATTTGATCAAAGTTCTTGTCTGCGAGGGTGGCAGTTGTTCTTGCTAAAACACAAAAGGGTCAGGGTTATCCTAGAGGCTTCTTGGAAGCTGTCCACTCGGAGGAATTATAGAGGTCTCAGAGTTTCAGGTGGTTGATACATGGTTGCCTTAGTTCAACAAGCAGCTATTTTTGTAGGTTTCTAAAAATATACCAGACGGACCCGCGATGTGATCTTGGTACCTATCGTTTGTGAAGTTGGCCAATACCGGTCAGCTTTATCCTTTTATACTAGGACCAATGCTAAATGCTGTAGTATGTGATAAATATATATGTATTTAGGAGGGAACAAATTCATTTAACTCAAACTCTATACGGCATGCATAGATACAGTTTATAAAGTACGAAATAGGATACTACTTTGAAACGGATACCGCGCATTTTGTTTCGACAGCGAAACAAATATCGCGCAAGTATTAACAACCGGAGAGATTCCATTTCGAGTCAAATCAAACGGCGCACATCATCACCGAAATCCCAAAATGGTCACTTTGGCATTTAGTGACGTGGCATGACGTAGTGCCACGTTGAGAGATAACATTTGGTTGCAAGAATTCCGAGGAATGTACGGACGAGTAGAAAATGGACACGCGTTTGCTTAATGGCTTTGTTGTACAAAGTTCTTACAACAAGTACATCGGTGGTAGTACTTTTATATACTGTACAGTATTCTGATTTATTCGTACTGTTAGTAGATAAGGGTTGTGAGAGGGAGCTAGGACATAGAAAAATCTGGTAGATGGTCATCTCTCTCTATGAGAGGTTGTATAAATTAGCATTTTTGCCGGCTTATAACTTATCGCCTTGTTGGGCGTTTTCAGAGATTCTTTTTCTTACACACTGAGGGGAGTCTAAGCTGAACACGTAAGATGTCAGATTGTCTGCTTGTCTGCTTCGGTAGCAGTGGTTGCCATTGAAAGTGGGTTAGTTAAAAACTATCTAGAAGCTTCTTGTATTTTGTAGTCTACTGGAGGACACAAAGTTTCATGTTATGGGCCCACCCTCTAGGGTGCCTACCTTCTATGGATGTGGGTTCATTTTTTGGGAAGCCATGATGATGGGAGCTTTGTGCGAAAAACGATACTGGGGTATCGTTAGTGGACAAGTGAAACGTCCACCTTTGGGAACTCCACCATGATTTGGAGGAGTAAGGTTTCCTGTAGCAACTGCTGCCTCAATGGAGGAGGCAAATGATGGGGATACCAATGTGTCTGAAAAGGGGAAAGGGAAGGAGACACCCCTCACTCCTATTGCCACAATACCGGGGAGCGGCGATCGTGAAGACCGCGGAGAACGATACTCAAATGTGGGAGGATGTAAAATTGGCTGCAAAAAACTTTATTCTGAGGCACCTCACTCAAGCTATGCCACCCCTCATCTTCACATTTTGAAGGCCGATGAGTTATGGGTGAGTTTGGTGGAGATTTATAGAGCTGGAACAATTCGAAGCTCCAGTTAATTGAGCAAAAGCTAGTGAGTTACACTTACAAAGGAGGAAAGATGCTACATTACAGTAATAATCTTTCTTGTTTATATATGGAGATGGAAAGTGCCGCGTGGTTAGATATAATGAAAATGAAAGTTAATACCCTTATCATAAAGTTACCAGATGAGTTCGAGAACATAGTGTACCGAGTACAGGAAATGCTTGAAAGGTCATGGAAATATAACATAGTTGTTAGGATGATACTTGTGTAGGAAAACACAATGGAGATTAGGAGAGGAGGAAAGAACATTCAAGCTCTAGGAGCAAGAGGGGACCGATGGGGGAAGGATCTGAAGAAACCTTACAAAGGGGAAAGAGATCATTCTGGGGGACCGAGGCCCCTAAAGGGTCTTTCTCATTTTTGCAAAAAGTCAGGACACTTCATCGCAGATTGTGTCAAGCTGTTGGAGCAAAGACTCCAAAAGAACGGTGGAGGTGGTTCTTCCGGAGGGAAAAAAAGGCACTTGTGGTTACAAAAGTGACAAGAGAAACCGAGGATGAGTCCTCTGAGAAGGATGGGGAGCTTCTTCTTGACGAGAGTTTGGAGGAGAAGGAGATCCCTCGGAGACAGAAGTGTGCTTGTCGGGCAATTCAGGAAGCTCCACAAGAAGGATGGATTATCGACTCAGGTGCACCATGCATATGTGTTGTGAAAAAGAACTCTTCACTAAGCTAAGAAAAATCCCTACTATAGAGATACGGTATGGGGATGGGAGAGTGGTTACTACAGATCCAGTGGGATCAATAGATCTGAAAATCTTAGTGGAGGGTAAGACTTCTATACTTACATTCTTAGATGTACTCTACTTTCCTCAGTTGAGTAAAAATCTTGTCTCTACCTCTGTGTTAGATGACAAAGAGTTAGATACCTTCACCAGAAAGGGAGTCTTTACGACTAAGTATGAGGATGAAGTTTACTTCACGGCAGATATGAGTAGCCAAGGAATGTTTAGGCTTAACCTGAGTAATGAAAAGAAAAATGCTTACTATGTTGGTGTTCCTAAGTTGATGATTTGGGATAAGTGGTTGGGGCATGTGCATTTTGATAGGTTGAGGGAAATAAAAAGCTTCGGGTAGTAGAAGGCATTCAGTTTGGGGATAATGAAATGATAGATGATTGTAGTGGCTCTGCTCAAGGTAAGGCTCACTGACTTCCCTTTCCTAAGGCCACCACATATAGAGGTGATAAAGTGTTAGATTTGGTCCACACACATATTTGGGGACCTGCAAAAGTACCTTTGGTTGGAGGAAAGAGGTTTATGATAACAATAACCGATGAGAGGTCTACATACTCTAGAGTTTACTTTCTGAAAACAAAGTCAGAAGCATCAACTTACTTCAAAGAATATAAAGCCTAGAGTTAGAAGATGCATGAAATCCCCATTAAGAGGATAAAGAGTGATAATGGTGGGGAATATACCTCTAACCAGTTTGAGGATTATTTGAGAGATGAGGGAGTGGTGCACAAGAAAATTGTACCATATAACCTAGAACAAAATTGGGTAGCTTTGAGATTTTATCGAACACTAGGAGATAGTGCACGCATTATGTTGGCAAACAAGAAAATAGGAAAGAGATTTTGGGCAAAAGCAATGAACTATGCCAACTACATTAAGAATAGAGTCCTTACCTCAGCTGTAAAGGGAGTGACACCTTATGAGAGATGGGTTGGAAGGAAACCAGATATCTCACACCTTAAAGTACTCGGTTTCCAAGTTTACAGTCTTGACACGGATAGGAAAAAGAGGTAACTAGATGCTAAGGGAAAACCTGGATTCTTTGTGGGAAATGATGAGGATGTTAAGAGATATAGAGTTAATGACTTAGCAAAGAAAAATATCATTCTGGTCAAACACTTAGTTATCATGGATGAAGGGAAGTCATTTGACCACTTCAAATATACAAAGAAGATAAGAATCAGATTTGAGTCCGAAAGTGAGGAGAGCTCGGTCGTTCCCGGAAGGGACATATGTGAAATCGTGATTGCAGATTTAGGAAAGATCTAAGATACAAAAGACTCACCGGAAACCTCACAACTCTTATGGACTTCGAGGAGATAGAAGAAGCGGGACAAGAACCGGCTTCCATGGACAGGGGAGCCGATAAGATTGTGAGAAGAAATCCAAGACTTCCATCCATTATAGCTTCGGAGTTTGAGGGAGGAAGGAGGAGCAACAAAAAGATACAGGAAAAATAAGCCGCTCATAAGGTAACTAAGCTATCTCACCCAAATGAACCTCAGTCTTACTCAGAGGCAGTGAATAGTCCAGAGAAAGAAAGATGGATTAGAGCTATAAATGATGAGATTGCTTCTATCATGGAAGCAAATACTTGGGAATTAGCGGATTGTCCTCTAGACAAAAAACTTATTGGGTGTAAATGGGTATTTAAACTAAAACTGAACCTAGATAACACCATTGAGAGATATAAGGCTTGATTGGTAGCGAAGGGGTTCACCCAAAAGGAGGGGATTGACTATGAAGAGACCTTTGCTCCAGTTGTTTCGTTCCCATCAAAAAGGATTCTCCTCAGTCTGGCAGCAGCGGAAGACATGAAAATACACCACGTGGACATTAAGACTGCTTTTCTTAATGGTGAGTTAGAGGAAGAAATTTTAATGACACAATGCGTGGTGTTCGTGGAAGAAGGAGAAGAGAGCAAAGTCTGCAGACTCATATAGACCTTATATGGACTAAAGCAGGCTCACCGACAGTGGAATAAGAAACTAGATGAGTTTCTTACCGGTTTAGGATATATCCATATCAGCTCTCACCCTGCTATCTATATGTTTGAAGATGAGAATGGTGTCATTTTTATTGCAATTTATGTGGATGATCTGCTTGTGTTGTGTAAATCTTTGGAAAAGATCAATAAGTTAAAAAAGGATCTTAGAAGTTGATTTGATATGAAGGATTTAAGGGAGGCAAGATATATTTTGGGGATTCAAATAGAGAGAGATAGGGAGAAGATGATTATCAGACTTACTCAAATGGAAGCAATAGGTAATATGCTTTAGAAATTCGAGATGGAAAATGCTAATAGTTGTACCACTCCCATGGATTTGAAAAAGTAAGTGATGCGAGTGTAGAAGGAGGAGTGATGATCTTAGATGATCAGATGAGTCCATAGGAGAGAGATTTTATCAAGTCTATCCCTTATAGACAGGTCGTATGAAGTTTAATCTATTTTATGAACTGTACCAGGCTGGACATAGCGATAGCACTTAGAGTACTCGGTAGGAGTCTTAATGATCGAAAAAAGAAGATTTGGAGGTATCTAAGAGAGTCATGAGATATTTGGTGGGAACTAGAGAGTTATGGTTGCATTTGGGAGGGGAGCACAGTGACATCACTACTTGGAGTGATGCCAGTTATGGTGACGCACCTATGAGAAGATGCACTTCTAGGTATGTGTTGTATGTTGGGGAAGGTGCATGCTGCTAGAGCAATAAGCAACAAAAGGTGGTTGCTCAGTCTACTATGGAGGCAGAGTACATGGCCTTTTGTTATGCTGTGAAAGTGTTGATGTGGGTCAAATCCTTGCTGCAAGAACTGGGGTATATGAAGGAGGGAGTGCACGAAATGTTTTGTGATAATCAAGCTGCCATTAGAATTGCAGCTAATCCACAACATCATTTTAAAGCTAATCATATGGACATAAGATTGAGTTTTGTGAGGGAAAAAGTTGAGAATAAGATTGTGAATCTTGTATATAGATCTGATGAGGAAATGGTGGCTGATATGATGACAAAACCAGTGCCCTCTCCTAAATTGAAATATTGTAGAGAAAAATGTGGACTAAAACTGAAGGTAAAATTAGACTAGAAAATAAGGGGAGTGTTGAAATTAATAGATTTCTAAAGTAATTTCTAAGTTTAAATACGTTAGTATAAAAGGAAAAGAGAAGGACGAACAACCTGCCTCCAACTCCTCTCTCTAGCCCCTATATTTGTTGTAGTTTCTGAAGGATAGAGAGGGTGGTTGATCCATGGCTGCCGTAGTTCAACGGGCAGCTATTTTTAGTAGGTTACTAAAAATATACCAGACAGACCCGGGATGTGATCTTAGTACCTGTAGAACGTGAATTTGGCCGATAGCGGTCATCTTTATCCTATTAGACTAAGACCAATGCTAAATGTTGTAGTATGTGATAAAAATATATGTATTTAGGAGGGAACAAATTCATTTAACTCAAACTCTATACGGCATGCATAGATAAAGTTTTATAAAGTACGAAGTACGATACTACTTTGAAACGGATATTGCGCATTTTGTTTCGATGACGAAACAAATATCGCGCAAGTATTTATAATGGCTGAGATTACATTTCGAGTCAAATCCAACCGCGCACATCATCGCCGAAATCTCGGAATGGTCACTTTTGCATTTAGTGACGTGACATGACTTGGCGCCACCTGGAGACATAACATTCGGTTGCGGGAATTCCGAGGAATGTACGGACCAGTGGAAAATAGACACGCGTCCGCTTAATGGCTTTGTCGTACAAAGGTCGTACAACAAGTACATCGGTAGTAGTACTTTTATGTTCTGTACAATATTCTGATTGGTTCGTACACTTAGTAGATAGGGGTTGTGAGAGGGAGCTAGAACTTAGAAAAATCTGGTAGATGGTCTTCTCTCTCTTTTTGAGGTTGTATAAATTGGCTTATTTGTCAACTTATAACTTATTGCCTAGTTGGGCGTTTTCAGAGATTTTTTTTCCTACGGACTCAGGGGATTCGAAGCTGCATAAGGGTGCAGTTAGATTGTTTGCTTGTCTGCTTGGTTAGCAGTGGTTGCCATTGAAAGTGGGTTAGTTAATAACTATCTAGAAGCTTCGTGTACTTTGTAGTCCAATGGAGGACACAGAGTTTCACCTTTAGCCCTTTTGCGTCATTTTCGCACGCATATTTTCATTTGTCCTCTACTCTGTCTTTAGAAGGAATCCGCTGTTGGGGACGTTCTAAATTTTGGCGCTCGCAGCTAGTTCGTTGAACCTTTTAGTTTTTTAGGGTATTGAATATTGAAAAAAATTGAAAGTCCAAAAATAGTACGAATTTTACCTACGAAATTTAAAAGTTTGAAATTGTTTTATGCGCACACTACGTAATTCTCGTTAGTTTACTTCGTGCGTTTTATGCTCATAGGACATTGATGCTTGAAAACTGAAAAGTTCAACCGATGATGTATTTGGTTATGCATCTGATGGTCAACGTTTAAGCGCATAACCTTGGAGAATCAAATCAATCATTTTTTAAGTTAATTTTCGCACAAAAAAATATATTGGTAAAAGAAAAAATTGGTACAACACTGTACGAAACAATGCACACTTCTGTAAACAAACCTCATTTATTCCTTCTTGTAACTTCACCCTAATGTTTAAAAATAAAAATAGTCTTATGTTGAAATTACTAGATTTCTAAAGTATTTTTTAGGTCTAAATATATCAGTATAAAAAAGAAAAAAAAAAGGGCGGACAGCCTGCCTCCACCTCCTTTCTCTAACCACCATACCTTTTGTAGTCATTGAAAGATAGACAGCGTGGTTGATCCATGGCTGCCTTAGTTGAATAGGCATGACTAAAGAGTGACTTATGTCACTCTCATCAAAAAGGTTGAGTCCGGCAAAACTCGAACCTCCAACCGGTAGAGAACAGCGTAGCTGTTACCTCTAACCACTCTATCGTAGAAGTTTGTTAAGATACATAGGGTTTGATACGTATTTAAACTTGTACATGATCTTGAAACCGATTAACTAAAATATGAACAAAAGAACATAGAACTAGTTAAATTTTCACTGCGGACGTCAATTTGCACGAAATAAATGGATTGGACATTTGTTTCAACGGCCGACATTTAATGTCGGATTTAAATCGACGGCGTATATCACTGCCAAGATCGCGGAATGGTCACTTTGGCGTTTATAGAAGTGGTATGACTTAGCGCCACGTGGAGGGGTAACATTTGGTCGCAAGAATTTTGGGGAACATACGGACGACTAAAAGGGTGACACGCGTCCACTTAGTGGCCTTTTCGTACACAGGCTGTATAGAAAGGACATCAACCGCAATACCTTTCTCTACTTTAGAGCCGTACGATAGGTTGGTACTTCAGTAGATAGGGGTTGTGAGAGAGGTTTAGGACTTAGAAAATTTGGTAGGTAGACACCTCTCTCTTAGAGAGCTTTGTATAAAATTGGCATTTTTGCCGGCTTATAACTTATCGACTGGTTGGCCGTTTTTAGTGATTCCTTTTGCTAGAGACTCAGAGTAGTCCAAACTGCATAAGGGTGCAATTAGACTGTCAGTTTTCCTTCTAGGGCAGCAGTGGTTGTGGCTTGAAGTGGGTTAGTTAAAAACTATCTAGAGGCTTTATAAATTCTGTAGTCCAATGGAGGACACAAAATTTGAGGTTATGGGCCTACCCTCTAGGGTGCCCACCTTCAATGGATCTGGGTTCATCTATTGGGAAGCCATGATGATAGGGGCTTTGTTTTCCTTAGCCTATTTCAGCGATGGATTGCTCACGAAAAACACCCACAGACTACCCTAAAACAACTATGTTTCAGACAGCAGAGATTACTCCAAAATTAAAAGAATCACCTCAAAATAAACCAGGTTGCAGTATATTCTAAAACGTATGATCTCACAAATTTGCAGCCAGATCCACAAAGGAATCAAAAAGATATGAGCTCCAAAATTTCCAAAAAACAAGTGACAACCTATCAAACTAACTAGGTAAACCTATCACATAATTCTACAGAGAAAACCGAATGTCTTGAAACTTCACACACATATTGTTTCTAAACAACAAAGTATCCTCACATAGTTTCATGCAAAAACATTCATCAGAGTGATAATGCCATCAGGTCAAAGTAATAGAAAAACTGTTTACTATTACTTTGTTAAATTCAACTGTGACAATCAAAATTACTAAGTCCTACAAGTTTATACTCACAAAGCTATGTACTGAGCCCTACACTAATAAAATAACTACACGTGTATTTAAGTACTGTACTTGAATACAGACAATGTACGTCAACGGTACGTCTACTGTACCGGAAGGGTGTCAAAACCGTAATTATGACTTACATCTAATTTCACTATTGTAACACCAAAAAATAATTCACTATATACAAACTAAAGTTGTTTCAGATATTTACAAATAGGAGTCGTACATAAATTGTGCCACTTGCTTAGTCAACAATTGGCAAATTCGTCTAAATGATTATAGGCGTCCGTACAAATAAACTGCGAATTCGCGAATCACCGTTAGATGTAAAGTAAATCTTCACCGTGGACGACACGCGTCCAGATCATTATCCCTATGTGGTCCCATGTCGAATCGCGTCTGTTGGCGCGATTCGTATCAGGCGGGTAATCTTTGTCCCGTACTTCTCATCAGCCGCGTAATCTTTGTCCCGTACAGGACCATTCCCAGATAGCCGTCATGTAGCTCATTCGTTAGATCATCCATATTTGTCCGTCCATTATGCGACGCATGTAACTGTTCACCATTTATATTTTCGGAGTACCTGCGTATCATGAAGTGATGACGCGTTTCAGACTAAGGTACTCTACACTCATTTGTACTGAAGAAACTATCACACTAATTAAGGTAAGTATTACACAGACTTCGACAAAAATATTATAAGTCCTAAAATCTCCCCTCACAACCTCATCTACTGAGGACTAAAGCTTTCAAACTCAACAAGCTTTGTGCGAAAAATAATAATGGAATATCGTTAGTGGACAAGTGAAACGTCCACCTTTGGGAACTCCACCAAGATTTAGAGGAGTAAGGTTTCTTGCGGCAACGATTGCCTCAGCGGAGGAGGCAGATGATAGGGACAGCAATGTTTCGAAAAGGGGAAAGGGAAAGAGACACCCCTGACTCCTATTGCCACGATACCAGGAGCGGCGGCCGTGAAGACCGCGGAGAACGATATTGAAATGTGGGAAGACGTAAACATGGCTGCCAAAAACTTCATTTCAAGGCACCTCTCTGAAGCTTTGAACACCCCTCACCTTCACATTTACAAGGCTAAGGAGTTGTGGGTGAGTTTGGTGGAGATATATAGAGATGGTACTATTCAAGAGCTCTAGTTGGCTGAGCAAAAGCATAGAGTTACACTTACAAAAGGGGAAAGATGTTAGTATATTGTAATGATCTCTCTTGTTTGTTTATGTAAAAGTAAAGTGCTGGGTGGATACGTACAATGAAGATGAAAGTTAACACTCTCATAATGAAAATACCACACGAGTAAGAGAAGATAGTGTACTGTGTACAAGAAATGACTGATAGTTCATGGAAGTGGAATAATGTGGTTCGGATGATACTTGTGTAGGAAAACACAATGGATATAAGAAGAGGAGAAAAGAGCATTCAAGCTCTAGCTACAGAAGAGGAATGATGGGGGAACGATCCGAAGGAATTATACAAATGGGAAAGAGATCAGTGTGGAGGACTGAGGCCTCTAAAGGGTCGTTGTCATTTTTGCAAAAAGCCAGGACACTTCATAGCAAATTGTGTCAAGGTGTCGGAACTGAGGCTCCTAGAGAACTGTGAAGGGGGTTCTTTTGGAGGGAAGAAGAAGGCACTTGTGGTCACAAAAGTGAAAGGAGAAATCGAAGATGAGTCATTAAAGGAGGATGATGGGGAGCTTCTTCTTGACGAGAGTTTCGAGGAGAAGGAGATCCCACGAAAAAAAAAAAGTGTACTCTCGGAGCAATTCGAGAAGCTCCATAGGAAGGATGGATTATCGACTCAGGTGCATCCATCAACATGTGTCGTGATAAGCGTCTCTTTACTAAGCTAAGAAAAATCCCTACTATAGAGATAGAGTATGGGGATGGGATAGTGGGTAGAATAAATCTAGTGGGATTGAAAAATGGGAAAGTCTTAGTGGAGGGAAAGACTTCTATAATCACCTTCTCAGATGTACTCTACATTCCTCGGCTGAGTAAAAATCTTGTCTCTACATCTGTGTTAGATGACAAAGAGTTTGATACCTTTACACAAAGGGAGCTAAGTATGGGGATGAAGTCTACTTAACGGCGAATAAGGGTGGTTAAGGAATGTTTAGGCTTAACCTGAGGAATGAAAAGAAGAATGCTTACTATGTTGGTGTTCCAAAGTTGATGATTTGGCATAAGCTATTAGGGCATGTGCATTTTGAAAGGTTGAGGGAAAAAAATAAACTTGGTGTAGTAGAAGGCATTCAGTTTGGGGATAATGATGGATGATTATAGTGGCTGTGCTCAAGGTAAGGCTCACACATTTCCCTTTCCCAAAGCCGCCACATATAGAGGTGAGAAAGTACTAGATCTGGTCCACACAGATATCTGGGGACCTGCAAAAGAACCTTCCGTTCGAGGAAACAGGTTTTTGTTGACAATAACCACTGACTAGTCTAGATACTCTAGAGTCTATTTCCTAAAAACAAAATTTAAACATCAACTTACTTTAAATAATATACAGTTTGGAGTGAGAAGTTGCATAGAACCCCCATTAAAAGAATAAGGAGTGATAATGGGGGGGAATATACCCTTAACCAGTTTGAGAAATACTTGAGAGATGATGGAGTTCAGCACCAAAAAAACCATACCATATAACTCGGAACAAAATGGGGTAGCTGAGAGGTTGAACCGAACGCTAAGAGATAGTGCATGCAGTATGGTGGTTAACAAGAAAATAGGAAAGAGATTTTGGGGCAGGGGCCATGAACTCTGCCAACTACATTAAGAATAAAGTCCTTACCTCAGCTGTAAAGGGAATGACACCTTATGAGAGATGGGTTGGAAGGAAACCATATATCTTTCACCTTAAAGTATTTGGTGGCGAAGTTTACAGTCTTGACACGGATAGGAAAAACTAGAAAGTTGATGTAACTTGGATACTTTATAGGATATGATGAGGATATTAAGAGATATAAAGTCTATGACTTTGCAGAGACATATATCATTTTGGTCAAACACTTAGTTGTCATAGATGTAGGGAAGTCATTTGACCCCTTTAAATATACAAAAAAGATAAGAATCATATTTGAGTCTCAAGGTGACGAGGACTCCGTCCTTCCCGAAAGGAACATGAGTGACACAAGGATTGGAGATTCAAAGGAGATCTAAGACAATGAAGATCTACCGGAAACCTCACATATTCTTATAGACTTCGAGGAGACAGAAAAGGAGGAATTGGAGCCGACTTCCATGGATAGGGGAGCCGATGAGACAGTAAGGAGAAATCTTAGACTTCCCTCCATCCCTGTTTCGGAGTTTGAGAGGGGGAGAAGGAGCACCAAACGGATTCAAGAAAAACAGGCCGCTCTTAAGATAACTAAGCTTTCTCACCTAGATGAGCCTCAGTCATACTCGGAGGCTGTAAACAGTCCTGAGAAAGACAGATGGATTACACTCATAAATGATAAGATGGCCTCCATCATTGAAGCAAATACTTAGGAACTAGCGGACTGTCCTCCATACATAAAAGCGATTAGTTGTAAATGGGTGGTAAACTAAAATTGAACCCAGATAATACCATTGAGAGATATAAGGCTCGATTGGTTGCAAAAGGGTTCACCGAAAAGGAGGGGATTGACTATGAGGGGACTTTTGCTCCAGTTGTTCGGTTCCCATCAGTAAGAATTCTCCTCAGTCTGGTAACAACAAAAGACATAGAAATACACCAAATGATTATTAAGACTGCCTTTCTTAATGGTGAGTAAAAGGAAGAAATTTTCATGAGGAAACCAGACGGGTTCGTGGAGGAAAGATGAAGTGAGCAAAGTCGGCAGGCTCATAAAGTCCTTATATAGACTAAAACTGACTCCTCGACAGTCGAATAAGAACCTAGATGAGTTTCTTACCGGTTTGGGATATATCCGTATCAGCTCTTACCATTCTATCTATATGATTGAAGATGCCAATGGTGTCATTTTTATTGCAATTTATATAGATGATTTGTTTGTGTTGAGTAAATTTTTGAAAACGATCAATAAGTTAAAAAAAGATCTTAGAAGCAAATTTGATATGAAGGATTTAGGGGAGGCAAGATATATTTTGAAGATCAAAATGGAGAGAGATAGGGGGAATAAGATTATCAGACTTACTCAAAAAGAAGCAATAGGTAATATGCTTGAGAAATTCCAAATGGAAAAGGCAAACAGTTATACCACTCCCTTAGACTTGAAAAAAGTAAGTGATGGGAGTGTACAAGGAGGAGTGATAATATTAGATAATCAGATTAGTCCAGAGGAGATAGAGTTTATGAAGTCTATTCCTTATAAAGAGGTCGTAGGAAGTTTTATCTACTTTATGAACTGTACAAGGTCGGACAAAGCCACAACAGTAGGAGTCCTCAATACGAGTCTTAACGATCCTAAGAAGAAAGATTGGGAGGCAGCCAAGAGAGTCATGAGATATCTGGTATGAACCAGAGAGTTATGGTTACATTAGGGAGGGGAGCATACTGATATCACTACTTGGAGTGATGCCAATTATGGGGATGCACCTATAAGAAGATGCACTATTCGGTATGTGTTGTATGTGGGGGAAGGTGCTTGTTGTTGGAGTAGCAAGCAACAAAAGGTGGTTGCTCACTCTACTATGGAGGTTGAGTACATGGCCTCTTGTTCTGCTGTGAAAGAGTTGATGTGGGTCAAATCCTTGTTGCAAGAATTGGGGTATATAAACGAGGTAGTGCATGAAGTGTTTTTTGATAATCAAGTTGCCATTGCAAGTGCAGCTAATCCAAAACATCATTTCAAGGCTAAGTATATAGACATAAGATTGAGTTTTATGAGAGAAAAAGTTGAGAATAAGATTGTGAATCTTGTATATAGAACTGATGAGGAAATGGTGGCTGATATGATGACAAAACAAGTGCCCTCTCCCAAATTAAAATATTGCAGAGAAAAACGTGGAATAAAATTGAAGCTAAATTACACTAGAAAATAAGTGAGTGTTGAAATTACTAGATTTTTAGTGTATTCTAGGTTTAAATATATCAGTATAAAAACGAAAAAGAAAAGGGCGGACAGCCTGCCTCCACCTCCTTTCTCTAGCAACCATACTTGTTGTAGTCACTATAAGATAGAGAGGGTGGTTGAGCCATGGCAGCCTTAGTTCAGGAGGCAAGACTAAAGAGTGACTTATGTCACTATCAACAAAAAGGTTGAGTCCGGCAGGACTCCAACCTCCGATCGGTAGAGTACGACATAGCCGTTAGCTCTAAACAGTTTGTCATAAAAGTCCATTAACATACATACGGTTTGATAACTATTTAAACTTGTACATGATCTTCAAATTGATTAACTAAAATATTAACAAAGGAACATAGAACTAGTTAAAGTTCAGTGCAGACTTTATTTCGCACAAAACTAATGAATCGGACATTTGTTTCGACGGCTGACATTTAATGTCGAATTTAATGCGACGGCATATAGCATTGCCGAGATCACGGAATGGTCACGTTGGTGTTTATAGACTTGGCATGACCTAGGGCCACGTGGAGGCATAACATTTGGTCGCAGGAATTCCGAGGAACATACGGACGAGTGGAAGGGTGACACGCATCCACTAAGTGGCCTTGTCGTACACAAGCCGTACGGAAAAGACATCAGCCTTGGTACCTTTCTCTACTTTATACTCGTATGATTCGTTTGTACTTTAGTAGATAGGGGTTGAGAGAGGGGTTTAGGAATTAGAAAATTTGGTAGGTAGACATCTTTCTTCTAGAGAGCTTTGTATAAAATTGCATTTTTGCCGGCTTAAAACTTATCGGCCGGTTAGCCATTTTCAGTGATACATTTTGCTACGGACTCAAGGGAGTCCAAGCTGCACAGGTGTGCAGTCAAAGTGTCAGTTTGCCTTTTTGGGCAGTAGTGGTTGTGGCTTGAATTGGTTAGTTAAAGACTTTCTAGAGGCTTCCTGAATTTTGTAGTCCAATGGAGGACAAAAATTTTTATCCTACGTGTGGGCATGCAATTTATCTTATAGTGGTGAAAGTGTGTCCCCATGTGCCAAAACGAACGTCTTTCTGTTGTTTTTTTCAAAAAATTAGGCCACTTCTCCATGGGGCGACGACAATAACATTACAAATACGTTTACTAGCAATCATATTTCATTCACTTCTCCATCAGGTCGTGTCAGCAAGGAATTTATTGCGTACGCGCTTTCATTCGATTGGATGCACGTTGTTTCATGTTCTGACGACAAGCGTCATCAAAGATTCCAATAAGCAAAATGTCTAAACTCTGCGTACAACCAGCCGCAAAATAAAATGACGAGAATGTACAGTTTGTACTTTCTTGTTTTGTCGCTGTATCAAAACGAAATTGGAAATTTGAAGAAAGCTGGCGCAGCAAATTCCGGATGACAATGGATGGTGGTGTGGGCTTCACGACACATTCTTCCAACAAAATTTTTGTGGCGGTTTTTGTCTTATCTGATTCCCGCCTGTCCGAAGGCGCGTGGCATATGTTCGAAGGCGCGTGGCAAATCTCCAATGGCGCGCGGCTCGTACGTGACCTCTCTATGCGTAAACGTTTTACACGACCGGTGATTGGCTAGTGTCCTTCTTGAGGATAATACCCATTTACTAGACAAAGTGACCTTTTGGTTAAAAAACTCATAATTAGACGGTCGGCGTTGTCGCCCAAAAGTTTGGATAATTTTACCGAATCGGATGTAAACATGTTTTATAAAAAAAAAAAAAAAACAATGCATCCTTGTATAAAAATGAGTTGGATCTATATGGCGATGCACTTTTTCAAGTAAACAACCCCACTCTTCGCCGGATGGAGGTTCACCCTTAGGGTACGTCTCCATGTATTAAAGCATCTAATTTTCCCTGTCTTTTTGCCCTAAAATTTAAAGAACTTTGAAAAAAACTTTAGCCGTACGAGAAAATCATTTTTACCAAAGTAGAGTGAACGTCAAATCATACTTTGGATATACGGCGTGTTTGTCGTCATGCCAACGCATTTTCTCGTTTTCCCCTTTTCAACCTCCCGAACAAGAGAATCCAACCCAAAAATAAACTTCATCCAAAATCACCTCGACGGGGTGATTTTAGTTTAAGTACCGCCCAAACAGCGAATGAAAAATGACCCACGCACGCTCCACAAGAGTAGAAAAAAATTTGGACGAGGGAGAATCCTCGCTATTTTTCTCCATGCCCGTCACGCTCATGTACGGAAAAAAAATTGTTGGGGTCTCGGACCTCCACTTTCATTCATGGGTCATTTGCAAAATTTTGGGCCGTTGTGGCCTCTCCCCTCTCCCTCTCACATTGACGCTTTTATGGCACACTTTTTAGAACGAGAAACAACAATATTGATATAAAATGAAAGATCATTTAAAAATATTATTTTTGATTTTTTTTTCTTTTTTTTTAATGGCAGATCGAGTGAGAAAAGTAGAAAAAACGAAATCGGGAAATCATGGCGGAAAGTTCTTGAATCCGTGACGTTGACATTGTCACAAGTGAGCATGACGTCTCAATGTCACCAAACCTTAAACATCTACAATTTCACAAAAATCTAGACATCTACAACTGTCCGTGTTTTTGTTGGCGTCACTAATCTTCGAAAGTTTTGTAGTCGGCTTCAATCGTCACAAATTGTACCAACGTCTACAACCGTCATATTTCAAGTTTTGATTTCATTTTTTGCACATAAAGATGCTCTTCAAAGTTGTATGGAGAATCTTCAATACAGTCCAAAATACTTTATTAAAGAACCGATTACATAGGGACGTAACCTTAGTGCCGTGTCGCTTGAGTGAAAACCGAACATAAAAAGTAATAAGTTTAAAGTACAATATGCATCATCGTCAAACTTACAATGTACTGCCTGTACATTTTGTCGTTTTTCTTGTTTACACCCACGGCCACGTAAAAAAACGTCATCTTCAAACTTTATATTGAAACAAACTGGCGAGTTGTTTCTAATAAAAGTATAAATCTCTATGAAAACTATAGACCTTTGGTTGTCCGTGAGAAAACCTGTTAATTGGCCCACTTCCCGTCCGTCTGCACCCCTTAACAGCGTGTTCCCCGGCGGACGTTAACGGCAGGGTCAAATGTTGCTTCAATTGTTGTGTTGTTTTGGATCGCACCTACAAATGTCCTTACGAACGTCTAGATTAGTACAATCGTACTCAAACAATTCAATAAATAGAACACGGTCCATGCGCGTGTAACTCGTACGATAAACGAGCACAATCAACAGGTACCATCAACGAGAACAATCAACGGGCAGGATCAACGGATACCATCAATGGGTACGATCAATCGTCACGATCAGCGGTTTCCTGCAATTCTGTGTCCTCCATTGGACTATAAAATTTAGGAAGCCTCTAGATAGCTTTTAACTAGCCCACTTTCAGTCACAACCACTGCTGCCCAAGAAGACAAAATGACAATCTGACTACACACCTGTGCACCTTAGACTCCTTTAAGTCTGTAGCAAAAAGATTCACTGAAAGCGACCAACCAGGCAATAAGTTGTAAGGTGGCAAAGATACCAATTTATACAAAAGGTCCCAAAGGGAGAGGTGAGTGTCTAAAAATATGTTAAGTCCTATTTCCCTCTCACAACCCCTATCTACTACAGTACGACCCAATCACAGAACTATAAATTATAAAAAGGTACTACGACCGATGTCCTTTCTATACGGCTTGTGTACGACAAGGCCGCTGAGTGGACGCCTGTGAACCTTTCACTCGTCCGTACGCTTCTCGGAATTTCTACGACCAAATGTTATCCCTCCACAAACGCCAAAGTGACCATTTCGAGATCCCGGCAGCGATATATGTTGTAGGATTAAATCCAACGTAGAATGTTGGCCGTCGAAACAAATGTCTGATTCATTTGTTTCGTGTGAAATGACGTTCGCACTGAATGTTAACTTGTTATATGTTCCTTCGTTCATAATTTAGTTAATCCGTTTCAAGACCTTATCACAATTTAAATAGTTATCAAACCATATGTATCTTAACAGATTTCTACTACAGACAGGTTAGAACTGACGGCTACGCTGCGCTCTGCCGGTCGGAGGTTTGAGTCCCGCTGTACTCAACCTTTTGTTGAGAGGGACTTAAGTCACTTTTTAGTCTTGCCTAAGGAGCTGAGGCAGCCATGGCTCCACACTTCTCTCTCTCCTTCATTGACTACAAAAAGTATAGGGGATAGAGAAAAGTTTTCCTTTCTTTTTCTACCAAACTATTCCAACCTAGAAAATACTCAATAAATCCAGTGATTTCAACACTCCCATTATTTTCTAGTCTAATTTAACTTTTATTTCAATCGACATTTTTCCCTACAATATTTTAACTTGGGAGAGGGCACAAGTTTGGTCATCATGTCAGCCACCATTTCTTCATTAGACCTTTACACAAGATTTACAATTATATTTTCAACTTTTTCCCTCACGAAGCTCATCTTATATCCATATGTTTAGCTTTGAAATAATGTTTTAGATTGGTTGCAATTGCTATGGCAGCCTGATTATCACAAATAATTTCATGCACTCCCTCCTTCATATACCCTCGTTCTTGTAACAAGGACTTGACCCATATCAACTTTTTCACAACAGAATAAGAGGCCATATACTCAGCCTCCATAGTAGACTGAGCAACCACCTTTTGTTGCTTACTCCTCCAACAACAAGCAACTTCCCCACATACAACACATACCCAGAAGTGCATCTTCTCCTAGGTGCATCCCCATAACTGGCATCACTCCAAGTAGTGATATCAATGTGCTCCCCTCCCAAATGCAACAATAACTCTCTGGATCCTACCAGATATCTCATGACTTGCTTGGCTGCCTCCCTATCTCTTTTCCTGGGATCGTTAAGACTCATACTGAGGACTCCTACTGCTGCCGCTATGTCCGTACTTATACAGTTCATAAAATAGATCAAACTTCCTACGACCTGTCTATAAGGAATAGACTTCATAAACTCGTTCTCCTCTGGACTCATTTGATCATGTAAGATTATTACTCATTCTACACTCCTATCACTTACTTTCTTCAAGTCAATAAGAGTAGTATAACTGTTTGCCTTTTCCATCTGGAATTTCTTAAGCATATTACCTATTGCTTTTTTTCGATTAAGTCTTATAATTCGTTTCCCCTTATCTCTCGCCATTTGGATTCCCAAAATTTATCTTACCTCCCCCAAATCCTTCATGTCAAATCTGCTTCTAAGATCTTTCTTTAACTTATTGATCTTTTCCAAAGACTTACTTAACACAAGTAGATGATCCATATAAATTGCAATTATAATCACACTATTCTTATCTTCAACCAGATAGATAGAATGGTCAGAGCTGATCCGAATATATCCCAGTCCAGTGAGAAACTCATCTAGTTTCTTATTCGACTTTCAGGGAACCTATTTCAGTCCATAAAAGGACTTTATGAGCCTGTAGACTTTTCTCACTTCTCCTTCTTCCACAAACCACTCTGGTTGCCTTATGAAAATTTCTTCCTCTAACTCACCATTAAGAAAGGCAGTCTCAATATTCATTTGGTGTATTTCCATGTCTTTTGTTGTTGCCAGACTGAGGAGAATTCTTACTGATAAAAACCCAACATGTGGAGCAAAAGTCTCCTCATAGTCAATCCCCTCCTTTTGGGTGAACCCTTTTGCTACCAATGGAGCCTTATATCTCTCAATGGTATTATCTTGGTTCAGTTTTAGTTTAAACAACCATTTATAGCCAATTGGTTTATTTGTGTTTGGAGGACAGTCCGCTAGTTTCCATGTATTTGCTTCCATGATCGAGGCCATCTCATCATTTATGGTTCTAATCCATCTGTCTTTCTGTGGACTGTTCACTGCCTCCAAGTATGACTAAGGCTCATATGGGTGCGATAGCTTAGTTACCTTATGAGCGGCATATTTCTCTTGTATCCTTTTGCTGCTCCTTTTCCCTCAAACTCCTAAGCTGGTATGGTGAGAATTCTTGAATTTATCCTTCTATTGGGAAGAAGTAATTAATATTCACTTCTTAATTTAGACTTAAGAGTGTAGAGAGAGAGAGAGAGTCACCATGTCTGCGGCCATAGTTAGAAAGAAACAGGCAAACAAATTGATAGATTGCCAAAATGTTGCTCTAAACCTGGTTTGAACCTAGGTCTACAAACTCGCCATAGACGTACGCCTTAACCATTACGGCATTATCAAAACGATACACGTATTAGTTTTTTATGTATTTAAAGTGTTACGCAAAACGTCACTATAATTAAAACATATCAAAATTGACGAAACGACATCTATAGTCAAACGGCGCTCGCGGATGCAAATCTAGCTGTGTAAAATACATGATCGGACGGACGTTATCGCCCCCGCCAAAACCTAATGAATCTTTGGCGGCTTTCGAACATAGCGGCGCGCTGTTCCACGTGGCGCCACATCATAAGACGCCGGAAAAGTTGGGAGGAGGAACGATGGCTCCAATGTTGATAAGTGTCAACCAAAAGGCCATGTTGTACAATGGTGGTACAAGAAGTACAATCGGCCACTGTACCTTCTTATACTATACACTCTTTTGATTGGCCGAGGGTAGAGTAGTAAGTAGTTGGGAGTAGGAGTTAAGGGACTTAGCGTGTTTGAGGCGCCTCTCTCCAAGTGACCTTTTGTATTTATTGGCCATCTTTCGCCAACAATAACTTATTGCTCAAGGGAGCAAATTCAGTGACTCTTTTTGCGTTTGACTCAGGGGAATATTTTCCTCACACGTATGAGGGTGGTCATTATTAAGATTCATAGAATCGAGGGATAGAATAGACGATCCCAATAAAGGGATTGATGAGCCAGCGGGGATTTGAACTTGGGACCTTTCACTTTAGTGGTGAATGTACTAACCACTGTGCCACGAGCTCAGATGTTATGCTGGTGGGTCCAATTATATATAGATTTTAGTGTGGATATTACCACAATTCCGGATATCGAGCACACGTTTCACGTACTTCAACACCCCTCCTCGAGAGGTAGCCGGTCATAATTGTCAATGTAAACCTAGTCCCCCTGGCTTTGATACCATGTTAAGATTCCTAGAATTAGGGGATAGAATGGACGATCCCAATAAAAGGATTGATAAGACGGCCGGGATTTGAACCAGGGACCTTTCACTTTAGCTGTGAATATACTAACCACTTTACCACTAGCTCAAATGTTATGATGGTGGGTTTGATTTTATATAGCTTTTAGTGTGGATATTACCACAATTCCGGATATCGAGCGCACGTTTCACTTACGTCAACAGTCATAATATATTTGTGACTGAGTGGCACTTATTCAGTGGGAAAGTGAAAGGATCAAATATTATTCTAGAGGCTTTACATAGGCTGCTCATTCCGTGGGTTAATGGAGACCACATAATTGCAGGTTATGGGCCCACCCTCTAGGGTGCCCGTATTTAATGGATTAGACTCTTTTTTTTGGGAAATGACAATGGAGGGAGAACTTTTTGAGAAGCACCTATAGGGAATAGTGTCTGGGTAAATTGGATGCCCACCTCCACCTGGGTTTGGAGGAACACGTTTTCTGGCACCTCCGTCACAACACTTGTTAAAACATCAGCCACCATCATGAATGATGAGGAGGAAGGGGAGGAAATATTCATGGAAGGAGAAAAGGGAGAAGTTGCTTTTCGAGGGACTCCACTATCAAGGACGTTATCGGCAGCAGCACCACCAGTAATGGTGACAGGGAGTCAAACCGAACGGTCAGAATATGAAAATTGGAACTATAAGGATAAGGTGGCTAAGCTCTTAATTCTCAAAAGTGTAATGAAGGGTATTGCTATTCCCCTTATGCATATTAGATCTTCCTCTCAGATTTGGGTATCTTTAGTAAACAAATATAAGACTGGGTCATTGCAGCAGCAACAGCAGGTAGAAAATAAGATTTTAGCTTATACTAACAAGAGAGGAAGTATGAATGATTATTGCAATGACTTACGAGCATTATTTGGAGAACTACAGAGCGCAGGTAACTCATGGTCTGAGAGACAAAGAGTAAATACACTGATAATGAAACTACTTGAAGAGTATGAGAATATCATTAATCAGTTGCACGATCTAGGTGATAGCAATTGGAATTGGGATGATACAGTGGGGATGATTTTCGTGAAAGAGAGTACCATAGGAATTAGGAGAGGAAGTCGGAATGTTCAAGCATTTGCTCCAGGATGTGATTGGCGGAAGCGTGCTGAGGAAAAGGGAAGGATCCCTATCGAAACTTTGGAGGAAAAAGACAAAGAGGTGGTAGATTTGATCGACAACGGAGAGGAGCTCATCGAGGTGGATTATGTCACTTCTGCAAGAAACCGATATATTATATGGCAGATTGTGTCAAGCTTGTAGATCTTTGACTGAAATATAGACAAGGTTCCTCCAAAGATGGAGGAAAGAAAAAGGCATTTCTGATTGAAGTTCATGACGAGGAAAAAGATGACGTAACCGAACTGGAAGAGGAGCTTGAGGAGCTTCTTCTTAAACCAAAAACCAATGAGAAGCATGTAGACATTCTACGGAGACAAAAGTGTGCTTTCTGAGGTAAGAGGGATCCTTTGAGGATGGGCGGATCATAGATTCAGGGGCCTCAATGCATATGTGCAACGATAAGAGGTGGTTTACTAAATTAAGAAAAACTCCAACAGTTGAGATAGAGTATGGAGATGAGAGAGTACAAACCATAAGTCTTGTTGGATCGGTTGATTTAAAGGTTCTAGTTGATGGAAAAGCTTCAATTGTAACACTCTCAGATGTTCTTTACATTCCACAGCTTAGCAATAATCTAGTCTCTACAGCTGTTTTAGATGAAAAAGAGTTCAAAACCTGAACTAAGAAAGGAATCTTCATAGCTAGCTTTGATAATGAGGTTTATTTCATAGCTAAAAAGGGTAGTCAAGGAATGTTCAGAATTGTACTTTGCAATGAAAATGGTGTTCTCTACTCGTGTGGAAGTGATATGATGCTTTGGCACAAGAGGTTGGGGCATGTGAATCTAAATAGATTAAAGAAAATATAAAAAAGAATAATGGATGGAATTAAGTTTGGAGATGATGAGACCTCAGATGATTATTGTGGATGTGCCCAAGGGCAAATTCATAGACTTCCATTTCCAAAGGCATCCACATTTAGAAGAGAGAAAGTATTAGAGCTAGTTCACACTGATGTTTGGGGACGAGCTAGGTATGCTTCACATGGGGGGAAAAGTTGGATGCTAACCATTACAGATGATTGGTCTAGATACACTAAGGTATATTTTCTTAGACATAAGTCAGAGGTAGTTAGATGTTTCAAAGAGTACAAAGTATGCAGTGAAAAATTACATGAAACCTCAATAAAAGAGATAAAAAGTGATAATGCGAAAGAATACACCTCAAAGGAATTTGAAGAATTTGTTAAAGTAAAAAGAATCCATCATGAAAAAACTGTTCCTTATAATCGAGAACAAAATGGAGTAGCAGAAAGAGTGAATAAAACTTTAGGAGATATGTCCAAATGTATGCTAACTAATAAAAAAATAGGATTGCAATTTTGGGCTAAGTCTATGAACTATGCTAACTTCATCAAAAATAGAGTGTTAACTTCGACAAATAAGGAGGAAACTCCGTATGAAAGGTGGACGGGAAGAAAACCAGATTTGTCTAGTTTGAGAGTGTTCAGAAGTCAAGTCTACAGTTTGGATTCTGATAAGACTAAATGGAAGTTAGAGGGAAGAGGGAAACTAGGATATCTTGTAGGATATGATGAGAGCACAAAAAGATATCGAGTGTATGACTTGAAAAAGAGAGATATCATTTTGGTAAAACACATAGTGGTGATGAATGAAGTAAAGTCTATTGATCAATTCAAATATAACGAAGAAGTCAAAATCAGATTTGAATCGGGTCAGAATTTTGACTTTGACTTGGGAAATGAAGAGAAGGAAGATGGGGGAAGGAAAAATTTGCAAATGTGCCAAACTAGAAGGACGAAAAGACAACATCCGAGGTAACACCACAATATGAAGTGGAAATCGACGAGGAACTTGATCAAACACCGGAATTGGAAGATAGGGGAGATGAAAATCTTCCTAAACGAAACCCGACGATGCCTTCCGTACCGGCGTCAAAGTTTGAAAGAGAAAAAAAAAGTAGGAAACGGCCTCAAGAAAGACATGTAAATAACAACTCACAAAGATGTCTCACCTAGAAGAACCTCAGATATACATAGAGGCCATAAATACCCTAGAAAGCAGCCGCTGGATCACTGCCATCAATGAAGAAATGGCCTCTATCATGGAATCCAATACATGGGAGTTGGTAGATTGTCCACCGGACAGAAAACCGATTGGATGTAAGTGGGTTTTTAAGCTTAAACTAAACCCAGATTATACCATTGAAAGATATAAGGCTAGGCTGGTTGCTAAAGGTTATACTCAAAAGATGGAATAGACAATGAAGAAACCTTTGCACCCGTAGTCAGATTCCCTTCTGTCAAAATCCTCTTAAGTTTAGCCGCAGCAAAAGATATGGAAATACACTAGATGGATATTAAGAACGCCTTCTTACACGGAGAGTTGGAAGAAGAAATCTACATGAGGCAACCGGAAGGATTCGTGAAAAGTGGAGAAGAAAGCAAGGTATGCAAACTAAAAAATCACTTTATGGCCTTAAGCAAGCCCCGCGGCAATGGAAAATAAAATTAGACGATTTTTTGACAGGTTTGGGATACATTAGAATAAGTTAAGATCACTCCATATATATATTTGAGGATGAAAATAGAGTGATATTTATTGCTATTTATGTTGATGATTTGTTAGTCTTAAGCAAGTCCTTAGATAAAATTAACAAACTCAAACAAAATCTTAGAAGTCAGTTTGACATGAAAGATCTTGGCGAGAAAAAAAATTTTGGGGATTCAAATGGAGAGGGATAGAGGGAATAGAATAATAAGACTCACTTTGAAAGAAGCTATCGGCAATATGCTAGAAAATTTTTAGATGGAGAAAGCAAATGGGTGTACCACTCCCATGGATCTAAAGAAAATATCGGAGGGGAGTGAAGAGGGAGGGATATTAATTTTGAATGATAAGATGGATGAGGAAGAAAAGAGGTTTATGGAAGCAATTCATTATTGGCAAATTGTAGGCAATTTAATTTACTTTATGAATTTACCATCCGGACATAGCTCCGGCTGTAGGCCTTCTCAACAGAAGTCTAAATGAACCTAAGAAAAGAGACTTGGAAGCAGCCAAAATAATGATGAAATATTTGGCAGGAACAAGGGAATTATGGTTGCATTTGGGAGGTGGAGCACACGAACATCACCATTTGGAGTGATGCCTGTTATGGGGATGTGCCTTTGAGACGATGTACAACTGGATATGTGTTGCAAATTGGGTGCATGGTGTAAGAGTAGCAAACAACATAAAGTAGTTGCTCAGTCCACTATGGAGGCTGAATACATGGCTTCATGTGATGCCACTAAAGAATTAATGAGGGCAAAATCTCTACTCGAAGAACTTGGGTTCATAAAATTTGGGACTCACAATGTCTTTTGTGATAATCAAATTGCTATCTCTATCGCAGCTAATCCAAAACACTATTTCAAAGCTAACATATAGATATAAGACAAAGCTTTGTCAGCGAGAAGGTTGAGAATAAAATAATTAAACTAGTTCATGAAAGTGATAAAGAGATGTTTGCAGACATGATGACAAAACCAGTACCTTCTCCTAAGTTAAAATTTTGCAAAGAAAATTGTGGACTTAATTTAAAAGTTGACTAAGAATTAAGGGGAGTGTTGAAAAGAAGTAATTAATATTCACTTCTTAATTAAGACTCTAGAGTGAAGAGAGAGAGAGAGTCACCATGGTTGCCGCCATAGTAAGAAAGAAACAGGCAGACAGGCAGACAGATTGACAGATTCCCAAAATGTTGCCCTAAACCAGATTTGAATCTAGGTCTCTAAACTCGATATAGACGTACGCCTTAACCATAACAGCGTTATCCAAACGATACACGTATTAGTTGTCTATGTATTTAAAGTGTTACGGAAAACATCACTTCCATTATAAAAGACCAAAATTGAAGAAACGACATCTATAGTCAAACGGCGCTCGCGGATGCGAATCTAGCCGTGTAAAATACATGATCGGACGGACGTTGTCGCCCCCGCCAAAACCGAATGAATCTTCGGCGGCTTTCCTACATAGCGGCGCAGTGTGCCACATGGCGCCACATCATTGGACGCTGGAAAGGATGCGAGGAGGAACGATGACTCCCATATTGACAAGTGTCAACCAGAAGGCCATGTTGTACAATGGCCGTACAAGAAGTACAATCGGCCACTGTACCTTCTTGTACTATACACTCTTTTGATTGGCCGAGGGTATAGTAGTAAGTTGTTGTGAGTAGGAGATAAGGAACTTAGCGTGTTTGAGGCGCCTCTCTCCAGGTGACCTTTTGTATTTATAGGCCATCTTTGGCCAACCATAACTTACTGCTCAGGGTAGCAAATTTAGTGATTCTTTTTGCGTTTGACTCAGGGGAGTCTTTGCCTCAGAGGGGTGAGGGTGTCAGAATATTTGTGTTCCTGGGTGGCACTTATTCAGTGGGAAAGTGAAAGGGTCAAATATTACCTTAAAGGCTTTACATAGGCTCCTAATTATGTGGGTTAATAGAGACCACAAAATTTCACCTTCCTATCTCATCGTCTCCCCTATCCATGGAACCCGGTTCCGGTTCCTCCTCTTTTGTCTCATCAAATTCCATAGGAATATGTGAGGTTTCTGGCGGATCTTCTGTGTCTTAGATCTCCCTTGAATCTCCAACCCCAGTTTCACTCATGTCCTATTTGAGAAGAACAGAGTCCTCCTTACCTTGAGACTCAAATTTGATTCTTATCTTCTTGGTATATTTAAAGGGGTCAAATGAATTCCCTTCATCCATGACAACTAAGTGTTTGACTAGAATGATATATCTCTTTGCTAAGTCATAAAGTCTATATCTCTTAACATCCTCATCATATCCTACAAAGTATCCAGGTTTTCCTTTAGCATCTAGTTTCTATTTTTTCCTATCCGTGTCAAGATTCTAAACTTAGATACCAAATACTTTAAGTTGAGAGATATTTGGTTTCCTTCCAACCCATCTCTCATAAGGTTTCATTCCCTTTACTGCTAAGGTAAGCACTCTATTGTTAATGTAGTTGGCAAAGTTCATGGCATTTGCCCAAAATCTCTTACCTATTTTCTTGTCAACCAACATACTGCATGCACTATCTTTTAGTGTTCAGTTTAACCTATTACCTACCCCATTTTGTTCCGTGTAATATGGTACACTTTTTTGGTGTTGAACTACATCATCTCTCAAGTATTCCTCAAACTGGTTAGAGGTATATTCCACCCTTTTATCACTCGTTATTCTCTAAATGGGGGTTCCATGCAACTTCTCACTTTAAGCTTTATATTCTTTAAAGTAAGTTGATGTTTTAAACTTTGTTTTTAGGAAGTAGACTCTAATGTATCTAGACCAATCATCGGTTATTGTGAACATAAACCTCTTTCCACCAACCAAAGGTACTTTTGCTGGTCCCCAGATATCTATGTGGACCACATCTAGTACTTTCTCACCTCTATATATGGCAGCTTTGGGAAAGGGAAGTTTGTGAGCCTTACCTTGTGCACAGTCACTACAATCATCCATCATTATCCCCAAATTCAATGCCTTCTACTACACCAAGTTTATTTATTTCCCTCAACCTATCAAAATGCACATGCCCTAATCGCTTATGCCAATCATCAACGTTGGAACACCAACATAGTAAGCATTCTTCTTTTCATTACTCAAAACATTTCTTGGCTACCGTTATATGCTGTGAAGTAGACTTAATCCCCACACTTAGCTATAAGACTCTATTTTTAGTGAAGGTATTAAACTTATTATCATCTAACATAGTCGTAGAGATGTGATTTTTACTCAGCGGAGGAATGTAGAGTACATCTAAGAAGGTGAGTATAAAATTCTTACCCTCCACTAAGACTTTCAAATCTACTAACCCCACTAGATGTGTGGTAACCACTATGACAATGCAAAGTGTTATGGGGTATATGTCTTAGAGAAGAAGAAAGTCATTGTATGTAGAAATATACAGTTGAAGGATGAACAAGATTCTGTTGATCTGTTCACAAACACAGAAAGTGAACAAAGAGGGAAGGTACAACAGTATGTGATCTTTCAACATACTCAACCTGTTTATTCTCAGTCACAGTCACCGGCTACAACTAGATCTCCACAGATCCCTCTACCAGATGCAACACCTGCTGCAGAACCAAAATCTGCATCAGTATCTACACAACTTTCTGCACATGTGGAATCAGAAAATCAAGATCCAGTTTCGGCACCTACAACAGCTCATAACAGGAAAACAAGTAGCAGGTTGCCGATGATTTCAGCATCAGAATTTCCGGGCGGAAGAACAACCAGCAGCCGTCTACGAGCAAGTTCACATTTTGCTCTCTCCGTAGCTACAACGGAACCATTAACAAATGAAGAAGCCTTCTCATCACCGGAGAGAAATCAGTGGATCGAGGCGATAAACGACAAAATGAAGTCAATCATGGAGGCGCAGACGTGGGAGCTGGTGGATCTTCCTTCGGGCATGAAAGCCATCGGCAACAAATGGGTGTTCAAATTGAAACTCAACCCGGACAACACTATCGAAAGGTTTAAGGCTAGACTTGTGGCCAAAGGTTACAATCAAAAAGAAGGTATTGATTTTGAGAAAACCATCTCTCCACTTCGCAGATTTTCCACTGTTACAATCTTACTAATTTTGGCTGCTATAGAAAACATGGAAGTCCACCAGATGGACGTTATGATTGCCTTCTTGCATAGAGAGATAGAAGAAACCATTTATATGAAACAACCGGAAATGTATGCAGATAAAGGGAAAGAAAACTTAGTCTGTAAACTAATAAAATCTTTTTATGGGCTGAAACAAGCTCCCAGACAATGGAACTTAAAACTAGATGAATTTCTTACTGGACTAGGATTTCAAAGGTTTAGTTCAGATCACTCACTATATGTACTGCAACGGGAGGATGGGATTCTTTATATTGCTGTATATGTGGATGACTTGCTTTTACTAAGCAAGTCTATGGATGAGATAAATCTAATTAAAAGCTACTTTAAGGTTAAGGTTAGAGATGAAGGACCTTGGTGAATCTAAGTGTAACTTAGGAATAGAAGTAAAGAGAGACGGAATCACTAAACTCATTATGTTAACCCAAAAGGAAGCAATAAGTAATATGTTGGAAAAATTTGAAATGAAAGATGTAAAAGGATATGTAACTCCCATGGAATTCACACAGAAGCTTGATGGAAGTGAGTCAGACTTAGCCATAATTATTAGTGAGAGCCTAGAGTCAGGGGAGGAAGAGTTTATGGCTTCAAAGTCGTATAGACAGGTAGTTAGAAGTCTCATAAACTTCATGAATTTTAAAAGACGTGACATTGCAGCAGCTGTAGGAGTCCTAAGTAGAAGTCTGCAGAATCCTAAGAGGGTAGACTGGGAAGCTGCAAAGGAGTTTTGAGATACCTTGCAGGGACTCGAGATCTTAAGCTAATACTCAGAGGAGAAGAAGTGAAAATGCAAACTTGGAGTGACGCCAGCTATGGGGATATGCCAAGTCGGAAATCCACAACCGGCTTCGTCCTAAAGATCGGAGATGGAACATGCTGCTGAAGGAGCAAGCAGGAAAAGGTTATAGCACAGTCTACAATGAAGTCAAAGTACATGGCAGCAGCTTCTGCACTCAAAGAACTCCTGTGGGTTAAGTCCATTTTGCAGGAACTTGGATACATGCAGACATGTCCACAGATTATTTGGTGTGACAACCAGGCAGCCATTGCTATTGCTACTAACCCAAGTTATCATTTTAAGAGCAAGCAGATGGATGTCTGACTTCATTTTGTGAGAGAAACTGTGCTTGCAAGAGTGTTAAAATTGTGTTATTTACCGGATGAGAAAATGGTTGCTGACATGCTAACAAAACCCCTTTCTGCTCCTAAGTTGCAGTTTTGTTAAAAGGCTATAAGGCTCAGTGAGTGACAGAGTCTAAAGATTTAGGGGAGTGTTGAAATTGGAAATCTTTACTCAATAGATAGAGCTGTGAGAAGGAATTAAGGACTTATAATTTTTTGGGAAATGAAAACCTTAAATACTTACCTCAAATAGTGTTACAATAACAAAAAGACTAAGATAGTGTACTTTACGGCCAGTTCGACACGCGTCTGCAGAAAAAGGGTGTTGCAGGTTTCACGGATTAGCGCTGATAACCAGTTACACGTGGTAGGAGATTAACGAGCGGATTGATGAAATCGGACAAATAAATGCAAACATCATATCTGGAAAAGTATGGTACGGTCAGCCAAGAAGGGCCCTTGATTGACATCGAATTGACGGATGCGATTCAGAAGGGAACACAAATGACGAAGCACACTTGGACGGTATAAGGTGCTTCGTACTACACGACAACAATTAGCCGAATACTATGGACCACTGCTGACTAAGCGCCAGGAACAGTTAATGTAAGGCCTTCTATTTGTAAATATCTCGAAACAAGGTTTTGTAGTTTAGCTAATTTAAAATAGTGTCGCACTATTCAGATTTAGAGAAAAGGCAAAATTAGGTTTTGGAAGTACTTTTATAATAGTAAGTACAGTTTTAGTACTTTGTTGATGCATAGAACAGTACTGTAGTACAGTCACTTAAATTAGTGTGACCAATAGATACTCACTGTGAGTATATATTTTATGACTTAGACAAATTGTGATCATCGAATTCTTGGGATACTAATCAACTAAGGCAGTTTTTGTGAATCTGCCGTGTGAATATCTTATGGTTGGCTGGATCAATTGAGTAGGATCTTTGTAGAGTGATTCTACACTGTGCTTACAACTGTTATGCTGAATTTGAGTCAACATAGATCACTGAGTTACATTCTATCACATCTTGAATTTGGCTGTTGAGTAGGGTGCCTGTTAGCTTCTACTTTAAATGTCTACTTCCACTACTACTGCTTCTGGCTCTCCTCCTGCTACTGTGGTTGTAGAACAATAGGTTATGGGCCTTTTATCAAGAATTCGCAAAATCAATGGCCAAAAGTATGCATACTCGGCGGCGATGGTTGAATCCACATTTGAAACTGCTGATCTATTGGGGTTCTTGGATGGTACTTAAAGTGAAATAGATGCGAGCTGGGCGAAGAAAAACTCACTAGCGCAAAACAATCTGATTGTGTGCATCTCCGAGAATTTGGTCATGTCTCGGCTCAAAATGAAGAAAGCAAAAGAAATCTGGGAATCACTAAAAAGTGCTTTTGAGAAATCTAATGTCCAGGAGGAACTTCTGGTGGCTGGACAAATCTGGGACTATAAATACCCCGCGTGGAGTATGGTGGAATATTGTGATAACTTTCGTGCTCTAATTGATGCACATTCGTCTGCTGGTGGCTCATTTCCTGAGTTCGAGCAGGCAACTTTACTTGTTAGGGGACTCCCTAGTAATATGAAAGGAGTGTCTGTCCAGCTGAAAACTCATGATAAATCTAGCTAGACTTTTCAGTTAGTATACAATCTGATCTTAGAAGAAGAAGCAACTACTAAAATACTTCATGGAGAGAGAAAGGTAGAAACTTTGAACATTGATTTTGATAGGAAAACTTCACTTAATCATAACATAAATCAGAATAGGAATCAGAATCTAAATCAATATAACAATAGACCAAATAGACAAGCTACTACTTACTTTTATTGCTCTGAAAAGGGACATGGATACAGGTACTGTTCGAAGCTTAAAAAGGCAAATGATCAAGACTATATCGTCCAGGCTGGCAGCAGAGCCCATATCACAAGGGCTTTTCCGGGAACTCTTCTCGGGGAACTGCTCTCTTCTCAACTTCTGCAACTGAAGAAGATGATCCTTTTTCTTATACTGAAGGTGAAGAAGCAAAATAATTTGCAATGGCGGCAGCTATGGAAGGTTTGAGAGATACAGGATGGATCATGGATACCGGAGCTTCGACATATATGTGTTGGAACAAATCTTGTTTTTCCGACCTCAAGGCGACACCTCCCAAGAACATCTACTATGCATGCGCCATGAGTGTGCAAACTTTAGCAGAGGGTGATGTATATTTAATGGTAGATGTGAGGGGAAAGTCGGTAGAAAGAACTCTCCAGAATGTGTAATATGTACCTGAGTTCAAAAAGAATATATTTTCTACTTCTTTGGTAGAGAGCAAAGGCTTTGATGTAATCTTCAAATGAGGTAGACAGGTTGTTAGCAAGCTTGGTAAAGTTGCAGTGACAGGAACTAGAGATGCAAGCAAGATGTATAGGATGGATATGGTTGAAAACAAAGACATTGATATTTTCTTTTCCTGTGTATCATGTGTTAATGAACTATGGCATAAGAGATTAGGCCATATCAATTATGATAGCTTTCAAAAGATGGTGAATTCAAGAAAGATTGAAGGTGTTTCTCTTACTTCTCAACTTGTGAAATCATGTGATCGATGCTCACTTGGAAAGATCAGATTACCTTTTCCACAGCAATCTGATCAAAGATCGGACAAAGTTCTACAACTTATCCACTCGGATGTTCTCGGTCCATCACAAGTTCCATCAGCTGGAGGTGTCCACTATATGGTTACATTCACTGATAAATACTCGAGGTTCACAAGAGTCTACTTCATGCAGCACAAGAGTGAAGTGTTTACACACTTCAAGCACTACAAGGCATGGGCAGAAAAGCTGCACGGAGTTTCGATCTTGGCGCTCAGATGAAACAACGAAGGAGATTATACTTCAAAGGAGTTCCAACATTTTCTCCTCCAAGAAGGTATCAGTCATAACTTAATAGTTCCGTACGCATAGGAACGGAATGGTGTTTTTGAACGACTAAATAGAACAGTCACAGAAAGTGCTAGGTCCATGCTTGCAGACAAAGGCTTAGATTTGAAATTTTGGGCTGAAGCACTCAATTGTGCGGTCTATATTAAAACCATAATTGCATCTAGATCGGTTAAGACTACACCTTATGACCTTTGGACATGCATGAAACCGGATGTTAGTCACTTTAAAGTATTTGGCAGCAAATGTTTTGTCTTAGACACATCACAGACTAGATGGAAAATGGAAGCAAAGGGTTTACCTGGGATATTTATGGGGTATGATGACAATGCAAAGGGTTATGGGGTATATGTCTTAGAGAAGAAGAAAGTCATTGTATGTAGAAATATACAGTTGAAGGATGAACAAGATTCGGTTGATTTGTTCAGAAACACAGAAAGTGAGCAAAGAGGAAAGGTACAAGAGTATGTGATCTTTGAACATACTCAACCTGTTTATTCTCAGTCACAGTCACCGACTACAACTAGATCTCCACAGATCCCTCTACCAGATGCAACACCTGCTGCAAAACCAAATTGGCACCGGTATCTACACCACTTCATACACATGTGGAATCAGAAAAATCAAGATCCAGTTCGGCACCTACAACAGCTTAGAACAAGAAAACAAATAGCAGGTTGCCAACGATTTCAACATCAGAATTTCCGGGGGGAAGAACAACCAGCAAGTGTCTACGAGCAAGTTCACATTTTGCTCTCTCCGTAGCTACAACGAAACCATTAACAATCCAAGAAGCCTTCTCATCACCGGAGAGAAATCACTGGATCGAGGCGGTAAACGACAAAATAAAGTCCATTATGGAGGCGTAGACGTGGGAGCTGGTGGATCTTCCTCCGGGCAACAAAGCCATCGGCAGCAAATGGGTGTTCAAATTGAAACTCAACCCGGACAACACCATGAAAAGGTACAAGGCTAGACTTGTGGCCAAAGGTTACAATCAGAAAGAAGGTATTGATTTTGAGGAAACCTTCTCTTCGTTGTCAGATTTCCCACTATTAGAATCTTACTAAGTTTGGCAGCTATAGATACATAGAAGTCCACCAGATGGACTTTAAGACTGCCTTCCTGCATGGAGAGTTAGAAGAAACCATTTATATGAAACAACTAGAGATGTATGCAGAAAAAGGGAAAGAAAACTTTGTCTGTAAACTATTAAAATCTTTTTATAGGCTAAAACAAACCCCCGGAAAATGGAACTTAAAACTATATGAATTTCTTACTGGACTAAGATTTCAAAGGATTAGTTCAGATCACTCAGTATATGTACTGCAAGGGGAGAATAGGATTCTTTATATTCTTGTTTATGTGGATGACTTCCTTTTACTAAGCAAGTCTATGGATGAGATAAATCGAATTAAAGCTGCTTTAGGGTCAAGGTTCGAGATGAAGGACCTTGGTGAATCTAAGTATATCTTAGGAATATAGGTAGAGAGAGATAGAAAACAAAAACCTCATTATGTTAACCCAAAAGGAAGCAATAAGTAATATTCTGGAAAAATTTGAAATGAAAGATGTAAAAGGATTTGTAACTCCCATGGAATTCAGACAAAAGCTTGATGAAAGTGAGTCAGACTTAGGCATAATGGTTAGTGAGAGCCTAGAGTCAGGGGAGGAAGAGTTTATGGCTTCAAAGTCGTATAGACAGGAAGTGGGAAGTCTCATATACTTCATGAATTCTACGAGACCTGAAATTGCAGCAGCTCTAGGAGTCCTAAATAGAAGTCTGCAGAATCCTAAGAGGGCAGACTGGGAAGCTGCAAAAAGAGTTTTGAGATACCTTGCAGGGACGAGATCTTAAGCTGATACTCGGAGGAGGAGAAGTGAAAATGCAGACTTGGAGTGACGCCAGCTATGGGGATATGGCAAGCCGAAAATCCACAACCAGCTTCGTCTTAAAGGTCGGAGATGGAACTTGCTGCTAGAGCAACAAGCAGCAAAAGGTTACAGAACAGTCTAGAATGGAGTCAGAGTACATGCGAGCAACTTCTGCACTCAAAGAACTCCTATGGGTTAAGTCTATTTTGCAGGAACTTGGATACATGCAGACAGGTCCAGATATTATTTAGTGTGACAACCTGGCTGTCATTGCTATTGCTACTAACCCAAGTCATCGTTTTAAGAGCAAGCACATGGATGTCAGACTTCATTTTGTGAGAGAATATGTGCATGCAAGAGTGTTAAAATTGTGTTCATTTTGTGACAGAATATGTGCATGCAAGAGTGTTAAAATTGTGTTATTTACCGGATGAGAAAATGGTTGCTGACATGCTAACCAAACCCCTTCCTGCTCCTAAGTTGCATTTTTGTAGAAAGTTTATTGGGCTGAGTGAGTGATTGAGTCTAAAGATTTAGGGGAGTGTTGAAATTGGAAATTTTTACTCAGTAGATAGAGCTGTGAGGAGGAATTAAGGACTTAGAATATTTGGGGAAATGAAAACCGGTAATACTTACCTCAAATAGTGTTACAGAAGACTAATATAGTGTACTGTACGGCCAGTTGGACACGCGTCGGTAGGAAAAGGGTGTTGCAGGTTTCACGGAGTAGCGCCGATGACCAATTACACGTGTCCGAGATTAACGAGAGATTGATGAAATCGGACGAACGGAATGCAAACCGCATATGTGGAAAAGTATGGTACGGTCAGCTTAGAAGGGTCGTTGATTGACATCGGATTGACGGATGCGATACAGGAGGGACCACAAATGACGAAGCACACTTGGACGGTATCAGGTGCTTCATACTACACGACAACAGTCAGCCAAATGCTATAGTCCACTGCTGACTAAGCGCCAGGAACATTTAATATACGGCCTTCTATTTGTAAATATCTGGAAACAAGGTATTGTAGTTTAGCAAATTTAAAATAGTGTCGCACTATTCACATTTAGAGAAAAGGCAAAATTAGGTTTTGGAAGTACTCTTAGAATAGTAAGTACAGTTTTAGTACTTTGTCGTAGCACATAACAGTACTGTAGTACAGTCACTTAAATTAGTTTGACCAGTAGATATTCACTTTGAGTATATAGTTTATGACTTAGACAAATTGTTATTATCCAAGTCTTGGGATATTAATCAACTAAGGCAGTTTTTGTGAATCTGCAGTGTGAATATCTTATGGTTGGCTCGATCAATTGAGTTGAATCTTTGTAGAGTGATTCTACACTGTGCTTACTACTGTTATGCAGATTTTAAGTCTGCATAGATCACTAAGTTGCATTCTATCACATCTTGAAGTTGGTTGTTAAGTAGGGTGCTTGTTAGCTTCTGCTTTAAATGTCTACTTCCACTACTACTGCTTTTGGCTCTCCTCCTGCTACTGTGGTTGTAGAACAACACAAAATACTTTTTCAAAGTATCGCTTACATGGGGACGTACCTTTAGTAATTGTATGGAAAATTTGGTTGAAGGGCGTGCCTTCCATTAGGTCGCGACATTAAACCGCTTTTTATTTGCGTGGCTCATTCTGGTTGGTAACACGTAGGTTAATATTAGATGCTTAAAATCTTGAAAGAATCTTAGGATGCAAAGTCTGATGTTCTGTGACTGCTACACCAACTGAAGATGAAGATGATGCTGGAGTAGACATCACATAATTCAGATAAGCAAGAAGCTGTCAAAGATGCTCAGAATAATACACACAACTTTGGAACACACTCAAATATAATTTAGGCAACTAAATGGCCTACAAATTTGACACAACGCTGATAATACAAAAAGGAACACAAGTGCAAATTTTCACTGAAATCAGCAATCAGATCTGAGAGGTATTCTTAGTCAAAGATATCAAAAATGTCACAGGATAATTTTGATATAACAAGTTCCTAATTTTGAGATGGCTAAGTCCTATTCTTATACCTAAAAGATCTATTCTTCTAAGAGCTAGCAGCCACTTATTGCCCTAACTAAGCAAAGGAGGCATACCAGCCATGCATTAATAATATCTACTATCTAAAAGAGGATACCTGAATATGTCAAGGTATGTCATACAGAAAGAATATCAACTGAGACACTAATCAAACAAAACACGCTTCTGTACAAACTAGAGATAAGTAACATCACAGTACACCGTGTACAAACACGTCAGATAATTACAGACGTGGTCTCGGATGATCACCTTCTGTCGGCAGCAAATCTTCACCGTCCATCATTTCGAAGTTTCATCCAAGTTGAAACATTTATGTGACACTTCGGTCTTTATGGTAGTCTGAATAGTACGAACGTATCTTTGTAGAGTGTCTCATTTACCGACGCGTGCCCTGAAGTGTGTCACACCGTGAACTCCCTCACTGTTCGCTGTAACATTAATTCTGGTAGATACTGAACCAAACTTTTCACAAAGTATTCTAAATACTGAGAAAACACTCCCCTTGCCTATGAAGCTTAGTGAGGACTAAAGCTTTCAAAACAACAAAGTCTGAACCTAATATCTGTACGAGCGGAGGTAATATCTGTACCCGCGGAAGAAAAATCTCTACGTTCGGAGGTAATTAATGACTCGAACAAAGGGCATTAAATGTACTACCCAAAATATCAAAACGCAACGACAAAAAGGCGGTGGCAAACTTTGATGGTTAGAGCGTGACGGGATAATTTCGGCAGATTTGCAGCCACCCTGGCGCAAGGCACATGGCCCTTGCGACGTGTACGCACATATGCGCGCGCTCATTGTGGATTTTTTTGACCTTTTCCACGCGGCCTATTTTTACACGTTTTGTATTCGAGAATTGTCCTCCCTGTGCACGGTCTTAACAAACTATAGGGTTGGTGACGTGGCGTCACGGATAAAAAGTGTAATTGAATCCGACGGTCCTAATTTACGCCTACAACTTGGACAATTTTCTGTAATGTTGTTTTCGTTGAAAAAAAATGTACGAACCTGAACGAAACGGTACGGCCGTCAGTAAAAAACCCCACTTTTTCGCTAATGGAAGTCCACCCTCAGGGTGGCGTTCCATCAAGAAATTATGTAATCGTACGAACAACATTACAGAATGTTACACTTTGAACGATGTTCTGTCGTGCACCGTCTATAATCCGCGTGCTCAAAAATGAGTTGTACCACGTAAGATAAAATCTTATATTGAAAATCGTCAAATATTTTTTACACCGACCAACTTCAACTCGAAATTGTCATTTGCATACAATGTACGTGCGGACTAAGGCATCGTACCACACAAGTTTTGTGCTCTTTGCAAACGCTTGTCAGATGCCAGCTCATTATTTTTAGGGTTTTTGCTTTTTCGCGTGACAAATGAGCGCTTCCACAAATAGTGTGATGAATGGCCAGTAACAAAAAAAGCGTGACAAAAGCTCGTTATGATATTATTTTCGTGATTTCTATTGATTTTTTCATTATTTTAATGGATGTATAATGTGCGAAATTTTTCGATTTTCGTTGGTTGCAGTCTTGACACGTACATTCATTATCCAACGTGTCGAGGCTCATTATTTTTTGTAAATGGTGATGATCCTCCTCGAGGTACATCACCATTTACATAAACTTTTGACACGAATGTTTCGCGAAAAAACATCCAACGGTCATTGTTACCTCCCATACCTTTGGAAAATATTGGCAAGATTCTCTATAATGTTGTCCGCGTATAAAAACAAAATAAGAGGTACCGCGTAGTACGGATAGGTCTGGATTTTTGTAAACAACCTCACTTTTTGTCTGATATAATGCCACCCTCAAAGTGGCATTCCATTAGCGAAAAAGTACGGTTGTTTACTGAGGGCCGTTCCGATTCGTACACGTCCGACCATTAATTTTTTTTTTCGCAGGAAAACATCATTATGGAAAAATTCCAAGGTTGTTGGCGTAAATTCTGACCGTCGAATGCCATTATACTTTTTATGCGAGACGCCACGTCACCAAGCCAACAGTATTTGACGACCGTGCATAAGGAGGGCACTTCTCAAAGACCGAATGTGTAAAAATGGGCCGCGCGGAAAATGGGAAAAAAAAACTTCAATGAGCGCGCGTGCATGTGCGTACACGTCGCAAGGGCCATGTGCCTTCCGCCATGGTGGTTGCGAATTCGCCGAAATTATCCCGTCACGCTCCCACTATCAAATTTTGCCACCGCCTTCTTGTCGTTCTGTTTTTAAATTTTTGATAGTACATTATAATGCCCTTCGTAGGAGTCATTAATATCCTCCGCTGGTACAGATATTACCTTCGCTGGTACTGATATTACCTTCGCTCGTTCATATATTGCGTTTGACATTGCATTCTAATATTCTTTCAAGATTTTAAACATCGAATATTACCAACATGTTACCAACCACAATGAGCCACGCAAATAAAAAGCGGTTTACTGACGCGACCTAATGGAAGGCACGCCCTTCAGTAAAATATTTCGTACAATTACAGAAACGCCTAATGGAATCCACCCTCAATTAACCTGCCCGTAGAGTTAGCCGTACGATTACAAAATAGTTTGATGGAACGTTACCCTAAGGGTGGCGTTCTATCAGGATTTTCCTGTAATTATACGGCCAATATTACAGGATGTTACATTTTGAACGAGATGTTCTTCCCGCGCAAGGTCTATAATCCACGTGCTCAGAAAATAGTGGTACCACGTAAGATAAGATCGCATATTGAAAATCGTCAAATATTTTTTACATCGACCAACTTCAACCCAAAATCTTCTTTTTCATACCATGTACGTGCAGACCAGGGCATCTTACCACACAAATATTTGCAATCGCCTATCAGTTGCCAGCTCATTTTTTTAGAATTTATGCTTTTTGGCCTGACGAATGAGCGTTTTCTCAAAAAATGTGATGAATCGCTGGTAACAAATATAGCGCGACAAAAGTTTGTTACGAGATTGCTTTTGTGATTTCGGTTGGATTTTGAATGTATATATCATGTGCGAAATTTTTCGATTTTCGTTGGTTGCCTTCTTGACACATGTATGTTGATTATCCAACGTGTCGCAGCTCAATTTTTTTTTCTATGGGGAGGTTCATCACCATTTACATAAACTTTCGACGCAAATGCTTCCCCAAAAATAAGCCAATGGTCATTATTACCTCCGAGCCCTTTGGAGAATTTTGACAAGATTCTATATAATGTTGTTCGCGTATATAAACAAAATAACAAATACGGCATAGTACGAAAAGGTCCAGATTTTTGTAAACAACCTCACTTTTCGTCTGATGGAACGCCACCCTAAGTGGTAGACTTTCAGGAATCTGATGGAAAGTATGCGTAAATTTCAAACGTGTGGGTTCACAAATGAGTAGCTGAAAAATGTGTAAATTGGTGTGCGCGTGAAGGATGTTTTACATGCTATGGAAGGTAAAGTTTTGACACGAAGGAAAGAAAAAAGTGACATTTGCTAAAAATGGACAAGTTACATGACGAAGACGTCAAATATACCCAAAGGTACATGCATCGCCTACAACACCAATACTTTTTATTTTACCCATTTTGCAAAACATTGTGAAAAAATACAAATTATTGCAAAATTGCGATGGAAAAACCATCTGGGCACAAAGTGGTAAAATATTATGGCAAAAAAATTAAAGACTACAGGAGCTAACAAAAAACGGGCTAAGTCTAAGAGATTGAACAAAAAAGAAACCACAAACAAACAAATGTATTTACCAAAGGTAATTAATACAACTAACTACAAAGTCAATAGTTATTAGCGTCAAGAAATAATTGGTGTAAAAACACAATTAATGTTATTAACTCTAATACGGGTTAAGGACCATTCGGCAAAAAAATAAATACTTTAATCTATGCATAACTTGAATTTGGGTACATTTTCCCCATAGTGTAGTTTGTATAGCCCGCGTTCACATAGTCGATGTTTGAACATACGATAATAGGTATGAGTGATTTTCCTCCGTTTTTATCTCTCGGAATCAAATGTGAGTGCGTTTTTTTGTATTGACGCACTCACTTTCGTGTGTCGACGCCTTCAATTGACGCACTTTTTATTCGATTATATGATATAACGAGCAATTTTAGTATGAGTTGACGCATTTCCTACACTACACAATTTAGAAACTATCCAAATTAGAACGAGAAAAGCTAATTAAACAATGCGTATATTAACTTAAAAAGACATATATAATTACTAACTTTATTTTAGGTTCGAGGGTTAAAACTGGGGGGCGCCGAATTATTGTTGTTAACGCTAATAGCAATTCACAGTGCACGTGATTAACTATGAAAGACGACCACCCAGAAAGCCACAAACGTGATGAACCAAAGCCTAGAACCACGAAGGTTGTGGACATGGCCCAGATCCCTTAAAGGAAAATTTATAAGGCCATACCTTTCATCTCTAGCGTGCTTCATAAAAAGTAGGTTGCGACTTGCTCTCATCAATGCAAGTGATTGACGGTAAAAACCAATTGATAGGCTGGATTGAAGACTCTTCCAACCCATGGATTCAAAATATTTTCGCTCGCAATCATAAATGAAGTGAAGACTTATCTAAAGATTAAAAAATCTTAAATATTTTAAAACACATACGTGTTATTGTGTTTAATGTTGTTATTGAAAATGAAAGATGAAAAATGTGAGATATGATTTATGCCATTAAGTGGTAGTAGCGCACGTGCCGAGTGAAACACCTAGTAAAGTGGTACCAAAATTTTGTCAATTTGAAAGACAAAAAGGGCTAAAATGCAGAAGTTAACAATAGCAAAACGAGAGGTAGTGGTAAGTGCCACCAAATTCCAACTACTCAAACATGTCGTTGGCGGATGTTTTACGACGAGATTTGAACCCAAGCCGCCATTAAAAATTGGGAGACTAATTACTTGACAAGCCAAAGTTCAAACGGTGGTGCCCAATTAGGTGACGGGGCATGCCAAAAAGAAGTTTGTCAAAATCCTTAATATAAGAGGAAAATGAAGGCTTTGGCGGTAAAGTTTGCATATAATAAATGGAGGTTCAGCAAAAACAACTCCACAAGTCGGGAAATGCCACTTGAGAATACAAAACCTAATGATGGTCTTCACAATGTGTGAGGTCATTTAGCAATATATCTCAAGCTAGGTCATTTGCAAAAAAAATAGCTCTTATGGGAAAAGTCAAACCTTTAATACCCATTTCTCAAAATGCAACACAAAAATCCGCAAGAAGGGGGAGGACAAACACCAAAACCATTTTCAAAAGAGTGTTTAAAAGGTAGATTGACCTTACACGTTCGCTTACCGAAATTGGGAAAGCTAGAGATAACTCGGTCGAGAAGAGATTCACGGCGAAGTTCCACGTGTGCTCCTCAGCACCATTGTTCGGTGGTTCGGATCGATTTGGCTCGATTCGGCTCCGAATAACGTTTCACAAAATCTTTAATGTGTTGCGTCCCAATCCAAAACATGTTTTCTTTCAAATAAAATCCTAGTTTTCACACTAGTCGAACAATATCTTCTTAGTTACGGCATATCGTTACTGCAGGCTATCCTGCGGGGCCACGGTCAGAGGTCGCAAACGGTCAACCGAAACCGTGACCGACCGTTAACCGATCGCCCGCGCCGGATCGCGAACGGATTCGGTTGCCAAATTTAGGGGGTCGGGCGGCTGATGTCGGTTGATTCACCAGAAAAAAAAAAGTCGGTTACGGTCGATTAACCAGAAAACCAAACAAAATGAAAATTTTGTACTGTCCATACAATCCAACATTATTGTGCTTTGTACTCTTTGGTATCGTGGAAGTACGTGACATCATGATTAGTGTCGCAAATCCGACATGGTAGTAACACTTCATTTCGCAAATTTTAGGGAACGCGACAAATTGTAATTATTGGCTTATTCATACGTTGTACATTATTGCAAAGTACATTAACGCTAATAACAATGAGCGTTGTAATTTTGTACTTTTTCGGTTACGGGCGGGCACGGTTAGTCGCGAGAAATCGAGTTTCGGTTAACTTTTATTTTCGTAAACGCCGGTCTGTTAACGGTTAACAATTTTGGAGCGTGTCATAACCCGGTCGAGCGTCAGTTACTCAGATTTTGAAAAAAGAAACGGTCGGTTTCGGCTATGTAAAATTTTGACTTTTGCGACCTCTGGCCACGGTCCACGGGACAGGCAGGATATTGTCGAAGAGTGCCAGTCTCTTGTATGGTATCGTGTACTGAAGGATATCGCCAAACGTCAATACGTTCGACCACGTGACATGCGATCATCCAGAAAGTCCGTGACGGAAAATGACCAACATCCTTTAGAAAATCAGCACTGACGTTCTCATTTCGCGAAGGCAATCCTCGTCGTGTGTTTTGGTGAATCTTCAGAATTTCGTGCAATATTCAGTCAGGCTTTGAAAATTTTGAATGGAAAGAAATGGAATTTTGAAATAAAATAAAACAGCGAATTATGAAATGAATCAATCTTTTACCGAAGATTACAGTAGCCATTCGTTGATGATTTTGCAAGCTTGCTGTTGCAGCAAGCAGCAAAAGCCGTAAATAATCTGTCCTGTTGACTTGATTCATGCTGACACGTGGCGCACCATGGTGGTAGATTCTGTTGCCGCCCTGTATCTGCCAGATGGCAGGCTGTTGACGACTCCTCGAGTTGTGTCTAATACCTTTATATCTCATAGGCTGCCACGTGGCAATTTCATCTCGTTGCAAGCTCTCAAATCACTGCAAGTGTCAACCACCCGTCGTCTGCCACGTTGCAGCCTAACTCGATTACCAGGTACAACCTCGTTCTCTTGTTGTTCTCTTTTCTTCTCCTGTAAATTTCATGACCTGTTTGTATTGCATTGTTTTCTTCCAAGCACTTTTTGGCTTTTTTTGGTACTTATCAAAATTCACCAATCTATACCGTTCTGATAGTGGTATCAATATTCAATTATCAATAATAGTGGTGATAGTTTATTATGTCAATTTCTTCTCTTTCTTTTGTTGACTTAGAAGCTAATTTCGTTAACATGCTTTTCTTTTGTCAGAATAGGTAAGTCATAGTCCAAAAGTCGACATGGTTAATCCGCTGAATATAATCCGCTCTATTTCATGCGGTCGCTAATTCAATTTTGATAAATAATCTGTTTTTTTTTATCTCACCTTAATTGCCTGGACATTATAGAAGTCCTTGTCCTAAATGCAACGTAATTCCTTTTTAATGTTATTCACACTATAATATGTTGTTCACCTCCCTTCTCTATTAGGTTTAGTGAATTATTAACTTTGAAGCGGATTTAGTGTTAATTACTCTAAACTTGTCACTGAATAATGTTGTGTGCACTAATTTATGATTTTGGCGAAAAAAAACACGCTCTTGTATTAGAGCTATTAAGACTAATATCGATGGCCAGTGTAGTTCTTTATTTTTCTACAAATAAACTGGTTTTTCACCTTTACTGCTGTGGACAGTGTACCAGCAACATCATTCACAAGCTGAGGAGAAGAAAGAGGAGGAGGCAGCTGGAAAAAAGAGCCACAAAAAAGTCTCTCCGAAGAAAGAGGAAAAGGAGGGATTTCAAGGCCATTTGGAAGTCTCTCGACGAACTCTCCTTTTTCTCGCAGCCATGGCTACTGCCGCCACAATAGAGCCCTCCCTTGTTTTGGCTGATATGGCTGTTACAGTGACAGGAGAGGCTCTTCGGGCCTCAGGGGTGGTGGGAGAGGAGGATTTGAGATTGCCAGAAAAGTTAAAGAATCGCTATTGGGTGCTACGACATGGTAGGAGTCGGGCAAACGAAGCTAACCTTATTGTGAGCGATTTGGTAAGAAAGGATGAACTTTGGAAGCTGTGGGATGTGACGTTTGACTGCATACTAACTTTGTTTTTTTTTTTCTTCTTTTGTTAAGAAGAATCAACATGGTTTGGGCCGTGAAGCTGAGAAGCTTTGGGTCTGTTCAAGTCTGCTGCAGGAGTTCTCTTTTGGTTCCTTTTTGTGAAGTTTCTTTTGGAATTTCTTTTTAGTTTTCTTTTGATTTTTATTTTTTAAGTTTTTTTTGTCGAGGGGTTTCATGTGTGTGTTCAAATCTGCTGTGAGGGTGTCTTTTGTAAAGTTCAAAGTTTTGTTATGCGCTGATACTTTTTGTTAAACAAGTTTTTATTATTTTTTCTTTCCCTGTCCCCTCTCTCCTCTCTCTCTTTGCTCTCTCTCCCTCTCTTCTCTCTCTCTCTCTCTCGACATACATATATAATTTTTTTTTTCAGGCCAATGGGCGGTTGCTGGAGTATGGATTGGCTCCCCTCGGATTGCAACAGGCGGCAATTGCCGGAGAAAAATTCAGTAAAGTTGGTTTTCTTATTTGTTTAAATGAATCCTCTGATATAAAAATAGTTAATATGCATAAGCATTCCCCATATTTTTGTAATATTAATATCCGAAAATGTGGCGATTAGGGATGGTCAATTCGGAAATTGAAATAGAATATGCAATGCAAAATCATTTTATTAAACGTGCGGTGTTAAATTAGTCTGCATTTGTATGTCTTATGTGGCTTTTGTTTTCTCCGTTTCACTTTTTTTTTTTTTGTTAGAACTCAGCATGCTTGTGGTGTTTCGATATTCGCAAATTTACACCCATTTTTGTGCTTCCGTTTCGTTTTCTTTACCAATTTGTTTTTTCCATTATTTTATTATGCTCTCATTCAAAGCTGTATGTTTTGCTGTCTCAATTTTTTTTTTTCTTTCTCTTGAATGAGCTCGTTTTTTTCCTTCTCTTTCCTCTTTCTTACTTCTCCCTTCTTCCCTCTCCCTCCTCAATCTGTTCCCATTTTAAGTATGTCCTGATGGAATTCCCTAGGATGTGGGTCAGTCAAACTTTCCAATGTTAAAAAATTGCTTCTGATTTTTTTATTTCTTCTGTCTTAGGCTCTTCAAGAGAACAATATTCCCCTCTCCAATGTTAGAATAATCTCTTCTCCTTTCAGTCGCACGCAACAAACTGCACAAGCCGTGGTAACTGCACTTCGTTGGGAACCAAACGATTATCGCTTTCAGGTGACAATACTTTTTGAATACTGTTTTTTTGGTTTTTTTGTTTTCTTGGTATGAAGGTCATTGACATGCCAAAAATACTGTGTGATAAATTTCTGGGAGTAGGAAAAGATGTCACTGTTGGTATATACTTCTCACTGTAATTAGCTTGGATTTCTCTATTTTTTCTTGGCTGTAAAACAGCTGCGGTTAAAAATCTGGACTTGAGATTTTTGACGTTTCTTTGCTGGCAAGAAAGGAGAGTTTGTTCGTGACCTTTTCAGGAAATAATGTATGCCTTCTCTGTTATTGTTCGAATACCCATCATAACCATCAGGCAGAGAAACTTAAGAAGTTGTCGAAGCCGATTTTTCTTTGTTTTTTTATGTGTTCTAAAAAGCCCGAAATCCAAGAATGTGGACAATACAAATTGCATTTTTTTAAACTCTCATTTATAAGTACAAGGGTGGCTCTTACCTATGTTCCCTTTTTGTAACTTTAAATCCGACGTTCCTTTCTTACGCTGGTTTTTTTATAATTAGTACTTTTTCTAGTACTAACTAGAAGATCGAGAAGCAATTCGAAAATACTAATTCCTTGAATAACGATGATCAGTGTTCTGTACTGTACTAACTACTTAGTGACAACTGGTTTGTTTATAATATTTATTACTTAATATTATTTTTGGATTCTTTTCTTTTCTTGTTAATTTCTACTTATTTTTTTCATTCAGACTGCTGAAGGACTTCGTGAACGGTACTTCGGACCAAGCATGGAACTTGGTTCACATAACCAGGTACTTGTGTGATATGTCCTACTTTGTTAAGGAGAAAACAAACAGGTTTTATTTCTGCAAGAAAAAAACAAACAAATTTGACATGTTTTACTTCAGCAAGAAATCACAAAACATGGTGATAAATGCATTTGAGGTAGGCTGAAGTAGTCTTCTGGCTCCAGTTTGCTTTGGATTTGGCGGGTAGCTTCGTCGTTTACATGCTTTTTTTTTTTTTTTTTTTGAGGTCATATGTTTTATGGAGAACCCTTTACTAGACTCTTTAGTGTACTTTTTTGAAGTTTTTTTCCTTTTTTGGCTATTTGTGTATATGGAGGAACTTCACAGGAAATCCTCGAGTTTTTTGTTTGTTTTGTTCCTGATACAATGAGAGCATTCTGGTCATTATGGTTTTTATGGTTTTCTTTACATGCAGTATAGTGATGTGTGGATGGCTGATCTCTGCGATCCGACGGTTCCCCCGTCCGATGGAGGAGAGAGTGTGACAGATGTTGCAAGGAGGGTAGCGGCTGTGGTTCGTCAAGTGGAAGCCCAATATGACAAGTGAGTAGGACTTAACTTTTCTACATTTATCCTTGTTGTATCGAAGTTTATAGAAGTTTACTTGTACTTGAAGAGTAATTGTTTGATTTTGTGGGTAACCAAAGATACGATCACTCGTAAAAATATGATAAAAAATTTAAGATTATGTATATTTGCGTAAATATTCATAGTTAAATTATGCGTTTTAGTTGCAATGACTGTTCTTTTGCTAAATTTGAGATAGGAGGGTAACACTGTTGTCTGGTTGCTAAGTAGGAGTCTCATATGGAATACCTGATTTAGTTTTTCCTATTTTCTATTGTAGCTTTAAAAGGGCGACCCTTGGTTACATCAGTTAGTTTTTTCCACTCCTAAATTTTCTCTCTATATGCACTTATTTTCTTGGGACGTGAATGAATTTTGTGTAGAATATGTCAAATTATGTGTATAACAAGTAAGATCTATGTTTAGGTTTTACGTTTATAAAGAATCTGCATAGCAAATGTGCGTTTGAGTTTTCCCAATGTTTTTCTTTAATTTATCAATCATCTTGAAGGGAAATTTTTTTTTGGAGGACATGGCATAATAATTATGTCTCTATTTCATACACCGCCAATTGTTATTAAAGGAATTATTAGTGTACGAATTTACTTAGTATGTATAATATACTAAATGAGTGTAGGGGGCCGTGGCGAATTGTAGTCCACTTAAATAGTGTTATTACCACTTTCGTGATTTTCAGCCAAAATAAAGCTGTGTTAGAATTAGTGTTTTTAACTCTCACAGCGATGGAGAGTGTACTCTTAATACTAAAAACCAGACGAAAAATATATAAAAATGGGATAATAGCCACGTTATATAGGATAGCATTTTACAGAGTTGCCTGCGCTCTCCATTCCTTCAATTATTTGAACTGTTGTCAAACGTTCATTCCGTATTCTCTTTTACTCTCCTTAGAAGTAGGTTAAAGTCATCCGTTGTAAAAAAACTCACTCCATACTCTGGTAAATCTGTATCTGGTACCTTTGTGTTTGGTAAACTGTTATTACAGTTGCACGATCTTATTTGTGAGTCATGGAGACACGCTTCAAATCCTCCAAGCTACTCTTTTAGGAGCCGGTGTTTTGGATTACAAACCTAATGAAAACACTCCTCCATTATTTGCCTTAAACCCGGAAGGCGAAAAAGATATGCCCACTGTCCTCGCAAAACATCGAGGATTTGCTTTGCAAACCGGAGAGTTGCGACCACTTCAACTATTATAGAAGACAAAAGATTGTAGGAAACAAACTATTGTAGAACGTAATTTGTTGTCGGTTGAAAAACAACATTTGCGTTGATGACGGTGGCAATTTTTCGAGGGTTTTTCGAGTGTTTTAGAATTATTATTAATGTTTTGTAGTACAGGTTTAATTGTTTTCGTGAATTTGAAATATTTTAGTTAATAATATTGTGAACTGGTCTATTGATTTAGTTGGAGAGGTAGTACAATTACCATTGCTGCTTAATCGTTTAATTGTTGTTTAATAAAATGAAGCTATTCATGAATTATATAGAAACAATTGCTCTTGTACCGATTTAAGGATGCTCTTGACTGGCGTTGTGATCATTGGGTTTAGGGTTTTTAAGTCACTAGGTAACTTTTGACCTTTTCCTGTGAAGTTCTGACAATCGATGATAAATTCTGTTGGTTTCACCTGGATGTAAATCTTTCATTGTTTATGAACAGGAAAAAAAATATGTTCTTAGACATAGTAACGTCACTATTGTCGTTTTGCCAACCTGTCTTATATGTCATCCCATGTATTAAATGTCGGTTGCCTTAATGCATACGGGAAACCCTAATGGCTAATAATGAGAAGTATAATGTAAAGTCACATGTTTTCGTATGGAGCGTTGGTACAACGTCGTTGGCTTTGATCACCTTTGAAATGTATGGCTCCATTTCTTTTTAAGGGTTTAAGGGTTTGAGGGTGAAAAAGTCGCGAAAAGTTTCATTTGGACCTCTACTTCCATAGACAAGCCATCCTGTATTTAGAATATGTGCTGATCATTATTATTATTATTTATGCCAATCATTGTTAAAATACGTGTAAGTTGGAGTTAACTGAATGGATAAAAAAATAATGAAAGTTTTACGATTTGTGTTTACTGCAACCAATTTTTTGTAGAGAAGTGCGCATATTATATGCATATTGTATGTGTGTACGTGCACTATATGCACGATAAGTTTCTGTATTAAAATGTCACCGTTGACCTCAATATTCTGAGTTAATGATCATCACATTGATCCTGATGGGCTTCACCATGGTTTTCATCATTGAATTGACAAAGTCAACTTAAGTGGACTTTCCACAGGCTATTGTTTTCGTTACTTAGTCTGTTTTCAACAAAACTTGTGGAAGTGAAATATTCTCAGTTCGAGTCCTCCACACTAGAAAAATACCAAAACTTCGGGCGACCTGCACAACTTAGTTATTTTTTTGCGTCCATAGTGAGTGAAAAAAAGATTTTCTTTGCGTCCATAGTGAGTGAATTTATTTTTTTGGTCCATAACGACGAGAAATTGTTTCTCTCTAAGATGTTCACCATATAGCTTGAGAGGAGACCTTTCAGTACTAAGCACAAAATTCACAGAATTGTGCGTCGATACTTGCCACAATTAGAATGACACAGGCAAAGATCACTGTCCGTACTCCAAAGGTCAACGGACGTTAGCAAATGGGGGAGCGATTACAATCATCTGACAGCAGACGCAATTTATGGGGATGCAGAATGATCGGACGGCAGAGATCTAATCCTGAGAGTCAATGGCACAGGACGATCGGTAGCGGGCAGGCCGTCCGATGATGTACATCAGATGGACACAATTAGTGCAAGTACAATTAATGGACCAGTGTGACGTCACGCGACGCCACATTCTAATGAACCTGACAAAGATACCGAAATCCAGAACGCACGGAAACAAAACATAGTCGTACGGAAAATAGAACAAACGGGAAACGTGACGCACAAAACTTAAAAGTACGGGTTCCGTATGGATTTCGTACGAATTCAGTACGGGTTCGAACCAGTGTAATTCCTAACAGTTGGTTGAAGGAATTTCAAAAGAATTCAAGAATATATGGGGCACTAAATTACTAAAATATAAGCATAGAAGAAGTTCATAAAAAATATTACAATTTTATTGTTAATATTGTCAGTAAAAATGAAGAACATAAGACTATATTTTTTTATTGTTGAAAAGTATCTCTGGAACTGGGAAAAAAAAGAAAACAACAAACAACTTTATAAAAAATCATTAATACTGTTTCCTTTTTGTATCCAAACAAAAGGAGTAGAATTCTTTCCTACATAGACCCCTTTTTGCCCAATATGTATATTCTTGAGAGGCAAAAAAAAGGCCAAAAAGGAGAAAAAAATCTCCGGCATGAAACTTAAGTTACTATCTTTTTCGAGTAGTTGAAAAAAAAAAAAAAGTAAAGAAAAACTCACTAAATTTAAAACCAAAGAAAGAAATGTAAAGCAAAGAAATATAAATGAGGTATAAATGGGTAATGAACAATGAGAAAAATAAAAAACAGAGAAAATCTACATTCTTTCTTATCGTAAGGAATGTACAGAAATATAACAAAACTAAAATGGATAAAACAAAAATACTAGTGAGGAAAACTTAACAAATTTGTGTTTCCCGTATTTTCAATTTAAAAGTGTATTGAAATCGCTTCCAAAAATTTGTAAATTTTGGAAATATAATTCTTCAGAGGAGAAAAAAGAACTTTTGGAGGAAGATACTTTTTTTTTTGTGAAGAAAATGATGGATTTCCTGATTAAAAAAGCAGATTTTCCGATGAAAACTGTCGATTTTCCGATGCATTAAAACAATTTCCGGTTCGTCTGTATCTTCTTCTAATTTTACATCAATCAGATTTGATATATTTCCTCCATCAACACTATATTCCTGTAATTCCAAAATATCCCTCTTTATTTCTGTCCGCAAGAAATATCCATGAAACTTCTGGCGCTCCATCTCTTCCCTCTCCTCTCTCCATTCCCTCTCCTCTCTACATTCCCTTTCATCCTTCCTCTCTCCTCTCTCTTCCCTCCACTCCTCTCTCCATTGCCCTCCCTCCTCCTCCCTCTCCTCCTTGATGGGAAAACTACGGAAACTTCCTCGAAATTGTTGAAATTCGCCTCCTCCCAGTTCCTCCCCTCCCATATCCTCTCCTTCTCCCCTCCCCAAATCCCTCTCCTCCCCTCCTTCTCCCCCTTGGGTATCATTAGTGCCACGTGGCATGCAAAAAATGGCTTTTGAGAGAGATTCCAGATCTTCCAATGAGATCGCGCCACCTGGCAATCCGAGATTGGCTGATGAGATTTTGCTGACGTCAACATTTATGGGACAGCCGTGGAGGTGGAGGAGAGAGAGGAGGGAATCTAAATAAGGGGAGGGGGAGTGAGAGGAGGATGGGGAGGGGCCGGAGGAGGAAGAGAAGGGAGGAAGAGAGGAGGGAGGGAAAGTGGAGGGAGGGAGAAGAGAGGGAGGTAGTGAGGAGGAAGGGGGAGGGGAGACGAGAGGAGAAGAGGAGGGAGGAAGGGAAGGGCTAAGGAGAGGGCGACAGGAGGGGAGGTGGTGCGGAGGTAGTTTGGAAAGGGCAGGAAGGGGAAGGGGAGAGGAGGGAGAAGGTAGAGAGGAGGGGAAGGGGGGGGGAGAGCAGAGGGTCGGGAAAGAGGAGGATAGGTTAATGGAAGGGAGAGACGTGAAGGGAGGGAGAGAAGGGAGGGGAGGGGGAGAGCGAGAGGAAAGGGGAGGGAGAAAGGAGAAGGGTGGGCAAGAGTAGGAGAGCGGAGGAAAAGAGGCAGAGGTGAGGGGAATTTGCGAGGAGGGGAGAGGAGGGGACGAGAGGGAAGTGAGAGAATAGAGGGGATGCGAGGAGGAGGAGGGAGAAGTGAAAGAGGAGAGGGGAGGAAAATCGGGGACGGGATCGAGAGCGGAGGAGAAAGGGAATGTGGTGGAGAATGGAGGCTCAGGGGGAAGAGGGAAGGCGGAGCAGGGAGTGACAGAGTGGGAGGCGGATGTAAAGGGGGGAAGAGAGGGAGAGAGAGGAGACTTTGAGGAACTTATAAGTTCGAGGAGGACCTCCCTCTCTGAGGAGGTAAAGCTGTCAAGTATGTTATCGGATGACCAAGGGGTTGAGGGAGAGTAGAGAGATGAAAGGGAGGGAAGAGTGGATAGGGCGGGGAGGGAGGCTTTAGAGAGGAAAAGGTAAAAGAGAGAAGAGAGAGAAGAGTCAGAAAAGGGAGGGGAATCAGTGGGGAAAGAGGAGGTAGACTGCTGGGAAGGGAGGGAAGGGAGAGAAGTGCACGAGGGAAAGGAGTGAGAAGAGGGAGAAGGGTATGAGGAGAGAGAGGAGAGAGAAGATTGAGAAAATTGTGACGAGGAAGGCATAGAAAGGGGAGATGTGAGGGATTGAAGAGACGAGAGAGAGGATGGAGAGGAGGAAGGGGAGGTTGAGAGTTGCGAAGGGAGGGCAGGAAGAAAAGTGCATGAGGATGGAAAGGCGTGAGAAGAGGGAGAGGAATGTGAAAGGAGAGAGGAGAGTGAGGAGAGAGAGAATTGTGAAGAAGAAGGAATACTTCAAGGTGGGAGGGGAGAAAGAGTCGAGAAAGAGGAGGGAGAGGCCATCGAGGAGGGAGAGAGGGGAGAGGAGGGAGGGGGGAAAGAGGGTTGAGAGAGGAATGAGGAGGGAGAGGAGATAGAGGGAGAGGGAATCGAGGTAAGAGAAGGAATTGAGGATAGCGAGGTAGGAGAGGTAAGGGAAGGTAGGAGAGGTAGAGAAGGTTCACTAGGAGCGATAGGAGTGAGAGAGGGAGAGAGAGAGGGAGAGATAGAAGGAGAGATATTTTTTTTTTCCATAATGAAGTTTTCCGAAGTTTGATCCCAAGAAAATCGGGTTTCTAAATTGGGGTTTTCAGTATTGGGTATAAAAAGGTTTAACATTTGAGATTTTGGAGTTTCTTCTGGTCCAATTTGGTCAACTGTAGGTTCCTCAGACCAATAAAAAATGTTTGTCGTATTGTGGGAATTTTTGGCGGTATTTGACGGATAATTTTTGTTTTTTCCATTGACACGTTTCTCTTTCTCCTACGTTAAAAAAAGACAGAAAAGACAAAAAAGAGCGAAAGGAAAGGGACATTTAAAAAAAAATGACGAAGGAAAGTCAAAAAAGACAATATCGCCAAAAAAAGACAAGACAAAAGGTGAAAAAGTAAAAAAGTACAAAATGTCAGAAAAGACAAAAAACGCGATGTAAGACTGAAAGAGACAAAAAAAGATAGCAAAGAAAACAAGAAAAAAAAAAAAATACGAGGAAGAACTTTTATTTGCTATTTGGTTTTTATTTCCTTATGCTTTTTAGTTTTTCTTTATTTTTTGTTGGGAATGTGAAAAACATATGTTATAAATATATATAATATATATAAATATATAATGTTTTAAGATTAACATGGAGGAGATTTCCAATTTAAAATTTGTAACAGAATTAAAAAGAAATAAATAAAAATCAGAAAAAAAAAAAAAAAAAAAAAAATTGGAAATTTGGAATTTGAATTTGATAATAAAATTTCACAAACAAATAAATAAAAAGTAAGAAGCATCAAAAACTTACAAAGTTGTGAGATTTTTTAAACCGTTTTCGAGACTCGAAGAATCGCATTTGAGACTTCCTCCGATTCCCAAATTCTCAAGATTTCTACAAAAAAAGTAGATAAGTGATTATCTTATCAACCGATAAGTGATTCGAAAGTTTGAGGACAGAAATTGTCCATGGCAGAAAAGACAAAAAAACAAAAAAAACAAAATAGAAAGGAAGAAAAAACAAAAAAGACAAAAAAAGAAAAAAAAAATAATAGATAAATAAAAAAATCAAAGGATAAAATAAATTTAATCAGGGCACATCATGTAGAGAGAGGGGAGGGAGAGGGAGCAGAAGTAAGAGAGAGAAAGGAAGGCTGGGAGAGAAAGAAGAAGTAGATGTGAAAGGAAGGAGGGAGAGTGAGAGAGAGAGGGGAGAGAAGGAAGGGAAAGAGGGAGGGGGCGAGTGTGAAGAGAGAGAGAGAGAGAGAGAGAAGGTTCACTAGGAGCGATAGGAGTGAGAGAGGGAGAGAGAGAGGGAGAGATAGAAGGAGAGATATTTTTTTTTTCCATAATGAAGTTTTCCGAAGTTTGATCCCAAGAAAATCGGGTTTCTAAATTGGGGTTTTCAGTATTGGGTATAAAAAGGTTTAACATTTGAGATTTTGGAGTTTCTTCTGGTCCAATTTGGTCAACTGTAGGTTCCTCAGACCAATAAAAAATGTTTGTCGTATTGTGGGAATTTTTGGCGGTATTTGACGGATAATTTTTGTTTTTTCCATTGACACGTTTCTCTTTCTCCTACGTTAAAAAAAGACAGAAAAGACAAAAAAGAGCGAAAGGAAAGGGACATTTAAAAAAAAATGACGAAGGAAAGTCAAAAAAGACAATATCGCCAAAAAAAGACAAGACAAAAGGTGAAAAAGTAAAAAAGTACAAAATGTCAGAAAAGACAAAAAACGCGATGTAAGACTGAAAGAGACAAAAAAAGATAGCAAAGAAAACAAGAAAAAAAAAAAAATACGAGGAAGAACTTTTATTTGCTATTTGGTTTTTATTTCCTTATGCTTTTTAGTTTTTCTTTATTTTTTGTTGGGAATGTGAAAAACATATGTTATAAATATATATAATATATATAAATATATAATGTTTTAAGATTAACATGGAGGAGATTTCCAATTTCAAATTTGTAACAGAATTACAAAGAAATAAATAAAAATCAGAAAAAAAAAAAAAGACATAACAACAATAGAATACTTACAATAACAAGTAGTAATAATATAAATAACCATATAAAATGTAAAAGCTCTTTCCGGTATAAAATATACTTTTTATATTTGTCTCAAAATTTCGAAATACCTTTTTTTCAAATTGGTATTCCAGTGGTTCTGGAAAAAAAAAAAAAAAAAAAAAAAAAAAACGAATTTCTGATTTGTTAGAAAATTTTGTCATAAATGTTAAAAAAAAAGGAGGGGGAGGGAGGGGGAGGAGAGAAGAAATACTACCATTTAAAAACAAATCTAAAAAAAAAAACAAAAAAAAACGAAAAAAAAAAAACAAAAAAAAACGAAAAAAAAAATATCTCTTGTTGTCTTTACTTGGCCAACTTTGTATTCCCTTCATTCAAAAATCAGAGAAATGCACAAAAAACGAAAAAAAAAACAGAATCAATTTATATTTTGAGACTGTAAAAAAAAGCATTAATATATAAACTCTAAAAAATGGCATATAAAACCCCCCAAAAAAATAGAAACCCTTTAAAAACCCTAAAATAAGAGGTTTGTTTTTATGTTTAAGAGGCTTATTTTTCCCTTACCATGCCTATTCCTTCCCCTCCCTCCTGCTCCTCCCACACCCCTCTCCCTCTGCTCCCCCTCTCTCTTACCCATATTGACTGCATTGCCCGTACATTTCCTTCTCCCTCTCCTCATGCCCCCCTCCACTCCACCCCCTCCCCTCCCCTCCCCCCTTCCATACCGCCCCCTTCTCCCCCCTCTCCTCTGTCCCTCCACCCCTCACCTTGACCGCATTGTCCGTCCTTCCCTCCAAAGACCTCGCTATCTCTGCCCACCTCCTCCCCCCTCTCTCCACCCCCTCCACTATTTTCCTTCCCTCCTCCGTGAAGGGTGAATTTTTTACCTGCCACGTGGCACACGTGGATCAGCTAAAATGAAAAATGACAAAATGACAAAACGACAAAAACAACAGAAAACAAAAAAAGACAGAAAAAGTCAAAAACCGACAAACAAAGTGGACATGGCAAAACGAGATAAAAAGGGATAACGACAAAAAAGTCAAAAAGAGAAAAATGAATATGAGAAAGATAGTTTGAAAACGTTTTCAGACTCTTTTGGAGGTGATGTGACAAATTTAGGACGTTTTAGGACGTAAAAGATCGTAGAAAATCATTACAAACAACGTAAAATCGTTAAAATGTCGGTGGAGACGTTAAAAAACTGTTTTGATAAGCACAAATCGGTCAAAATCGTATAAAAACGGTATAAAATCGGTATAAAATTGGCACAAAATCGGTGTAAAACCGGCAAAAATTGCATAAAATGGGCATAAAGCCAAATTTGCTTTCTCGGTCCTGCTTCGTCTCACTGATGGGGGTGTTCATCACGCGTGCGGAAACAATTAGTCGCCGCTGTATAATATCGCCTTTGGTGTCTCGTCTATGCTACGGTCGTCTCGTCCGTCTTCGTCTCGCCCCAGGGCGGTAGTTCCTCCACCATCATCTTTTAAGTCGCCTGCTAACATATATATGGTCTATCTTAGAGTCGTCTCATCTCTTCTGATCGTCTCACCCCCGGGGATGTGGTTCTTCCACCGCATCGGCATCTCTTGGCGGTGGGCCTGCTAGTATGTAAGGTCTGTGTTAGAGTGGTCTCGTCTATCTTTAGTCGTCTGGTCTGTGTAGGGTGGTCTACTTACGGCGGTGGTTCATCCACCGCGTGCGGCGTCTCTTTCTTGGTGGGGCCTGGCGTATATGTGGTTGATCGTGCATGCGGTCGCTCCGTCTATCTGAGTCGCTCACCCCTGGCGGACAGTTCCTGTTGAGCGTGCTGCGCTCTTTCTTGGCGTCGACTGTAGCATATATAAGTCTATGTTAAGTCGTCTGATCATGCTTCTATCGTCTCTCCCTCGCTAGAGCTCTCTCACCCGAAGTGGTTCCTCCACATCTTTCTTTCGTCGGTCTCTAGTATATATGGTATGTGTTGGGGTAGATGGGTAATGTTGAAGGATGGGTCACCTTGCATCTTTGGGAGTATAGTTCACAGGAACGGTTCTTTGCCGGCGGGCTCCCGCTAGCATATATCCGTCTATGTTAGCCGTCTCATATACTGGGCCATCACTGAAGTAGATGCCTCACCACGAGGCAGGTAGTTCCTCCAGGCGGCCTCTTTGCCCGTCAGGCTGCATATATATCGTCTATGTTGATCGCTTCGTCTATGTTAGAGTCGTCTCTGGCTCTATGCTAGAGTAGTTCCCACCTCGCGATAGTTCCTATTAATGATAAGTAAGTAGTTTCCGTCAGCCGGGTTTGCTAGGCATATATATTTATGTTAGAGCTGCGTCAGTTTATAAGCGGAAGTCTACCCTCGCGTACTGCTGTAATCAAGATTCCAGCATGTTGTCGTCTATGTTAGAGTCGTCTCACTATGCTAAGTCGTCTCGTCTATGCTAGAGTCGTCTCACCCCTGGGCAGAGGTAGTTCCTCCACCGCATGCGGCAGCTCTTTGCCGTCGGTCTGCTAGCATATATATTGTCTATGTTAGAGTCGTCTCGTCTATGTTAGAGTCGTCTCGTCTATGCTAGAGTAGTCTCACCCTCGGGCAGATGTAGTTCCTACACCGCATGCGGCAGCTCTTTGCCGTCGGCTTGCTAGCATATATATCGTCTATGTTAGAGTCGTCTCGTCTATGCTAGAGTTGTCTCACCCCCGGGCAGATGTAGTTCCTACACCGCATGCGGCAGCTCTTTGCCGTCGATACGATCGTTCGGCTGCCGTTTCTCGACGGCGTACGCCACATCCT
>JBBHKE010002066.1:12933-29013 GCA_037447655.1 Zygnema cylindricum | reverse complement strand
CCGCCTGCTAGCATATATATCGTCTATGCTAGAGTCGTCTCGTCTATGCTACAGTCGTCTCGTCTATGCTAGAGTCATCTCACCCCCGGGCAGAGGTAGTTCCTCCACCGCATGCGGCAGCTCTTGGCCGTCGGCCTGCTAGCATATATATCGTCTATGCTAGAGTTGTCTCGTTTATGCTACAGTCCTCTCGCTTATGCTAGAGTTGTCTCACCCCCGGGCAGAGGTAATTCCTCCACCGCATGCGGCAACTCTTGGTCATCCGCCTGCTAGCATATATATCATCTATGCTAGAGTCGTCTCGTCTATGCTAGAGTCGTCTCACCCCGGGTTAGAGGTAGTTCCTCCACCACATGCAGCAGCTCTTGGTCATCCGCCTGCTAGCATATATATCGTCTATACTAGAGTCGTCTCACCCCGGGGCAGAGGTAGTTCCACCACCGGATGCGGCAAGTCTTGGTCGTCCGTCTGCTAGCATATATATCATTTATGCTACAGTCGTCTCACCCTCGGGCATAGGTAGTTCCATGCATGGGAACCATCCGCCTACTAGCATAACGTCTTGCGGTCGACAAAGGTAGTTCCTCCACCGCATTCGACAACTGTAGGCATCCGCTGGTAGCATATATCCGTCATCAAGAGTCGTCTCACCCCAGGCAGAGGTAGTTCCTCCATCGCAGCGACACTCTTGGCCGGCGCGTGCTAGCATATATATCATTTATGCTAGAGTTTTCTCACCCGCAGGCAGAGGTAGTTCCTCCACCACATGCAGCAGCTCTTGGCTGTCCGCGTGCTAGCATATATATCGTCTATGCTAGAGTTGTCTCACCCGCGGGCAGATGTAGTTCCTCCACCGCATGCGACAGCTCTTGGCCCTCCGCCTGCTAGCATATATATCGTCTATGCTAGAGTCGTCTCACCCCCGGGCAGAGGTAGTTCCTCCACCGCATGCGGCAGCTCTTGGCCGTCGGCCTGCTAGCATATATATCGTCTATGCTAGAGTCCTCTCGTCTATGCTACAGTCATCTCGTCTATGCTACAGTCTTCTCACCCCCGGGCAGAGGTAGTTCCTCCACCGCATGCGGCAGCTCTTGGCCGTCCGCCTGCTAGCAAATATATCGTCTATATTAGAGTCGTCTCGTCTATGCTAGAGTCGTCTCTTGGCCGTCCGCCTGCTAGCATATATATCGTCTATGGTAGAGTTGCCTCACCCCCGGGCAGAGGTAGTTCTTCCACCGCATGCGGTAGTTGTTTGCCGTCCGCGTGCTAGCATATATATCGTCTATGCTAGAGTCGTCTCAACCCCAGGCAGAGGTAGTTCCTCCTGTTGGCCTTAGCCTATTTCAGTCATGGATTACTCACGGAAAACACCAAGAGACTACCCCAAAACAGCTGTGTTTAAGACAACACAGATTACTCCACAATATAAAAAAGCACCTCAAACTGCACCAGTATGTAGTATGTACTCAACACTATAACCTCCTAAAGTTACAGCCTGATCCACAAATGAATCTAAAAGATATGAGCTCCAGAGCTTCCCAAAAATAGCTGTTAGCTATCAAACTAACCAAGTAAATCTCTCACATAATTCTACAAAAACAGCAGAACAGTATGAAACTACACAACCATATAGTTTCTATATTATAGAACATCCACACTAAGTTTCATATCAAGATATCAATGAGAGTGATCACACTGACAAGTCAAAGATGCAGAAAAACAGTCTGCCATTACTTTGATAACCTCAGTTGATACTGAAAATAAACTAAGTCCTACATTTTATACTCACATGGCTATCTACTGAGCCTTGCACTAATCAAGGTACTACATGTGTAACTAAGTACTGTACCCTAATAAAGTCATTGTACGTCAACGGTATGTCTACTGTACCGGAAGTACATCCAAAACCCTAATTGTAATTTTTATCCTATTTCAACAACGTAACTCTAAAAACTAAATCACTACATACAAATTAATGTTGTTTCAGATATTTACAGATAGTGGCCGTACATACATTGTGCCACTTGCTTGGTCAACAATTAGGGAATCTGTCCAAAATACTGTAAGCGTCCGTACTAGTCAATTCCGAATTCACGGATCGTCGTAAGATGTAAATTAAATCTTCGTTATGGACGACACGCGTCCAAATCATTAGCTGTGGTCCCATTTCAAATTGATGCTTAGTCAGCATGGTCACATAAGTTCAGTCGACTGTTGTTGTGCGGTACGAAGCACCTGAGTGCGTACGACGGGCTTTGTCACTTGTGGTCGCGCGCGAATATCGTCCGTCGACAGGATTCGAATCAACGTTCCATACTAAATTCGTACAGTCAATTTACCGGATGTCCGGTCGAAACTTCATCCGTTTGATTTTGCGAATCCGCTCGTTCGATGTTAGACACGTGTATGTGAGTGTTGGCGCCATTCCGAAATACTTGCAAAATCCTCATCTGTTGACGCGTGTCCTTGTAGAAGTACAGTACACTCTTTTGTCCTTATACTACTGTAACACTATTAAGGGTAAGTACTAAAGTGTGTATACCAAAAAATATTCTAAGTACAAATCCCTCTCTCACTGACCTATTTACTGAGTACTAAAGTTTTCAAATCACAACACTCCCCTAAAACTTTAGACTATGTACTTCACTCAGTCTACAGAACAGTCTACTGTAATTCAGGTACATACAGAAGCAAGGACTAAGAAAAAATATTATAAGTTCGGAAATTCCCTCCCACAACCTTCACTACTAAACATCCAAAACTTTACAAAAACAACACTCCTTCTAAGTTTTGGATGTGTTAGTTTTAAGCATACATATATCAACAACTCTAAGATTTTGTCAGACTTTCAGCCACTCCAATTTTTCTCCCGTTTCAACAATGATATTTCAATTTGGAGGTGTCGATGTTTCCACCTCAAAGATAGCTTTTCCGGTCTTTTGTGTGGTCGCCTGTGGAGCAGGTTTCTTCTCCAGTTGCTCTTCCGTAATCTATATCTTCTTTTTGTTTTCTTATTACATTCTGGTCTCCTCATAGACTTTGTAGTTTTTCCATAATTTTCCTCCCCATTACCTCTAGATAGTGTGATCCTTCTCACTGATTTTTGGTATTTTTTACGTAGACTTACCACTCCTCGAAGAGTTATTATCTCAAAGTTTTTCTTTTTGATTCCTCTGCACTTCAATGACATTATTCTCTTTCTATTTACTATATGTGTTTTCCCATCTTGTGCCAATCCACCATTTTCTCTCTCATCATTCTCCTTACTTACTCTAATTTTCTTATCATCTTTTCTCGGTCTTTATTTCAGTTTTGTTTTCAATTCAGTTTGTTCTATATCTAAAGAATATTATGCATTCAATTTTAAGTGTACTTCACTTCCTTTTACCCCTCTTTCTTCAAGATTCTCATCCCCTTGTAAGTATCACACACCAATCTATCACAAGAGAGAGTTACAAAAACCAAATATTTTTCACTCTCTTCTTTCTCCACACTATCTTTGGTGACCACACTATTTTCATTTTCTTCCACTTTCATTTTCGGATGCCCTTCACTTGCTTCACCTTCTGCTATTTCAGTAACCCCTACTTTTTGTAAGTTTGTGTCACTCACCAATCTGTCATTGGAAACATTGACAGTAGACAAAACCTTTTCTGTTACTTCTTCCTCCACTCCATTTTCTGTGGCAGCAAATCTCCCCTTTCTTTCCTCTTTCACCATATTTTGAAAAACATAAACACTCGGCAAGTAAACATATTTGTCGACCGAAGGTGTAGGTCTTTTGTCATCGGTTGAAGCTTGTCTCTCACTCATGAAAGCATTTGGTTCCTTCCTTGTTGAGGGTAGAACTCTGCTGTTGTCCCATCCATCTCTGAAAATTCCTGTAGCACATGCACTTTTATATGATGGACATACCCTGAAGGTATGTCCTAAATCATGCTGTTGTCCCATCCATCTCTGAAAATTCCTGTAGCACATGCACTTTTATATGATGGACATACCCTGAAGGTATGTCCTAAATCATTACAGTAAAAACATTTCTTAAGTCCGTTTCCGTACTCACTATTACTTCTAATTTTCTGAAACTGAGACTTAAAGTCCTCTATATTCCTTTCAAAAAACTTTTTCAAATCTTCTTCATCTAACACTATGCGGATTGCTTGGCTTAAGTTCCTATCCCTTTTATCGATTTTAGCTTTTCTATTTGATGCATCACTATTGTCACCAGGTAAGCCTCTCATTAATAAGACAACTTGTTGTGCATCCGTAAAGCTTCCTCCTGCCAAAGCATTTTATGCAAATAATCTTTCTATACCAGTACAATGGTGCACCATGCTTCCGCCTACATACTTATATCTAAAAAGTTTAGTGGCACTACTAAACCAGTGATACAAAGAGGTCTCTGAATACCTACATTCTAGACATTTCTATAGTTCAGCTGCACTTTTCAACTTAAGGTATGGCATTACCAGTTTCTCTGTCAAGGAGTTCTTGATAACCCTTAGACACTCACAATTCTTCTTCTCCCATCCACTTGATGTTTCAGCCAAGGTTCCATCCACCACATCCATTAGCTCCATCATCTCGAAGTAGCTCTCAAGCACAAATTTCCAAAAGTGATAGTTAGATCCATCAAATATGGGTAGCCATGGGCGTGGGCCCATAACCTGTTGTCCATAGCCTATTTCAGCCATGGATTACTCACGGAAAACACCCACAGACTACCCCAAAACAGTTGTGTTTAAGACAACACAGATTACTCCACAATATACAAAAGCACCTCAAACTGCACCAGTATGTAGTATGTACTCAACACTATAACCTCCTAAAGTTACAGCCTGATCCACAAATGAATCTAAAAGATATGAGCTCCAGAGCTTCCCAAAAATAGCTGTTAGCTTATCAAACTAACCAAGTAAATCTCTCACATAATTCTACAGAACAGCAGAACACTATAAAACTACACAACCATATAGTTTCTATATCATAGAACATCCACACAAAGTTTCATATCAAGATATCAATCAGAGTGATCACACTGACAAGTCAAAGACGCAGAAAAACAGTCTGCCATTACTTTGATAACCTCAGTTGATACTGAAAATAAACTAAGTCCTACATTTTATACTCACATGGCTATCTACTGAGCCTTGCACTAATCAAGGTACTACATGTGTAACTAAGTACTGTACCCTAATAAAGTCATTGTACGTCAACGGTATGTCTACTGTACCGGAAGTACATCCAAAACCCTAATTGTAATTTTTATCCTATTTCAACAACGTAACTCTAAAAACTAAATCACTACATACAAATTAATGTTGTTTCAGATATTTACACATAGTGGCCGTACATACATTGTGCCACTTGCTTGGTCAGCAATTGACAAATCCGTCCAAATTACTGTAAGCGTCCGTACTAGTCAATTCCGAATTCACAGATCATCGTAAGATGTAAAGTAAATCTTCGTGATGGACGACACGCGTCCAAATCATCAGTTGTGGTCCCATTTCAAATTGATGCTTAATCAACATGTTTCACATAAGTCTAGCCAACTATTATTTTGCGGTACGAAACACCTGAGTGTGTACGGCGGGCTTTGTCACTTGAGGTCCCGCGCGAATCGCGTTCGTCGACACGATTCAAATCAACGTTCGATACTCAATCCGTACAGTCAATTTATTGGATGTCTGGTCCAAACTTCATCCGTTCGATTTTGCGAATCTGCTCGTTCGATGTTAGACACATGTATGTGAGTGTCAGCGCCATTCTGAAATACCAACAAAATCCTCATCAACTGATGCATGTTCTAGTAGAAATACGGTACATTCTTTTGTCCTTATATTATTCTAACACAATTAGGGTTCAGTACTAAAGTGTGTATACCAAATATTATTCTAAGTACAAATCCCTCTCTCACTAACCTATATACTGAGTACTAAAGTTTTCAAATCACAACATCCCGCAATGGTCACTTTGGCTTTTTCTGACATGGCATGACCTGGCGCCACGTGGAGAGATCACATTTGGTTGCGGGAATTCCGAGGAAGCTACATACGAGTAAAAAGAGGGCACGCGTCAACGTAATAGCCTTGTCGTACATTGGTTGTACAAAAGGTATACCGGCAATAGTACTTTTTGGTACGGTACAGTAATATGATTGGTCCGTACTTCAGTATATGGGAGGTATTATAGAGAATCAGGACTTAATGTTTTTTGGAAATACAGTCACCTCTCCCCTTAAGGGTTTGTATAAAATATGAATCTTTGCCACCCCATAATTTATCAGTTGGTTGGCCGTTTTCGGTGATTTTTTTTGCTACGGACCCAGGGGAGTCTTAGTTACACACGGGTGCAGTCATGTTGTCATTTTGCCCTCTTGGGCAGCTGTTGTTGTGGCTTGAAGTGGGTTAGTTAAAAATTATCTAGAGGATTCATGTATTCTGTAGTCCAATGGAGGACACGAAATTGCAGGTTATGGGCCCAATCTCTAAGGTGCCCAGCTTCAATGGATGAGGGTTCATCTATTGGGAAGCCATGATGATGGGGGCTTTGTGCGAAAAACGATACTGGGGTATTGTTAGTGGACGAGTGAAAGGTCCACCTCAAGGAACTCCACCAGGGTTAGGTGGAATAAGGTTTGCTGCAGCAACCTCTGCTGTAGTAGAGGAGGTTGATGATGGGGACAACAGTGTGTTTGAAAAGAGGAAGGAGAAGGAGACGCCTCTTACTCCAATTGCTCCTATTACCACGGCACTCAGAGCGGCGACCGTGAAGACCGCAGAGAACGTTAACCAAACGTGGAAAGACATCTACATGGCTGCCAAGAACTTCATTTTAAGACACCACACTCGGGCTTTGGCAACCACCCATCCTCACATTTTACATGGCCGAGGAGTTGTGGGTGAGTTTGGTGGAAATCTATAGAGCTGGTACTATTCACAAGCTCTGGTTGGCCGAACAAAAGTTGGGAAATTATACTTAAAAAGGGGGAAAGATGTAAGACTATTGTAATGATCTCTCTTATTTGTATATGGAGATGGAGAATGTCGAGTAAACAGGTACAATGAAGATGAAAGTTGACACTCTCATCATCAAGTTACCCAACGAGTATGAAAACATATTGTACCGAGTATAAGAAATGACTGAGAGTTCATGGAAGAGGAACACAGTGGTCTGGATGATACTTGTGTAGGAGAACACAATTGAGATTAAGAGGGGGTGGAATAGCATCTAAGCTCTAGCAGCCGAGGAAACCGATAGGGGAAGGATCCGAAGAAACCATTCAAAGGAGAGAGGGATAAACCTAAAGGACCAAGGCCCACAAAGGGCCTTTATTATTTTTGCAAAAAGTCGAGACACTTTATCGCGGATTATGTCAAGCTGTCAAAGCTTAGGCTCCAAGAGAACGGTGGAGGGGGTTCTTCCAGAGGGAAGGTAAAGGCACTTGTGGTCACAAAAGTGACAGGAGAAACCAGAGACAAGTCCTTTGAGCAGGATGGGGAGCTTCTTCTTGACGAGAGTCTAGAGGAGAAGGAGATCCCTTGGAGAAAGAAGTGTGCCCTTAGAGCAATTCGGGAAGCTCCACAGGAAGGATGGATCATCGACTCAGGTGCATCCATGCATATGTGTCGTGATAAGTTACTCTCCACTAAGCTAAGAAAGATCCCAACTGTAGAGATAGAGTATGGGAATGGGGGAGTGGTTACCACAGATCTAGTGGGGTCAGTAGATCTGAAAGTCTTAGTGGAGGGTAAGACTTCTATACTCACATTCTCAGATGTACTCTACATTCCTCAACAAAGCAAAAATCTTGTCTCTACATCTGTGTTAGATGACAAAGAGTTTGATACCTTTACTAGTAAGGGAGTCTTCATAGCTAAGTATAGGGATGAAGTCTACTTCACGGCAGATAAGGGTAGCTAAGGCAGGTTTAGGCTTAACCAAAGTAAAGAAAAGAAGAATGCTTATTATGTTGGTGTTCCAAAATTGATGATTTCGCATAAGCGGTTGGGGCATGTGCATTTTGATAGGTTGAGCGAAATGAAGAAGCTTAGTGTATTAGAAGGAATTCAGTTTGGTGATGATGAAATGGTGGATGATTGTAGAGGATGTGCTGAAGGAAAATCTCACAGACTTCCTTTTCCCAAAGCGGCCACATATAGGGGGGAAAGGTACTAGATCTTGTCCACACAGATATTTGGAGACCTGCAAGAGTACTTTCGGTTGGAGGGAAGAGGTTTATCTTAACAATAACGGATGACTGTTCTAGGTACTATGGAGTCTACTTCCTAAAAACAAAGTCTGAAACACCAACTTACTTCAAAAAATATAAAGACTGGAGTGAGAAGTTGCATGGAACCCCCATTTTCAAAATAATCACTGATAATGCGGGAGAATATACCTCTAACCAGTTTGAGGAATACCCAAGAGATGAGGGAGTTCAGCACCAGAAAACTGTACCATATAACCCAAAACAAAATGGGGAAGCTGAAAGATTAAACCAAACACTAAGAGATAGTGTATGTAGTATGTTGGCTGACAAGAAAATAGAAAAGAGATTTTGGGCAGAAGCCATGAACTGTGCGAACTATATTAAGAATAAAGTCCTTACCTCAGCCGTAAAAAGAATAACACCTTATGAGAGATGGGTTGGAAGAAAACCAAATATCTCACACCATAAAGTATTCGGTAGCCAAGTTTACAGTCTTGATAAGGATAAGAAAACTAGAAACTAGATGCTAAGGGCAAACCTGGATACTTTGTAGGATATGATGAGGATGTCAAATGATATAGAGTCTATGACTTTACAAAGCAAGATATTATTCTGGTCAAACACCTAGTTGTCATGGATGAAAGGAAGTCATTTGACCCCTTCAAATATACCAAGAAGATAAAAATCCATTTTGAGTCTGAAAGCGAGGAGAGTCTTGTCTTTCCCGAAAAAGACATGAGTGAAACAGTGATTGCAAATTCAAGGGAGATCTCAGATACAGGAGATCTACCGTACACCACACATATTCCTATGGACTTCGAGGAGGTAGAAGAGGAGGAACTAGAGTCGGCTTCCATCAATAAGGGAGCCGATGAGACAGGAAGGAGAAACGCGAGACTTTTTTCCATTCCAACTTTGGAGTTTGGGGTAGGGAGAACGAGCAGCAAAAGGATATAAGACAAATAGGTTGTTTTTAAGGTAACTAAGCTATCTCATCCTGATGAGCCTTTGTCATACTTGGAGGCAGTGAACAACCTAGAAAAAGACAGATGGATTAGAGCCATAAATGATGAGATGGCTTCCATCATGGAAGGAAATACTTGGGAACTAGCCGATTCTCCTACAGATAAAAAACCTATTGGGTGTAAATGGGTATTTAAACGAAAACTGAACCCAGATAATACCATTGAAAGATATAAAGCTCGTTTGGTAGCAAAGGGGTTCACCCATAAAGAGGGGGTTGATTATGAAGAGACGTTTGCTCCATTTGTTCGGATCCCATCAGTAAGGATTCTCCTCAGTCTAGCAATAGCGGAAGACATGGAAATTCATCAGATCGATATTAAGACCGCATTTCTCAATGGTGAGTTAGAGGAAGAAATCTTCATGGGGCAACCAGAGGGATTTGTGGAGAATGGGGAAAAGAGCAAGGTCAACTGGCTCATAAAGTCCTTATATGGACTTAAGCAGGCTCCCCGACAGTGGAATAAGAAACTAGATGAGTTTCTTTCTGGTTTCGGGTATATCCGGATCACCTTTGACCATTCTATCTATATGTTTGAAGATGAGAATGGTTTGATTTTTATTGCAATTTATGTGGATGATCTGCTGGTGTTAAGTAAGTTTTTGGAAAAGATCAATAAATTAAAGAAAAATCTTAGAAGCATATTTTGACATGAAGGATTTAGGGGAGGCAAGTTATATTTTGGAAATTCAAAAGGAAAGAGATAGAGGGAAGAAGATCATTAGACTTACTCAAAAAAAACAATAACTAATATGCTTGAGAAATTCCAGTAAGAAAAAGCAAACGGTTATACCACTCCCATGGACTTGAATAAAGTAAGTGATGGGAGTGTAAAGGGAGAAATGATAATCCTAGATGATCAAATAAGTCCAGAAGAGAGAGAGTTTATGAAGTCTATCCCTTACAGGCAGGTCGTAGGAAGTTTAATATACTTTATGAATTATACAAGGTCGGACATAACAACAATTGGAGTACTCAATAAGAGTCTTAATGATCCTAAGAAAAGAGACTGAGAGGCAACCAAGAGAGTCATGAGATATCTGATAAGAACAAGAGAGTTATGGTTGTATTTCGGAGGGAGCACACTGATATCACTACTTTGAGTGATGCCAATTATAGGGATGCACCTATGAGAAGATGCACTTCTGGGTATAAGTTGTATGTGGGGGAAGGTGTTTGCTGTTCGAGCAGTAAGCAACAAAAGGTGGTTAATCAGTCTACTATGGAGGCTGATTATATGGTCTCTTCTTCTACTGTGAAAGAGTTGATGTGGGTCAAGTCCTTGTTGCAACAATTGGGGTATATGAAGGAGGGAGTGCATGAAGTATTTTTTGATAATCAAGCTGCCATTGCAATTGCAGCTAGTCCAAAACATCATTTCAAGGCTAAGCATATAGATATAAGATTGAGTTTTGTGAGAGAAAAAGTTAAGAATAAGATTATGAATCTTGTATATAGATCTGATGAGGAAATGGTGGCTGATATGATGACAATACCAATACCTTATCCCAAATTCAATATTGCAAACAAAAATGTGGACTAAAACTGAAGTTAAAGTTAAACTAGAAAATAAAAAGAGTGTTGAAATTACTAGATTTATAGAGTATTTTCTCGGTCTAAATATATCAGTATAAAAAAGAAAAGAAAAGGGCGGACAACCTGCCTCCACCTCCTGTCTCTAGCCACCATACTTATTGTAGTCATTGGAGGATAGAGAGAGTGGTTGAACCATGGTTGCCTTAGTTCAACAGGCAGTTATTTTTAGTAGATTACCAAAAAGATACTTGACGGACCCAAGATTTGATCCTGGTACCTGCCGTCCGTCAAGTTGGCCGGTAGCCGTCAGCTTTATCCTATTAGTTTAGGACCAATGCTAAATGGTATAGGGTTTTATAGATATTTATTTATTTAGGAGTGAACTAATTCGTTTAACTGAAACTATATACGACATACATAGATACAGTTTTTGTAAAGTACGGAGTACGGTACGGTTTCGAAACGGATACCGCGCATTTTGTTTTGAAACAAATATCGCGCAAGTATTTATAATGCCTGAGATTTCATTTTGGTTCTTATCCAATGGCACACATCATCGCCGAGATCCCGGAGTGGTCACTTTTGCTTTTTCTGACATGGCATGACCTGGCGCCACGTGGAGAGATCACATTTGGTCGTAGGAATTCCGAGGAAGCTACATACGAGTAAAAAGAAGGCACGCGTCCACGTAATAGCCTTGCCGTACATTGGTCGTACAAAAAGGTACACCGGCAATAGTACTTTTTGGTACGGTACAGTAATATGATTGGTCCGTACGTCAGTAGATAAGAGTAATTAATGAGAATCAGGACTTATTGTTTTTTGGAAATACATTCACCTCTCCTTTTGAGGGTTTATATAAAATAGGAATCTTTGCCACCCCATAACTTATCGGCTGGTTGGCCGTTTTTTGTGATTTTTATTGCTACAAACTTAGGACAGTCTATGCTGCATAGGGGTGCAGTCCTACTGCCAGTGTGCTCTCTTGGGCAAGAGTTGTTGTGGCTTGAAGTGGGTAAGTTAAACGATATCTACAGGCTTTCGAATTCTGTAGTCGAATTGAGGATTCAGAATTGCAGCCAACGTGGAAATGTTAGGAAAGGTTTGGGTCTGCCGCCCATATCTTACAAAAGGTATCACTCAAAATACTTGCATAGTGCTAAACTGCCAGCTTCTCTGAGCGTAATTGGTGAACATATGACCATATTCACTCTAAAAAAAGAAACAGGTTGATGGCTAAAGGAGCTAATGATCTCTTTTGGGTCTTCATTAATCTCAGACTGTTAAAAAAGACTAGGGATGTTAGCTTTGAAGAGAATTTGATTGAATGGGAAGAAGAGGAAGGGGGGGTTAAGCAGATAGTCTGCGAGAGACTGATAAACAATACCATTTTGACAAAAAAGAGGCGATAGATTGAGATAGACAAACAATATTATTCTGGCAAAAAAGAGTCGTTGCTTAAGATTTGAACCTGGCCCTACAGTTTCTCACATTACCTTTAGAGAGCTTAAAGTTACCTGTTGATGTAGATGTTTCGATATACACATGAGGTGTGATCATTATTTAAATAATAAAAAAAATCTACCGCTTATTTAACGGAAAGATTACAAACTGCGGTACATGTTAAATTCATTTTATTTAACATGTACGGATTCGTACGGACAAAAATTCATTACCGATTTTAACAATTATTTCAAAGCGACCTCTACAGTTTCTATGTATTGTACGCGCGTTCGAATCGTGCGTAAAATGCGTTTTGAACAACTATGCTTTTTAATCTAATATTTTTATTTTTTTACAACCCAATAGCCCATACAGTATGGGCTTTGTGCATATTGTACAGCAACTCGTGTTGTATGTCTATTGTTGGACCTACTATAACGCAGTTTAAAATTATGCTGCCAATGTGGCACACAATTTTCCGCTCTGCAGCGAGTGTCCAATTTTTGAACACACTAAATTACTTGCTACACCGTGAATCGTAATTAGCGTTATATGAAATAATTTCGTCGCCCCAAATTTTGACTCCATCACCCTAACTAGAGTACATAATTCTAAATTATTCTTTACATTATTTAAGGTATTTTTTGAGTCAGCATTTCTAATAAAGTGTCGTTTTAAATAGTGTGGCGTACGCTCGGTGCCTGACCGTGCAAAATTGTACTTTATTAACTATAAAATACAAAAAATGATTTAATACAGGCATAGTTCAAAAGTAGGCGTTTTTATGGTAGGCCTTTGGTATAGCGCACAAAATTTGGCACAAAACTCGCGCAGAGTAGACATACTGTATGTGTGTGCGTTGTGTACAACCCTGTACGAACGTACGAATTTGACGTATGATCATGGTACATCGCACGCCGCCGAACGAAATTTTTTAGCAAACTGACATGGCTACTATAACATTGCGCGGGAAAAAAAACCGAGAAAAAAAAAAACCGCGGAGAGTACGGAGAGTTCATAGTTTTTACGGAAAGTGTTTTTGCAGCCACCAACGGGTAGGTTTTAGTAATATTTTTGGCAGTGTGGAATATATTTTTTTATTGTCCCATACTGCCTGGTTGGTCAATTTGAGGCTTTATTTAGTGTGGCCTTCAAAATTGCAGACGCTAATATGACAGGTTGTCCTATCGCAAGTTGTGTTATGGGCTTTTCATGTGATCTTCTTAGATCGCTACTTTGATCAGCGACCGTCAGATCGTCCAAATCTGACGGTTTAAATAAAAAGCACCTCAAAACTCGCAGAAAAATAATATTTTGTTTGAATGTTTTTCAAAATTTAGACATGACGTTTAATTCTCCATCAATCGATGTGCAACTCAACCCTGTTACTATTTTATTTCATTTTGCGGCCAATACAATATGGGTCTTAAGGTCATATTGTATGTTTTGCGTACAATAGGCATATTGTATGGGCGTACTTTCACCTACTTTTGAACTATGGCTAATACGGTGACGATCTTGAAGATTTCTTCAACGGCTCTCCGGATAACCCGGAATAAACAAAAGATATTTTTCTAGCGTTCTTTACTATAATGCCCATCGCTATTGGGAGTAATGTAAACCTTTCCAAATATTTCTAACGCACTCCAAACACTTGAACGAAATTTGTCATCCTTGACCTGGTTTTGAACTAACTACGGTCATGCTTGGACCGAATATAAGGTGGATTGCTTACGAGCATGTCCTTAAAGGTAACTTGCAGGATAAAGTGTATCGGCGTGTTCCTCACATTCATGACTTCATGAGACTTAATGTACTATGTACGGTAAACCGTCAATTTGTACATAACAAGCTTTTGTTACAAAAGCACGATGGTAAACCATCCGAGTACATGGGAACCAAAAAAAAAAAAAAAGGTCGGCAGAGCCAAAACCAAAAAACTAAATATGGAGGGAAGCAGGCAAAACGGAAAAAAACAAAACAAAACAACGACATTTAAAATATCAAAAACCACTAAAGTACAAAACAGTGTGCTTAAACCAAGATTTTCGAAACTAAAACTCAACATGACTAGAGAGATATGTACGTTAAAAAAACCTCGTAAGTGCCAGGAGAACAGGGGAGAATGATTTATTCCGGTTTTATTGAGAAATTCCGAACCACGCCACACTATTTATTGAGTGTAAAATTTATCCCTGATTCGTTTTGAGCTCTATGCTTGTAGATAAAAAGTTAAAAAAAACATCGTAGGTTTAATAGTCAAAGTCGACAACAAATCAACAATCTCAATTATTCTCAATACCTCAATTATTGCAGACCTACAAAGCGATTTCGGGGAATTAAATATCGTATCGGCAAAACGACTTCTAAGGTCAAAATTCGAAAATTAGGAACGACGGCTTTTTTATTTCCACTTTATATGGCCGAATCTTGCGGACAAGATTGAACGCGTAAATAAAGTGCGTGTGTTCTGCAATCGTGCGAAATAAGTTCCGTACGGAATATATCGTGCCCTGCTGGAGTCTAATACGACAAAAGTGCGTGACAGCTGCGTTCTAGATGCGTGTTTTAAAAACGGCAGCGGGAGTTGCGTGACAGTAAATGTACGGACGTCTGTGGATACGAGGGCTTAGCCACGTGCCTGCACGTGGCCTGGAGTTTTGAATTTGGTTCTATGTTCAGCCTGCGAACGACGTTCAGTTAAACGGCTGACGTGGCTTTGCTGCTGTCTGTACTTTACAGTACGGTACAGTACTGTACTGTACTTTACTGTAGTTTCCTTTGGCGGCTTGATATTGACCCGCCGACAGGAAGGTCAATAGGGAGGTCAAAATCAGCCGGTAAGCAATTTTGATATTTTTTTATCCACACTAATAACAAATGATATTATATTTTGATTTTTTTTTTGAAGTTCCGTACACACCGTATAATATACTCTTTTTTTAAATAAACGGTGACACGTGTCAAAATCGAGTATCGAATACAAAATACAATTGACATATTTTCCGCCGTACCGCCATTACCAGCGAATCAGATGAATTGAAATATTTTAATTTCGGGCAGATACAAAAAGAAGCTGCTAGATAAAAATATGTTATTCTGCCCGAAAAAAAATCAAATGTGAACGAATCTGAACGCCGGAATCTTTTATCGCAAAAGCGAAATTTTTCGATTTGAATTGGACCAATCCGGTTGCAGCAAAAAAAATTCCCTCCTCTGGTCCCAAAACACTTCAAGATTTTCAAAACCCTAAATCCAAAATCTCTTCCAAAAAAAGTTATTTCTTCCTCCCTCCTTTTCTCATACAAGACCACCAAACAAAACCCTAATAAAATACGAAAAAAATACCAAAAGAATACCAAAAAACACCAAAATATTACCAAAAAAATACCAAAAAATTACCCAAAAATTACCAATAAAATACCTTCAAGAAAACCAAAACCAGCCAAGAAAAACACACCAAAAACCCTCCAAAAACCCTACTCTCTCTCAAAAAAAAGACACAAAAAACTCTCCAACCGAACAGACAAAACCAAAGGAAAAGCCATGGCGGAATCTCTCACACGTGCGATGCTCTCCTCTCCTTCTTTCCTCTCAGAAACAAAAAATTTTGTTCCAAAAAGTTTTGGAAAGACCAATGGGAGCCCCTTTTTGGAAGGTTCCCTGGAAATAAAAAAAAACAATTGTAAAACCCTGGAAGCTGGCAAGGTGCCACGTGGCAGTTCCAGAAGGGAGGTATTTTGGCAGCCTGCCACGTGGCAGTGCAGCAGCACTAGCGTCCAAGAACGTGCCAGCTCAGCAAAAGGTGACAAAAAAAAGGACATAGAATCATCTGAAAATGTATCTTCACGACGACGTGACG
>JBBHKE010002066.1:0-12923 GCA_037447655.1 Zygnema cylindricum | reverse complement strand
TCTCTCTCTCTCTCTCTCTCTCTCTCTCTCTCTCTCTCTCTCTCTCTCTCTCTCTCTCTCTCTCTCTCTCTCTCACTCTCTCTCTCTCTCTCTCTCTCTCTCTCTCTCTCTCTTGTTTGAACATGGCCGCGTGTGGAACTGTATTCGAACTGTGCTCTCGAATCTTTCATAGATTTGTAATTTGTTTTTTTCCCCACGCGGTCAAACTTTCCAATAGTGTACGCCGACAAGCTGCGCGCCGGCCTGCGCTAAAGATAAAAAACGTCATTTCGGACGAAACGACTCCATGCGGTTTTAGTTTAGGCTGTTGCACAGTAGGACCTGATAAATAGTACGGATAGTTGTACTTTAGTCTTGCAGACCAGATAAGGACAAATTTCGTTAGCCGTCTGTCAGATTGCTCGTTTCCAGATATTGGTGGTGTTGCCGGCGATTCGAGATTTTGTTTGTCGGTGATACGTGTCTTTCGGTTTTTACATAGTGGAACTGTGCGAAATAAACTAAGAATTCTTTTAACTTTTCTGGAGTACTATATACGTATTATATGCCTTACATGATTCTTCTACACTTGCCGAACGGACAGCTCAGATATAGAGTTTCCAGTTGTTGTCACCAAAGCTGGGCCTAATTTGATTTTAGCCATAGTTAAAAAGTTGGTGAAAGTAGGCCCATACAATATGTCTATTGTATGTAAGGCATACAATATGACCTTAATTCCCATATTGTATTGGTCGCAAAATGAAAAATAATAGTAACAGGGTTAAGTTGCACATGGATAGAGAATTAAACGTCATGTATAAATCTTTAGAAACATTCGGACAAAAAGTTACTTTTCTGTGAGTTTTGAGGTGTTTTTTATTTAAACCGTCTGATTCGGACGATCGGACGGTCGTTGATAAATGTAGCGACCTGAAAAGATCACATGAAAAGCCCATAACACAACTTACGATAAAGGCGCCTACAAAAGGCCTACAATAGAAACGCCTACTTTTTAACTATGATTTTAATGTACGTTCTTGCTCCTAATTGGTTGCCCGACCGAATATTACGCGTTTGAAGCAATATAACCATAGTTCAAAATTAGGCATTTTTATGGTAGGCCTTTGGTAGGTGCACAAAACTCGTGTAGAGTAAGCATACTGACAGGTGTGCAGCACACCTTGTACGAAGTAGGACATATATCATAGTACAGCGCCGCCGCCGACGAAATTTAACGAACTGACACGGTAGATGAATTCCGCGGAAAATACAGAAAAAAAAACGTGGACGCAGTCCTATTTAGTTTGTTATGACTTCATGTGACTCTTAGATCTCTACTTTGATCAGCGACCGTCCGATCGTCCAAATCTGACGGTTTAAATAAATAATACCTCAAAACTCACGGAAAAATATAGATTTGTCCGAGTGTTTTTCAAAAGTTAGACATGACGTTTAATTCTCTATCGATCGATTGTGTTAGTCTGCTACTATTATTTTTCATTTTTCGACCAAATGGGTCTTAAGGCCATATTGTATGTTTTGCGTACAATAGGCATACGCTATTGGCCTATTTTCACCTACATTTGAACTATGAATTGGACGCTGAAAATTGTGTTTGTTTTGGCAGTTGTTTTAGTTAGATTCGGTGTCTTCACTTGTTTTCTTTACCTTAATTTCCTTTGGCTATTATTTAGCATTAAGCGTCTATTTCCTCTTTTTGAACCCCTTTGTACCTTGATGGATTTTTCCATCGCACTTTTTGAAATCTAGTTTACTTTAACGTTTGTTCTTCGTCATTTATTTCTTATCCAAAGTTTGATTTCCTTGGAGATTCCGCGAGGCCTTACTTCCAAACAAACTGACAGGAGTTGTTATCATCAACTTGTCCACTTTCAAACTCATCTTGCCTTCTTGTATCGGACCGTCAAAATATTTGTCGTTTCTGGTGTACGGTTCTAATAGGATTCGGAATCCGATCGTCCAAAACTGTACGTTTTCTTATCTTTTTTAAATTCTCATTTACTTGTCGTCGTTGGATTTTCCTTTTCTCCCTCATGTGAAATTTAAGACCCACGAAAATTACTTGACCATTTTGGCGTTTTCCAATGCTTAGTAAAAAAAAAAGATACGCACATACACTCCGTGGTTCCTGACAGTTACAGTACGCTACAGTACTGTAGTTTAACGCCATTGGTTAAACATGCGAAACAATTGCTTCGGTACTGTACTGTAGCATTATATAATGTATTACCGTATAATACGCGAACTATAAGAGGCAATAAATATATAGAGTAACTGCCGCACATTAAGCTTAGCGCTATAACCAATCCCTTTATATGAGAGAGAGAGAGTTATTTTTTTATACAAGTTATATTCATAGTTCAAAAGTAGGTGAAAGTAGGCCCATACAATATGCCTATTGTACGCAAAACATACAATATCGCGTTAAGACCCATATTGTATTTGTTGCAAAATGAAAAATAATAGTAACAGGGTTGAGTTGCACATCGATTGATAGAGAATTAAACGTCATGTCTAAATTTTGAAAAACATTTGGACAAATTTTTATTTTTAGGTGAGATTTGAGGTATTTTTTATTTAAATTGTCATATTTGGACGTTCAGACGGTCGCTGATCAAAGTAGCGATCTAAGAAGATCACATAAAAATCCCATAACACCGCTTACAATAGGACTTACGTCCGCGTTTTTTTTTCCGAGTTTTTTTTTCCGCGGAATGTCATCCTACGGTCAGTTCGCTAAAAAATTTCGTCCGGCGGCGTGCGCTGTACTATGATGATACGTCAGATTCGTACGTTTGTACAAGTGTGCACAACGCATACACATACAGTATGCTTACTCTACGCGAGTTTTGTGCCAAGTTTTGTGCCAAGCTTTGTGCCCCTATCAAATGCCTACCATAAAAACGCCTACTTTTGAACTATGGTCCAATGACACCTTGCCGGTGACATTGTGGAATCGTTGTATGGGTGAATCGGAAATATGGTAAATAACTAATCAGTCGGCCACGGATAAAGCGATACGCAACATTGGAGTCATAACAAAGTCGTTTGAGACCCGATTTTGGGGCCACTGTTAATGCTTACATTACCTCGCCACGTGGCACATAAGGACATTGGATAATTATTAAGACCGGAAGTCAAAAATTGTAATTAGTCTAGTGTTGTGTATCGGTAAGAAATTTATCGCGATAACATCGATATCGATAGGTATCGGTTACCGAACGGCCAAGGGTTCCGATATATCGCTCTGAGACTAACAAATTCCTCATCGGCGATAAGTGGAAAAAACATAGTACGCTATATAATAGTATTTTATAATACCCTGTATAATATTTTTTTACTGTATATAGCGTGGCTTGTCACGTGTAACAAAATGTTATGTAATATGTGTAACGGAATAAGGATGCCTCAATACGACGGAATATACCGCGCACTCGCACAGTACGAAACCGCACAATTATTATCGATAATTATCCGTTCCGGTGTTATCGCAAAAAAAAAACCATATTACCGGTCTTTTCTCGGTGATAACACCGATTTCGATATATCGTACCAATTTATCGATTATCCACAAGCCAAAAGAAGGCACTACAAAAATATGTGAAAAAGGAAAAAAAACCACACTACTTAGTACTACTATGTGTCGCAGTTTTACAAAACTTTACGAAAATTTATAACAGATGACCGTTTTCCGTACATTTAGTTCTCTTGGGGCATTAGGGTTTTTTTCTGTCGTTTTTCTCCAAAACTTAGCGCTCAACAAGAAAACCCGCACCGTACCAAAAAATTGAAATTACCATAGTACAATTTGCATCACTGAAACTTTAAATGTACTGCAGTTTGTCCTCTAGCGCGTTTCAACCCACTTTCGCGTGCCTCCAGCTCATCTTCAAACTCTTACTTAAATCACCTCACGAGGTGATTTTAACTAAACTTCCATGATGCCAACGAATATGTTGACTTTTTGGCAAGCGTCGGAGGTTTTGGAAAACGTTTATGCGGGGAGTTCAAAAAAAAAACCCACTACACGTTTCCAACCCGTGCGTACTTTTTTCCATGCACTTTTTTCGGTACAGGGGCCGTGGAGGGGCCTCGACCAACGGACGTCATTTCATCAAAAGCGAAGTCTGTGAAGGCGCCTCTTTTATCCACACTCTCCCAATACCACGTTTATCTTAGAATTCTTCTAATGAAAGTCGTCAAGAACGGTATCAAATGAAATATCTTTGAAAAATAGTACTTTTGACTGTCTTTGGGTGTATTCTAATGGCAAGGCGAGTGAGAAAGGACGAAAAAATAAAACCAAGAAACTATGGTGGAAAGTTTTGGTATTAGTGACGTCGACGCTATCATAAGTGAGCGTGACGTCAAAACGTCACAAACCTTAAACATCTACAATGTTACAATAAACTAGACAACTACAACCGTTGCTATTTTGTAAATGTCATCAATTGTCGCAGGTTTTGTAGTCGTCTAGAGACGCCATAATTACACCCACGTCTACATCCGTCACAATGTAAATTAACAATTCCATTGCGTTACAACGGAACGCTCTGAAAGTAGTACGGAAAATCTTTGCTAAAAAATAACGTAACAAGACTAAGCTTCGGTTACATGGGAAAGTGCCCTTAAACGTGACAGGAATAAAAGTCAATCGTAATGCGGTCACAATCACTCAAATGTCTCAATGCGGAAGCGAAATTAAAATCAAATCAAACATTACAACACATTGAAAGCTCATAATCCAAGATAGAGGAAAATTGAAAATTAAATGTCATAAACTCAAATTATCTCTCCCTTTACTCAAACATTATATTTACATTGCTCATAAAATTCTCTATCTTGATTCTCCTGTAATTTTCTCCCTCAGTTTTCTCCTAATTGATTCTACCACACTCACACGATGGCTTTTTAACTTCGCCGCATAAACAATCTAGAACACTAGCTCTACAAGCGTCAAAATGTACTTAGGCGCAAATATGGTACTACACAAAAGTAAATAAAAAAATGAAATCAAAGCTAATCTAATCTAATCGTGTACACGTGAAACGCACACGCACGAAATACGAAATCAAACTAAACGAAACAAACCAAATCCGCGAAGTGACGCACCACCAAAATCTAAACAACATTAACTACGAACCATCATTATGTAAACATAGCATAGTTCAAAAGAAGGTGATCGTACGCCCACACAATATGCCTATTGTATGCAAAACATACAATATGGCCTTAAGACCCATATTGTTTTGGCCGCAAAATGAAATAAAATAGTAACAGGATTGAGTTGCACATCGATCGATAGAGAATTAAACGTCATGTCTAAATTTGAAAAATAAATCGGACAAAAAAATCTTTTTCTGTGAGTTTTGAGCGACTTTTTATTTAAACCGTCAGATTTGGACGATCTGACGGTCGTTGATGAAAGTAATGATCTAAGAAGATCACATGAAAAGCCCATAACACAAATTACGATAAACATATCGTCAGATTCGGACGATCGGACGGTCGCTGATGAAAGTAGCGATCTAAGAAGATCACATGGAAAGCTCGTAACACAACTTACGCTAAAGGTAGCCTACAAAAGGCCTACCAAAAAACGCCTACTTTTGAACTATGAAACATAGATTCAAACCATAGTTCAAAAGTAGGTGAAAGTAGGCCCATACAATATGCCTATTGTATGCAAAACATACAATATGACCTTAAGACCCATATTGTATTGTTCGCAAAATGAAAAAAAAAAGTAACACGATTGAGTTGCACATCGTTCGATAAAGAATTAAACGTCATCGGATGGTCGCTGATCAAAGTAGCGATCTAAGATGATCACATGAAAAGCCCATAACACAACTTGCGCCTATCAAAGGCCTACCATAAAACGCCTATGTTTGAACTATAATTCAAACATTGTAAAATGTAAATCCTAACAAAACGTCCAGTTCTTGGAATTTGATATCATCACTGAAAGGAAGCGACAAAAACTGTGTGAATTGATTTGGATTTGAAAGGAAGCGACAAAAACTGTATGAATCATAGTTCAAAAGTAGGTGAAAGTAGGCCCATACAATATGCCTATTGTACGCAAAACATACAATATGGCCTTAAGACCCATATTGTATTTGTCGCAAAATGAAAAAAAATAGTAACAGGGTTGAGTTGCACATCGATCGATAGAGAATTAAACGTCATGTCTAAATTTTGAAAAACATTCGGACAAAAAAAAAAATTCTGTGAGTTTTGAGGTATTTTTTATTTAAACCGTCAGATTTGGACGATCGGACGGTCGCTGATCAAATTAGCGATCTAAGAAGATCACATGAAAAGCCCATAACACAACTCATCCTACGCTGTGTCAGTTCGCTGAAAATTTCGTCCAGCGGCGTGCGCTTACTATGATCATACGTCAGATTCGTACGTTTGTACAAAAGTGTGCACAAACGCACACACATACAGTATGCCTACTCTACGCGAGTTTTGTGCCAAGTTTTGTGCGCCTACCAAAGGCCTACCATAAAAACGCCTACTTTTGAACTATGGTATGAATTGATTTGGATTTCGAGATAGGGTCAAAAGTTTCATTGCAATCGGATACTGGAGCAAGTATTACTTGCCGTCGATTGATCGATTTGGAAAACGACATATTTTGAAAGGCCCACTTTCACACGAAGATACGACAATTGGACGGCAATGTACAAATCTTCCAAAGTCCTTCAAACCAATGCTGAACCTCCTGAAAGACCTTTATTCGCGACAGTATCTTGTCATACCAGTGCGGATTTCAACAAGGGAGGATCTTGGGCATCAGCAATTTTGGCGCTGTGTGAGATTAGTACGAATCTTCCAATTAGGTACAGTACTGTACTGTAGTTTGGCAAGTGTACTGTGTCGTAGAGCCTGATTTCCACTAAATATCATGATGAACTTAATAGCACCAATTCGGAGCCCCTAAATTTTGACCCTCGAACTTAAAATATAATTAGCAATTCTGTGTCTTCCTCTACGCTAGTACAGGTGAAATTTGATTCTTAATGATATAGCGTGCGAACCTGTTCTCACATGTTCAAACGTCGACTATGGACTATCGAACACGGACTATCGGCTACAATATGGTCATCCAAATTAGTGTTAGATGTATAAATTAGCGTTAATTTTTGTTGGCTTTAAGCCCTTGAACCTAAAATAGAGCTAATAACACTATCTTTTGCTTCACTCTAATAATTTATCTTAAACCAATAACGATTCGCGGTGTACTGTTTCTATGTTGTCTCCCAAAAAGATCGAATGAGGGGATGATCGTACTTTTTGGAACCTTCAAAGAAAGTGTATTTACTACGGTACACCGTGAATCGCTATTAGCGTAATAAAAAATATAGCGTAATGAAACAATTAGCGTACTTTACGGTAAATTGTGTTTTTTCGGGTACACCATGATACTAATTTATCATGTACTCTAATTTGTAAACTGTTTTTTAAAAAAATTTGGCACGTAATATGTCCACACTAAAACATGTAGATGTACGAAATTGTTCAAATCGTACGCCGTCGCGTTTTTTTTTACATCTGCGTATGCCGGAAAATATTTACGCAATTATATATTATTACATTTTCTGTACTTTTAAATTTAAAAATGTACGAAATATTACAGATCTGACAGTCCGTACACCACACTATTTAAAAGGACACTAAATTACAGTTATGAACCGCATAGAGCGGGGTACCTCAAATAACGTGCAAAAACATTTAGCGTACTTTATTCTATTTGAGAATTTGCCCCAAAAAAAGGGGTACCCCAATTAGCGTCATGTACGCTAATAGCGATTCACGGTGTAGTACAGTACACCGCGAATCGTAATTAGAGTAAATTACTCTAATTCGGTCGCTCGAAATTTTGACTCTATCACATCAAATAGAGTAATCGATTCTAATTTTTTCATTATTCTAATTTAGGTAAGGTTTAATTAGCGTTTTTAATTCTAATATATGTTCGTTTTACATAGTGTGGATTACGGACGACGTCCGACCGTGCAAAGTTGTACTTTTATAAGTAAAAAAGTACGAATAATGATTTAATACAGGCCATTATCATGTAACTGCGTTTTAACAAAACGCGTAGTGCGAACGTCATAGTGACGATAAACTGTACTTACTGTCAGATTCTGTACGAATACCTTATTTACAGTAGAGGATATTAACTTGCCAAATTAGAGTACACCGCATAAATTAGAGTAAATTCCTTTTTGAAACAGCTCTATCACATAAACTAGAGTAAATTGCTCTAATTATTTTTTTCTCTTTTTTTACTCTAATTTTTTCATTACTCTAATTACGATGCGCGGTGTACTGTAGACTAGAAGTACCGCAGGTTGTTTAGTAGACGCCGTACGTTTTCGTAACAATCTGTACTCTTTTTTAGTGCGAGAATATTCACACGTGCACGCTTCATTGATTCTATACTTTTCCTTCAGCAGCCTTTCGATGACGTCCTTCGAAACAAGTTCCGTCCCGAATATATATCCCATTCTTGTATAGAATATGTACTTTCTACCAGATATTGTCCATTCGGCTTGTTTAAGAGAGTACTGATTCTTAATTACGTTTTCTTGGAACTCAGTTGCCAACATGGCTTTCCTGCAGCCTGCGATCGGCTGGAAACGTCTATTCATAATTGCCAAACTTCTTACAAATGCACTGAAATATTTTTGTAGTTTACAACATTTTCTGGAGAAAAATAAGAAGCTTTGCAGTTACAAGAGTTTAAAAAAAAAATACAAGCAGGTTTGGAAAAAAATACAAGTTTTGCAATTTATAAAGAAAAGATAAGAAGGTTTGCAAGTTACGACACTTCTGTGGAGAAGATAACAAGTTCGTCTAGTTTAAGAAACTTTGTGGAGAAACTAACATTTTTTTTAACTTAGAAAGGTTTCTGAAGAAGTTAAGAGTTTTGCAATTGTACATTTCTGGAGAGAATAATTAGCCAAAGGAAGCCCCTGGATTGAATAATATTTCTGCAGGTTTCCTTTTCTGAGTTTTTTCTTTAAGACTTTAAGGGATCTACAGCGAGGGATTTAAATCTGTAAATAGTATGGTAAGCGGCGAATTGGCTGTTGACGAAAAATAGTTTGACGTTTTTAATAGTTAATGGGGTAAATTGAATGCGACGAATTACATCCCTTATATGTACATATATATAAGGGATATATATATATATATATATATATATATATATTTTATGTATGTTTAAGCGTTTCTTAGATAAGTATTCGTCTTACTTTATATGTTGAGGATTGCATCTGGAAAAGACTGAAAAAAGTAAAAATTATAAATAATAATGAAACTGATGGACATTTTCAGCATAATTATTCTGTCCGGAAATTTAGTTTCAACGATTTCTCCAACAATGTGAACCTTGAATTTAAAAAAAAAAAATGATTAAAATATGATTAGTTTTTTATGCGATTTTGGCAAATTACCAATAGTGCTGCAATAATAACAATTACAATTACAATCACATTTCCATTTTGTATTTGGGCATTTGCATTTTTATTTGCATTTACCTGCTACATTTTACATCTACATTTTATATTTTGGATCTGACGTTGAGCATTTCGAATTCGTACTTCTCAATTCCCAATTCACATTCACATCCACATCCACGTTCACATTCACTTCCTATTACATTTACATTTAAATTCACATTCCCATTCCCATTTCCATTCCCATTCCATTCCTATTCCCATTCAAATTTCCATTTACATATCTATCTGCGTTTACGTTTGCATTTGCATTTCCATCGCATTTCCATTCACATTTAAATTTGCATTTACATTCATATTTACAGTTATATGCACCATGTACATGAACGTCGACATATACTTTTCCATATCCATTTCACATTTCCTTTTACATTTTCCATTTTCACTACATTCACGTTTATGTTCACCTCTACCTACTTCCCCCTTGTACCAATGTGTACTACGCCGCTCATCGCTATAAAAAAAAAGGATTTATTATTGTAAATGCGAAATTAGAATGCATCATACTAATTTAATGTAGGGACACGTGGCGGATTGTTGTCCACCTTACGATTTAATGTTTAATTAAATTTAATAAGTTTAAAAGTTTAAATTGGAATGAAGTTTCAAACAGTTTTAAGACTTGTTTACAACTAGGCTAAAAACTAGCCCAGCTAGTCTTACTATGCTCGTTTCATAGAAAAAGCTAAAAACAACACTATTCGTGCCTTGTTTTTCCTTTCTGATTAATTTCAAACTATGTGCATTTGACTGATGGAAAAATCGTATCATTTTTGAAAAATATGCATTTCTCATACTTGATAAACTGTGTGGACGAGTATGATATTTAATTATTTACATAATCATCCACAAAAAAAAAATCGACATTCACTCTCTTTGAAATATTGTATCAATTGTGATAAATGTGCATTTCTCTTCTTTAACTGCGTGGATGAGTGCGATACTTTCATAATATGGACTTCAAAATTGACTCTTCGGCAATTTTTTTTATGAATTGTGGTAAATGTTCCTTTTACATACTCTATATGTGGTGCAGGTTTCCATGCTATCAAATGCCGTCCACCAGAGTATACAGAATGGAGAGGTAGAGGATTTATTACGACTTCTCGACAAAGGAGGAGACACAGAGGCAATGAATTCTGTAAGTATATTTTTATTGTTTACTTTCATTTTCTGCTTATTTGTAGGTCTATTTAAAGTGTTTCCGCTCTTAAAATTAGTAAAGCGAGCATTTTTAACACTGAAAATTGGTCATGAATTTTTTCTTACAATGTGATGTTGCAACATTCACTGATTTTTGAGACCACCATTTTCGGAAGTCTGGACCATGTGAGAGGTTTCTATTAGCCCGTCTCTAGATTTCTGTGTTCAAAGCATAATGATATAAAACTATAAATTAATGATTTCAGGAAGTTGAATTTTGTGGAATCATCAAATCCCACTTGCACATATACGTCCGATCGCAAGATAATGTAATTTTAAATTCTATCCTTAATATTGCTTCATATACCCATTCCAAAGTTGTTGACTATGCCGATTTTCGAATACAATAAACTACACCACTCGTCGTTATTAGTGTTAATAACACTGATTCGGTCGCGACTTTTTTTGGCCAAAAATCACAAAATAGAGTTAACAACATTATTTAAGGACGTAGACTACAATCTGCCACGTCTCCTTGCACTAAATTAGTATTAATAACTCTAATTTCGCATTAACACTAATAAATCTTTAACGCTAATAACGATGAGCGGTGTACCATTTTTGGATTAAAGGTCATATACGTCCAATTGCAAGCTAATGTAATTTTAAATTCTATCCTTAATATTGCCTCATATACCCATTCCAAAGTTGTTGACTATGCCGATTTTCGAATAAAATAAAGTACCACTTTGGAATTACAGGATGGCCATACCCCACTTCAAGCAGCAGCGATACTCGGAAATGATAAAATGGTCGATATTTTGCTCAACAAAGGGGCTAAAGCAGATGCGAAAGATAAGTCGGTGAGAATTTATCGCCAAAGCTTTTGAAACAAAACTGGTTAAGTTTTCAAAACTGGTTTTAAGATTTTTTTTCAACTGGTGATGCTAAATTTAGTTCGTGTAATTCTCACTGTTAGTCTATTAACCAGATGGAAAAATTAAAGTGATTTTTTTTTTTTCAGGGGCACTGGACAGCTTTACATCATGCGGTCTGGGGAGGAGGTACGGGTGTTGTGAAGGTCCTTATAGAGCGAGGTATCGATATCGATTCGGAAGATCAAGTAAGTTTTTGATTTAAAACAGGATTGATTATGGATAGTGATGCCAGGTATGCCAGATATGTAAGACTATGTCGTAGAGATGCTCTTTTTATATGACATTTTCGGTATGACATATTTTTTTTGTTCAGATGAGCGGTGTCCATTGCATTTTTTGATTCACTTCAATGTTGTTTTTGTTTAAATGTTATTTTTTATTCAACATCGTTGTTGTACATCATTTTTTTTTCAACATTTTTTTTATTCAACGCTGTTTTGGATTCAAATGGTGTTTTGGATTCAATGTTGTTTTCTTTTCAGCGTTATTTTCAATTCAATGTTTGTTAAGCAATTATTCACCGCCCATAGTTATTAGTGTTAGAGAAAAATTAGTGTAAACGCGGACTTAGAATTAACAAAACTAATTTAGTGCAAGGTGACGCGACAGATTTTGGTCCACTTCCTTAAATAATGTTGTTAACTCTATTTTGTGATTTTTGGCCAAAAAAATTCGCGACCAAATTAGTGTTTTTTAACACTAACAACAATGGGCGGTGTGGTGAAACTGTAATTAATGTCTACCGATTAATTTTCCCATGTTTAATGAAGTTCAATTCATGTCTAATGAGGAAAGTGGGATACTCAGTTTCCGATATTTCATTTGATTCTACGATGTGCAAAAATTAATAATCTATGTTTATTTTGATGTTTAAAATGTGCGATAATTAATCAACTATGTTTATTTTCACATGTGCAATTAGTGATATTTAATGCACTGTTTATCGTGTGATGTGTGAAATCAATAGATATATGTTTCGTTTGATGAGTCCGCTGTGCTATAATTGATAGGCTATGTTTATTTTGATATATACACAAGGGAGATAACTAGTAGACTAAGTGCGATAATTAAAATTAATAGACTATGGTTTCTTCTTGTAATATGTCCGTTTATACCCATTCGCCACCTATTTGCAGGAGGGCCAAACTGCTCTCCATTTGGCCGCGATGCGCGGCCGAATTGTGGAGCTCATCATGCTTCTTGAATCAGGAGCCAATCCAGATGCACGTGACCAGGTCTCTCTCTCTCCATCTCTCCCTCCCTCTCTCTCTGTTTCTCCTCTCTCTCCTCTCTCTCCTCTCTCTCT
>JBBHKE010002065.1:47189-62949 GCA_037447655.1 Zygnema cylindricum | reverse complement strand
GACTAATTGTCTTTATCAATAGAGCCATGTCATTTTCCTTGCCTCTGTGAATGATTATGTACATTTTCGAAACACAATCTACTTAACTCTAACAGCAAGAAAAGATTCTAAGCGGCAATCTTATGACAAAGGGCCACGTGCCTAATCTGACAACCTACAATTATACGTCTACATTAATGCACCTGCAGAGGCGCTGACACATATACCCACCCAAAATAGTGCATCCTAAATATCGCGCGTCAAAGTATGTACGATTTGACTTCGCGTGAGGTCGAAATCAGCTTAGCACTGAATCGGTATAATCGCCCAGAGTCGCACAAATAACAACACTCCCACTCGATTTTGCGGCGATTTATTCGTAGCTTTGACCGGGACTATAGTTGACCGCGAACCTTCCTTGAAATGAGACAAAGCCTCCAAAGATCAAATCCCAACGGCACGTGATAAATTCGTCGCCGTACGTGTCCCGAAATTTTGTACTTCGACATCACTTCCATTAAGGTAAATTTTCGTCGTCGTCCCACAAATTTGATCCGTACAGGATAATTTGAAAAATAGAGTTGGCGACCCGTAGATGCCACGATAGTGTGCAGGACCAAAAATAAGAAAAAGTACACTTGCACGAGTTTGATTCGTCAAAAACGAATCAAGTTGAGTGTCACCTTCGACGTACCCCGTGGACGACACGCGCAAAATTACGTCCGAAAATAGTCCACCAATTAATACGCGGTTGAAATTCGGACATCCAATTAATAAGGTTCAGAGACTACCCTCCAATGTTACCACGATATTTTTTCTGTGGTCCCCCGGAACGTCTAGGTTTGGAAATAAGTAGCTCGAAACTATTTAGGTGCGCTCGCCTTCACTTTTTTCCATCTTTCGCTTTTTTTTTCCTTAGTCGTAGAATTTTCTCCATCTTTCACCATAGACTTTGAAATTTCCTCCTCCTCTAGAAACCTTCCTATTTTTAGACCTGCATTTTCTGCACATAGGAGCAACATGTTAGTGACCCCAACTTTAGTAAGCATGTCCGCAACGTTCTCCTTATCCGGCATGATGTAGAAGGCCACTGCTTCCGCTGTGGTATTATCCCTGATAAAATGGTATCTCAAAGAAATGTGTTTTGTCTTAGGATAATTCATAGGATTCTAATCAAGGTGAGGCACTCTGACTGTGAGTGTAAATTAGAGTTTTCCTTGATTGTGTAAATCCAAGTTCGTTGAGGAATCCCCTTAGCCACGAAACCTCCTTTACTATGGTTGCCACGGCCATGTAATCTGCTTCCATTGTGGAGAGGGCGACACTCTTCTAGAGCTTTGAACTCCAGCTCACGCTTCCATTGCCGATATTGTAAAGGTATCCTGTCATCAATTTTTTGCTACTTATGTCCCCTCCCCAATCACCGTCAGGTAAATGCATGAATATCAATGTTGTCAATTTCTCGCCAAGTGTGAGAGTATAGTTAATTGTCCCTTTTAGATACTTAAGAACTCTTTTCACTGCTGACCAATGTTGTTTCCCTGGTCGGTGCAAAAACCTGCTCAAAATTATGACAGTTGTGGAGATATCCGAGGGAGTAAGTTCATGACGTAGATTAGAGCTCCCACTGCCTCTCGATATGTTGCCTCTATGGGGTCTACTTTGTACTCTGAAAGCTCTTCGATGAAACTCTCCCCTAACTCCAGTAGAGTTGAGATTGCATTTGCGTCTTGCAGTCGAAACCTAGTTAGTAACTCTCCAATGTATTTCCTTTGTGATAATTGAATGGTTTTCTCCTCTTTGTTTCTAATTACTTCAACGTTAAAAACATGTTTTATCTCGCCTAGATCTTTCATTTTGAATGAGTTAGATAGCATTTTTTTGATCTTTGATAAGTTATCTTTTGTTTCTCCTACTATCATCAAGTTGTCTACATAAACCGCGATAATGATGTTCAGTTTTTCATGATAATAAACTGAGTGGCCGGATATAATTTTTGTGAAACCCTCACTTTAAAGCAGTTGATATATTTTCAAGTTCCAAGACCTAGGGGATTTCTTTAATCCATAAAAGGCTTATGAGAGTTTGCAAACCTTCTTTGGGTCCATGGGATCTTCATAACCTTGTGGTTGTTGCATGTATAATTCTTCGTCGATCTCACCATGCAGAAAGGCAGTATTTACGTCCTTCTGCTCCACCTCCATTCTGAGGGTGGCCGCAAGTGCAAAGAGAGCACGTACGAATGTGAACTTAAAAACTAGAGCGAAAGTCTCTTGGTAATCAATCCCTTCCTTTTGCATATACCCCTTTGCTACAAGTCTTGCTTTTTAACGCTCAATTGTGTCGTCTGCATTTCTCTTGATCTTAAATTTCCACTTACTGCCTATCGTTTTTCTTCCTTGTGGCAGATCCTCGAGAGTCCATGTTTTGTTATTCATTATGGAGGCCATTTTTTTGTTTTGTGGCTGCTTTCCATTTCTTGTTGTCCTCTCCAATGAGTGTTTCCTTCAAGCTTGTGGGTTCCTCAACATGAGCCATCCCTGCAAACTTCCTCCTTGGGGGCTTTGAGATACATAGCCACTCTGCAAACTTCCTCCTGGGGGGCTTTGAGGTACCTAGCCACTCACCAAGTCTCTGAGGAGGACGTCTAGACCGGCTGCTTTGATCGTTGGTAATAAGTGGGAGTTCAATCGCCTTTCATTTCTTTCTTTGCTTATCACGCTTAGATTTTTTTGCAACTGTCTTTTTCTCCTCAGTTTCGATTTCTCAAGTTGAAGCATTGGTAATAGGTTGGAGTTCAATTTCCTTTCTTTTCTTTCTTTGCTTATCACGCTTGAATTTTTATGCAGTTGTCTCTATCTCCTCAGTTTTGATTTCTCAGGTTGCATTGTCGACTTTGTCTTGCCTTGTTGTAGCCTCTTTGCCAGCTGGTTGTTCCTCCATTGCAGGTAGCTCAAGGGTCTTTGGTGGGGAGAGTGTTTTTTCACCCTCGCTTTCGGTTTCACCATCTTCTGTTGCCTTGGTGTCCTTGTTGATTACTTCATCACTCATGGACCACATTGAGGGTGAGTTGTCAATTCCTTTTGGGTAGCTCTTAGTTTCTTTTGTCTACGGCAGTTCCCAAACTTTACGTTTCTAGTGATAAAAATGTCTTATTCTTTATGTTTGCAATGCGAAAGGCTTGATGTGCCATGATTCTCCAAAAATAGGAATATGTATAGCAAAGAAAAAGACCCCAAAGAGAAGAAAGAACGGGAAAGGTTTTTCAATCCAAAATTCAATTTTTAAATTTTCGGTTGAATTTTAGACGTTGCGACTTTTGAGAACATCACAAAAGCGTATGATTTGAAATTTGATCGTGGAATATTTCTCAAAACGTCAAAATAAAAGCGGGAATGAATGAAAATAAGCTCGAGTTACAGTGAGAAAATACGCACGTGGTAGGCGACGATGATTTTGGTGAAAGCGCCATGGAAAATGCCGCAGGTTAATGAATGTATGGATTTTTTTTGTAATAGGCGATGGGACCTAAAATCGGTTGGTGTTACATTGTGCACGACAATTTCCAGCCAAAATATTTAAGTGGATTGAAAGCATGCCAAGCTTGATGTTGAGAAATCAATCATATGACGAGTTACTGGTGACAAGTCATATATTTTCTTATAAGAGACTCATTTAGAGTTAACATTAACGCTAATACCTATTCTTTTTGTGAATGTTAACGCTATTGTATGTTGTTTTTGGAAGTGTTGCCACCAAAAAGTAATCAATTTAGAATTAACACACATATTAACTTTTATAAACTCTAATAGAACAGGGAAATAGGGACGTAATTAAAGTTAAAGGATATAATGTGTTTATTTTACTACAAGCGCCGAACAGACAACATCATTTTTGGACGCAACAACGTGCCGCGGTCAGTTCTAAATTTGTACTTACGGTAAACGTAACTGATCACGCATTTCAGGATTCCTGGAGTCGCGCTAACATGCAATTGTGTAAATTTTTTCAGCACACGCAGATGTCACAAAAACGCGACGGCGTACAATTTTAACAATTTAGTACATGCACATGTAGTAGTGTGAAGACATTGTGCGCCGACAATTGTTACAAAACAGTTTACAAATTAGAGTTAATGATATATTAGAATAAATATTTTTGGGAGTTGCTAATCGCAGAGACAATTTTTGTTGCGCGCAGATAGTTTTCAAAAATTGTACGTTTCAAGTACACTATAGTATAAGTTACGTACCTTTGAGTTCAGATTTGACGGTCAACCCGTCGAACAACTTTGACTGGCGAAATATTGTAACGACGGCTAAAAGAGCGGCGGGCTTGCGAACGTCGACCGTAAAAAAAAAAACAATTCACACGGCCGGCGCAGGTTTACAATAACAAAACTGTTACAACTACATGTAAATAAAACGGTTGCGTGCAGGTAGTTTCTCACTTCACGTGCGCTCCGGTGTGAGAGCACATGTTGGCATTTAAGTGTGTACTTTACATTGATTTTATGTGCGCATTTTACTTTTGGTTTGAATGTGAATCAATAGGAAGTACGTTGTCAATGTACGAATGTTGATCCTAAATAGTGTGACTTTATCTGGTCACGCATGACGACGCGCTTTTTTAACATTTAGTTTCATCGATGTTTTTAGGCGGGTACGCTTTCTTTTCTTGTACGAATTTTATTTCGTTTCGTGCGAGTTAGTTTAAACATATGACGTCATTCTTTAATTTGTGTCCAAGTTCAACGAAAGATTCACGATTAGATTCCATTTTTGCGGCTAAGTTAAATGTCACTATGTGCTCTCACAGTGGAGCTCACGTGAAGTGAGAAACTACTTTGTGAGCAACCATTTTATTTACATGTGGTTGCTGCAATTTTGTTACCGTAATATTGCCCGGCCGTGTGATTTTTTTTTTTTTTTATGATGGTCGATGTTCGCAAGCGCGACACTTTCCCAACCGTCGTTACAAAATTCGCCAGTCGAAGTTGTTCAACGAATTGACCGTCAAATCTGAACTCAAGGGTATGTAACTTATACTATACTGTACTTCAAAACGTACAACTTTTGACAACTACCTACGCGCAGCAAAAATTGCAAAATTGTCTCTGCGATTAGCAATTCCAATATTTTTGGAAAAAACTCAAATTCCCAATTAACGTAAATAACGCTAATTTTTTTATTACGCTATCTATTTCATTACGCTAATAGCGATTCACGGTGTAGCACTAGTATACCGTGAATCGTTATTAGTGTCAATGTCACTAATTTGGGTTCTTAAAATTTTGATTTTTTTCTCGAAATAGAATTAAAAACCTTAGTTAAGGAAGTGGACCATAATTTGCCATGTCTCTCGCGCTAATTTAGAATCAATAACACTATTTTTTTTTACGCTATTTAAAGTTTGACACAAATAACGATTCGCGGTGTAGCAATTCGCGCCTTCATGGTGTACATTACACCACGAATCGCAATTAGAGTAAATAATGCTAATTCGGTCGCCCTAAATTTCGACTCTATACGTTAAATAGAGTAAATGATTCTAAATTTTTCATTATGCTATTTAAGGTAAGGTTTAATTAGTGTAAAAAATTATAATATAGGTTCGTTTTAAATAGTGTGGAATACGGACGACGTCCGACCGTGCAAAATTGCACTTTATCAAGGAAAAAGGTTCAAATAATGATTTAATACATTCTGTTACCATGTAACTACGCTTTAATAAACCTCGTAGTGCAAACTTCATTGTGTCGATAAATTGTACGTTTTGTCAGATTCTGTACGAATCCCTTATTTACAGTAGAGATATTAGCGTGCCAAATTAGAGTACTAAATGAATTAGAGTAAAATTCCTTTTTAAAAAAGTTCCCACACAAATTAGAGTTCATAACTCTATTTTTTCTCTTTTTTTACTCTAATTAATTATTTACTCTAATTACGATTTGCGGTGTACATGAGTACACTACATCACTACACAACGACGCTACAATACGGTACACGTTTCAATTCGAATCCTGGCTTCTTTGAGACCTTGGATACGCCTTTCGTTATTACAGGATTAAGCTCGGGTGATTTGTCAAGCTCCATTTCGCGCCTTTATTATTTTATTACCATTAAGGATTTATTACACCGCGAATCGTGATTAGAGTAAAGAAAAACTAGAGAAAAAAAAAGAAAAAAATAATTAGAGTAATAAACTCTAATTTGTGTGATAGAACTTTTTCAAAAAGGAATTTTACTCTAATTTATTTAAGTACTCTAATTTGGCACGCTAACATCTCTACTGTAAATAAGGTAATCGTACAGAATCTGACAAAAAGTACAGTTTATCGTCACTATGACGTTTGCAATACGCGGTTTGTTAAAACGCAGTTACATGCTAACGGCCTGCATTAAATCATTATTTGTACCTTTTTACTCATAAAAGTACAATTTTGCATGGTCGGACGTCGTCCGGACTCCACACTATTTAAAACGAACCTATAGTATATTTTTTATGCTAATTAAAACTTACCTTAAATAATATAATGAAAAATTTAGAATCATTTACTCTATTAAAACGTGATAGAGTCGAAATTTAGGGCGACCAAATTAGCGTTATTTACTCTAATTACGATTTGCGGTGTAGTGTAAATGCAAAATTAAAACATATAAAATTATTTGTTTGTAAGAAGCTACGTGGTTGGTTGTAGTCCACTCGCTTAAATAGTGTTTTTAATACTTTTTTATAATTTTCTGCCAAAATAGTGACAAACAAATTAGTGTTAACAACCCTAACCGAGCCCAAGTCTCCGCCCTTATGCAACAAAATACGACAAAGTACGATGGTGGATGACGGCCATAGCCTTCGCGACAGAAGTTGGTGAACATGTATGATCTACTTAGTTGTGATCATTATCATGGTCATGGGATCAACGTTTTCTTAAGGTTTAGGTTTTAGAGCAGTTTTTTTAACTATAAAAATTGCTTCTTGCACCGGAGCTAGATCACGAGGAGTTTCGGTATCTTTCACTTAAAACTTTTGTATGATAAGCCCATCGATTGTACATAGTACGTTATAATTCTTTTGAATGTCGTATTTTTCCAGCATACCTAAGATTCACTTCACCCTACCAAAATTTAAAACATAAACTGAAAAAGGTTTAAGTGTCTTCTAAGTCCTACAAGGCCAAGTAACAAAAACTACTCACCCATCACTACTCGAGTTAATAAATTATTGGCATTAGCACTTTGTTAGAAACATGGCCCATTGTGGTCTGCTTAATCGACTAGTGTGATCAACACTAATTTATACTTTCCAGTAAAGACAAACACTCTCTTCAATCAGAGAGATGGAACCCTAATCGCAATATGCACGTTATTCAATATTTTAAACAAGACAAAAAACCTTTGTAATGTATTTTAGACACCATTTATTACCCTCGGTCACCAAACATGTAACTGTCATTTTTGCCAGGCTATGGATGTGACTTTGGCAGTCAGATAGTTATAAGATGTTAACTACTAGACGTGTGTATCGTGTAACTTCGTTGGTATATCAAACCAATACATCAATTATCTGTAGGTAAAAAAAAAGGTACATGTCGCTTATCGTCAAATGGCTACCGATACACAACACTACTAAGTATACAATGAGCTGATAATAGTGTGAAGAAGTAATATGCATCAAGAAGATATCAATGTTCCTAATTGTATCCCAAGTCTAGGCAGCAGCTAATCGTTATTCACAGTGTAACTTTCGTAATCCCAACTGCATTACTCCTGGTGATCATTTCCACTTGCATAGTTTTCGAGAAAGTTGTGAACAAGATATAACTGAGAAAATGACTGATTGGCGATAGGAAAGCGTATGATATCACAAGGGTGACGTCACAAATTGAAACAACATGATTTGTAACAGTGTGATTCTTTCGTGAGTTAACCAGAATTTGGGCAAAATTAGTTAACGCCACTAACACACACACACACACTCACACACACACAGACACCCCTTACCCACACACAAAAAAAAAAAAAAAAAAAACCCGATAATCCCCTCCCCCCCCCCTTTTTTTTCATTACCAATATCTTATCCCTCTCCCCCGAGCAGCAATTCTTCCCCATCTCTTCCCCAGAGCAGACGCTTTCCAAACCCCCTTCCTCTCCACCCCCCCCTCCCCCCCTTTTTTTTTCGACATTGATCCTCTCCCCCTCTCCTCCTCCCCTCTCCAACCAAAAACTGATACTCACCCTTCCTCACACCTCTCCCACCATCCCCCCACCCCCCTCCCTATTTTCTTTCCTAATACAAATTTATTTACCTTCCCCACCCCTCACCCCCCCCCCCCCCCCCCACAATTTTTTGGATTTCCTCCACCACTTTCCCTCCCTATACCACTATTTCAACCATCTTCCAATTCCCACGCCCCCCCCCCCGTTTTTGGTCCCTTCCTCCATACCTACCCCTTTTTTTTCCGTTGCAACCTTTCTCCCATCCTACCCATGTTTCTGTCCCACTACCATTTCCACCATCTATTTCCCATGGTTTCCTTTTCTCCTTCCCATTTCCCCCTTCCTCTCCCTCTATCATGTCCCATGCTTCTCCCTCTCATTCAATGACCATGTCTGGCCATGCATCCTCACCTCTTCTCCCTCGTCCACCTCCTCCACCTAAACCTCGTACACAAGCCTCAACACGGGTAGAATGTAACGGGTGTCATAACCATTTCGTGACCGGTGCCGGTATTGCCCGGCATACAAAAAGTTGTCAACCATTTTTGGCCCTCAGTGACCCTTCCTCTAGTACCCATTTCTTCCACAACACTCCCGTCCGGACCTACGAGCAAAGAATGGGCATTTGTACACAATTTTGGACGTGCTCGGAGCTTATGATTTGGGGGCTCCCTGTCCGCGTTTATACATGTGGATTCGGATAGCTGTGCAAAATATCGTACAGGACGCCCTCCACCTTCCTTTGTCCTGTATTTATTCGGATCCCACGGATGTTGGACCTTGGCACCTACTTTTCTTGTTCACACTTTGTGTTCTAGTTTTACCTGGTCGTGGTGGTGGTAGCGGGGTCCGAGAAACTATGGCCCGATGTTGACGACTTCTTTGAGGCGATTGGAGAGCCCTTCATGCCAAGCAAGAGGATCGAGTTGCAAGTGTTTCTCTCACGCCACGGCGTACATCTCGGACTTTAGATGTGCCATCCTCCTATCGTCGTAAGGTACATTTGGGCGGAGTTGGTGAGCTCTCTTCAGCAGTTCAGGCCCTCCAGCCTTTTAATCCTGCTCCTCGGTTTGCTTTGACTGTTGCGATTCTTCGAGCTCTTCATCCACCTGCTCCTTCCCCTCAGTCCCCCTCTATTCACACCTTTGAGCCGACATAGTGTTTTCTCTTGGATCGAGACTCTTTAATCAAATCCCTTACGACTTCTCCACATCTTTCAGCAGGGGGTCCTTCGAGAAGTGTTTATGAGTTATTTCGCGATGTTTTGCCTCCGAAATCTGGTGCTCGGGGCTTTGATATGTTTTTTCGAATATGTTCCCTTATTGTAGCTGGCAGTGTCCCTTCTCGTTTTTGTGATCTCCTCACAGCCTCCCGCCTCCTGGTTATCACCAAACCCAATGGGGGAATCTGTCCTATATCATTGTGCGAGGTATTGTACCGATTGGAAGTGTAGAAACTAATGGTTTTATTAGTATTTTCTAGGTCTGAAAAGAAATATAGAAGTCGAGGCAGTCTATCTCTAACTTCTCTCTCCAACTCTCAAACTTGTCGCAGTCACTGAGAAATTTGAGAGGAAGCTAGAGCCATGGCTACCTTGGCTATCCTGAGGTTTACGGGAGTTTTATATTAGGGTTTATTATTTATTTAAAAGGTATGTGCCGGCGGCAGGATTTGATCCTTGTACCTACCGGCAGGCAGACAGGAAATAGCCGGTAGCCTTAGCCGTTAAGTCTACCCGTAGTATTATGTAATATGTAGTTCGATATTTTTTTAAATGATTATACGTGCGATAAATCATTTAACAGAAATGAATTACGGGATACATAGATCCAATAATATATAATGTACGAATTACGGTACAGACAAAAATCAATACCGCGCATTTTTTTCGTAAGTGAAACAAATACCGCGCATGTATTTATTACGGCTACGATTAAATCCGAATTTAATCGTACGGCCAAGATTAGCGCCGAGATCGCGGAGGAAGATTTCGGCGGTTTGTGGCCATCGCCACATCGGATGACGCGTGGCGAAATTACATTGGATCGTGGAATATCCGGAGATTATGGCACCAAATCCTGATATGACATGTGTCGACATTTGGGCCATGTCGTACAATGTCCGTACCTAGAGTACACCGGCAGCTGTACTTTTGCGTACGGAACTCTATTCTGATTGGTTTCGTACATCTGTAGATAGATTCTGTGAGAGAGATAGGACTTAGAAAAATTAGGAGATAGGACCCTCTCTCCCAGAGAGCTACTGTACAAAAAGTCAACTCTGACCCTCCATAACTTACTGCTCAGGGGAGCAAATTCAGAGATTCATTTTGCTATCGACTTAGGGGAGTCTTCTTTTCACAAGGGTGTAGGTGGTCAGGGTTTTTGTCTGCCAAGGTGGCAATTATTTTTGCTGAAACACAAAGGGGTCAGGATTATCCTAGAGGCTTCTTGGAAGCTATCTACTCTGAGGACTTATAAGGTCTCAGAGTTTCAGGTTATGGGCCCACCCTCTAGGGTACCAATCTTTAATGGAACTGGTTTCATATACGGGGAAAGTATGATGATAGGAGCTCTATGCGAAAAAACGTTTTGGGGATAGTGAGTGGACGATTCGGGCGTCCATCAAGTCTTGGAATTCCTCCAGGGTTTAAAGAAAGCAGATTCACCAGGAAAGAGGATTCACCTTCAACGGAGGAAACAAATGAAGGAGAGGTGGTGGACAAAGGAAAGGAGAAGGAAGCGACCACACCAATAGCAACTGGTTCAGCATTCATGTCACCTATTCCGAGGAACGAGTACAATGATACTGAAACCTGGGACTTCAACAATATGGCGGCAAAGCACTTCATCCTACGCCATCTCACTCAAGGCCTTGCATGTCCCCATTTGCAGGTAGAAAGGGCATCCGATCTTTGGATGGCTCTCATAGAGATGTACCGAAGTGGTACGATTCAGCAACAACATTTGGCTGATCAGAAAGTTAAAGAGTATGTATACAAAGGGGGAAATATGTTGGATTTTTGCAATGAACTTGCTACACTCTTCATGGAGTTAGAGAGTTAGGGAAAAGTTTTTAGTGATTATGAAAAGGTTAATTGTTTACTTATGAAGTTACCTAATGTGTTCGAGAACATAGTCAACCGTGTATAGGACTTGTCGGACTCAAGGTGGATATGGAACTCAGTGGTAGGGATGATTCTCGTTCGAGAGAATACGATTGAGATCCGAAGGGGAGGAAAGAGTGGCCAAGCCTTGGCAACAACGACCTATTAGAGGAACAAAGATTCCCGGAAACCAGTCGAAAACTATGGGGGTAGGGAGCAGAAAAAAACAGGCTGATGAGTTCGAACCAAGGGCTCCCAAAGGTTTATGTCATTTTTGTAAGAAACCGGGCACTATATGGCTGAGTGCAGTAAGCTAACCGAGCTTTGGTTAAAAGAGGGGCAGACCGGTGGTACCCCGAGAGGAAAGAAAAAGGCCCTTGTCACACAGGTACTTAAGGCAGAATCAGAGGAAGAAGACGATCAACTCTTTTTGGATGAGGAGTTGGAGGAAAAAAATGAGGTTGAAATTCCACGAAGGCAGAAATGTGCTTACACTGGATTGAAAGGTGAAGCAGGCTGGATTATAGATTCAGGTGCCTCCATGCACATGTGTAAGGATAGGCACCTGTTCACTAAGATAAGAAAGATTCCTACCGTAGAGATAGAGTACGGGGATGGGAGGATAGTCACCACTACTCTTGTAGGATCGATAGATCTGAAAGTGTTAGTAGAAGGAAAGACATCCATATTAACATTCTTCGATGTATTGTTTATTCCGGAGCTGAACAAAAACCTTATCTCTACATCCGTATTAGATGATAAGGGTTTTTGCACTAGCACTAGGGAAGGAGTCTTTACTGCTAGTTTTGAGGAGGATGTCTATTTCATTGTTGAGAAAGGTATCCATGGGATGTTTAGGCTCATCTTAAGTGATGAAACGAAATAACTTTATTATGCTGGTGTTCATGATATTATGATGTGGCATAAGAGGCTTGGGCATGTGAATCTAGATAAGTTAAGAGAGATGAAAAAGATGGGAGTGGTGGAAGGGATTCAGTTCAGTGAGAGTGATGATATAAGTGATTGTAGTGGATGTGCTCAAGGTACAGCACACAGATTACCCTTTCCTAAGTCAGCCACCTATAAGGGAGAAAAAAATCTAGATCTAGTACACACAGATATTTGGGGACCGGCTAAAGTGCCCTCTCCGGGGGGGAAGAGATTTATGATGACTATAAGTGATGATTGGTCTCGGTATTCCCGGGTATATATTTTTTGAAAAACAAGTCCGAAGTTGAGGATTGTTTTAGACAATATAAAGCATGGAGCGAAAAACTCCATGAAACTCCAATCAAGAGAGTAAGGAGTGACAATGGTGGAGAGTATACTTCTAACCAGTTTGAGGATTTTCTGAGGGAAGATGGGGTTCAACACCAAAAGACAATTCCAGAAACTAGACCGAAGACAACAGGAATAAAGAAAATTTGAAATGAAACGAATGAAAATAAACTAGAAAGAAAGAAAACAATTGACACAAAAAATAAAAAAAAATAGAAAGAAACAAATTAAGTACGGGAATATTTGCAACAGTAGCCACTAGGCCCTAAAGTCATCAATATTCCCTACAAGAGTCCAATCAGCTAGTAAGAACCCTTCCTTAGCCGGATGAAAGAGTCGAGATAACCGGTATTCCTCCAAGGCCAGACAAGGTGAGTACCAGCCTGTACGGTCAACGTCCAGACAGCAAGAAAACACCAAGTCCACAGACACAATCCACAAATCACAGCAAGTAGAAGATGGTTTGGAGGGAAACCTTGCAGGCTGGCTTGCGCCGGTAGATTAGAAAAGGTCTTAGTACAAAGAGAAGGAGAAGCTCAGAGACAATTACTAGCATGAAACTATAGGTCTGAAAAAGGAAAACCCTAACTCAAAAACTAGCCTGTCACTAAATATTTAGGTGAAAACCCTAAAATCACAAGGTTCAACAAATCCCGAGAAAAAGCCTGCCAGAAAACGACAACCTTCCACTGTTGGATTCCCGTACTTAATTCGCAAAAGCCTCTATCTCACCAAATGGTATTTATCCTATGCTTTCACTAATCCGTACGGTTACACTAATTCCTACATGTCTCTGAGCAGGCAGGCTTTTATGTTGAAACGCTGCCAGTTTCAAGAGACGACTAATGCGTGGCCGCCTCAGACTGCCTTACATCTACACCTCGAGGATAAAAACCCTCCCTAAGCTAAGCAAAAATGATGCATGAACCTCCAAGGGTTCATGACTTCAGACACCTGTCAGGTTTGTGGCTGTTTGAATTCCTTACATCTGATGTCGTACCGTGGTCCATTTCCACGCTGATTTCACATTGTGTTCCCGTAGTTCCGTACGAGAGTATATTTTGACCTTTGTCCCGTACGAATCTCTGGTTGTACCCTCGGGTATGTACCTGTCACGTCACCAATACTTCAATTAGTACATGATTTAATCACAATACGTGATGACGACTTACGGCATGACAATACACTGCTGTCCCCATCATCTGCCTCCTCCGCGGAAACAGTCTCTGCAGCAGAAAACTTTACTCCTCCAAAACCCGGCGGAGTTCCCGAAGGTGGACGTTTCACTTCTCCATTGACGATACCCCAGTATCGTTTTTCGCACAAAGCTCCCATCCTCATGGCTTCCCAATAGATGAACCCATATCCATTAAAGGTGGGCACCCTAGAGGGTGGGCTCATAACCTGCAATTCTGTGTCCTCCATTGGACTACAGAATACAGGAACCCTCTAGATAATTACTAACTAACCCATTTTCAATGGTAACCACTGCTACCTGAGCAGCCAAGTAGACAATTTGACTGCACCCTTGTGCGGTGTGGACTCCTTTGAGTCCGTAGGAAAAAGAATTTCTGAAAACGCCCAACGAGGCGATAAGTTATGAGGCAGTAAAAATGCCAATTTGTACAAACCCTCAAAGGGAGAGGTGACTACCTACCAAAATTTTATAAGTCCTGATTCCCTCTAATAACTTCTTTCTACTGAAGTACGGACCAATCAGATTACTGTACCGTACCAAAAAGTACTACTGCCGGTGTACCTTTTGTACGGCCTATGTACTACAAGGCTATTAAGCAGACGCGTGTCTGCTTTTCACTCGTCCGTACATTCCTCGGAATTCCCATGACCAAATGTCATCTCTCCACGTGGCTCCAGGTCATGCCACGTCACAAAACGCCAAGGTGACCACTCCGAGATTTCGGCGATGATGTGCGCCGTTGGATTGCAGCGAGACGTAATCTTAACCGATATAAATACTTGCGCTACATTTGTTTCGGTGTCGAAAAAATGCGTGGTATCCGTTTTGAAATAGTGTCGTATTTCGTAGTTTCATAAAACTGTATCTATGCACGCTGTATCCAATTTTAGTTAAATGGATTTGTTCTTTCTTAAATATATATTTACATCTATCACATACTAGAGCATTTAGCATTGGTCCTAGTCTAATACGATAAAGCTGATCGTTATCGGCCAACTTGACAAACCGTAGGTAGCGAGATCAAATCACGGGTCCGTCAGGTATATTTTTAGTAACCTACTAAAAATAACTGCCTGTTGAACTAAGGCACCCATGGATCAACCACCCTCTCTATCCTTCAGTAACTACAACATGGGGGCTAGAGAGAGGAGGTGGAGGCAGGCTGTTTGTCATTTTTCCTTTTTCTTTTATACTAACATATTAAACCTAGAAAATACTCTAGAAATCTATTAGCTTCACGACTCCCATTATTTTCTAGTCTAATTTTAATTTTTCTTTCAACCCGCATTTTTCCAAACAATATTTTAATTTAGGAGAGGGCACAGGTTTGGTCATCATGTCAGCCACCATTTCTTCATCAGGTCTATACACAAGATTCAAAATTATATTTTCAACTTTTTCTCTTACGAATGTCGTGCATGTGACAAAAAGGGATGGTAAACATGCAACACAATCAGCTGCAAAATAAATAATAAACAAATAAGCGAGAAAGTCATGAACATATCAAAAAACGAGTGAGAATATTTATGTACAAGCAGCAAATAAACATATCATAAGAAGAATAAAGGTAGAGTGAGAGAGGAAGCTAGGAGGCTCAGTTTATTCAATTATGCCAACGGATAGCCACTGTTGTTTTTAGAAAGCTTTAGTCCTCTTTATGCCTCAGCTGTGAGAGAGAGGTGTTCAAGACTTAAGCTTTTTTTGGTTGAGTTTGGTTCAGTACTTACCGAAATTAGTGTGACAGTGAAGTTGGGAGTTCACGGTTCATTCACACTTGGGACACGTGTCGTCACTTGGGAGAATGCGTGAGTATGTCCTCCATGGACGTACGGAAATTCGGCAGGACCACTGGACTTCGTGAAGTCAATTCTACGGTGCCAAATCCTCTAATCGGACCGCTGACAGCCGCCGCCAACAAATAGTGACGAGGCGTGACTAGATCATTATCTCAGGTCACCAGGACGGCTTAAAGGCATGCAG
>JBBHKE010002065.1:0-41294 GCA_037447655.1 Zygnema cylindricum | reverse complement strand
ATATATATAGGAAATGTGGAGAGAACAGTAGACCAGAAAGAAAAAAAATAAAGAAAAAACAGGAGAACATTGGAAAGGGAGGAGCGGGAGGAGGAGGACAAAGTGAGGACAGGGGGGAAGAGGGAGAGAACTCACCCTCGCTTGCCTCGGCCCTCACAATGGGGGCAAATGTACGGACGGCCTTCTTGGAGTGGGGGCATCCGGGTCCGTGCAGACACACTGCCAAGTTCCATGACAAGCCAGTTTCAGTTTTCAGTTCACTACTACAATACTTCACTTACTCTTCGTTTCAACAAGGTTCCTCGCAACAGCCACGTCAGCCAAAAATGTCACATTTCCAAAATGCACGACCGACCTTTGCGCTGCAGCTACAAGACAGAAACGACAAAATAGCAAGACAGATCTCCGATGTCGAGATATCGCACACATGCAACTCTGAGAAACGCTCGGAGTCTCGGCAGAGAGACACCGACCTTGGGAGGCCTCGCGAGCAGCGAGAGAGGTTCCAAAGAGCTGACTAGCGGGGAGAGTGACGGAGGCCATGGCTGCAGGATGAAGGTCTCGGCTTTACGTGAGAAAAGAAGAGAATTCGAACCGGAGGAGGAGGAGAGAGAGAGAGAGCGAAGGGGGGACGGGAAGGTAGGAGTCCTTAGAAGCGTTGAGGAGCGAGGGAGCTGCGCCTGCAGATATCCTGCCGCTGCGCGTCTCGGCGTATAAATCGCAGTTCGGACGCGAGGCAGCGCGCGGGCCGGAGGGCGGAGAGCAGCGGCAGGTCAATTCGCTCCGCCGTTCCCGAGGTTCACGTCTACGTGCAGACGCGAGCTCGCACGTGTGGAACTGCCACGGTGTCGGCATTTCAAGGAAGGTGCGTTCGTATGAAAGTCTACGTGGACAAATCCCTGAGCTGAGAGGAGCCTCAAGCTATCTGAACCTCAAACTGCCTTTGCTCGCATCCACGGTTTTTGCGGGGAAGGAATTTCGCCTTGTACTATGTCTTTTAGGTTCCGCGATCTGCGGAAGTTAATGGTTATACATTCTGTGAGCATTGACCAACCTATTTCCAATTTTATGTAATAAAATGATTTATTTAATTATTTCCAATTTTCCATGTGACATTATAGTCTTTAGGAGACCATAAATGAAGTGAGAGACTGTTTTGTCCTGCCACGTCACGATAACTTATCGATTAAACTTAAGAGCATTGCCATGTCATGTTATGTCACGATAGTCAACGATGTACCCGTACTTTAAGCATCCTAGTCCGTACATAATTTCGGAGATCTTTTTTTTCCAAACCGTATTTCATCGTTCCGCGGAAAGTTGCGCCCAACGAATGAAAAGTAGCCAGAAAAACTCGTGGATCGCACGTTGTCACGTAGACTACAGTAAAACCACTCAGGCGAACGCAAGAGGTTCGAAACGTGCGTAACGTGTGATTATCATATGCATTTCGAGACATTTAAGTGTTTCGTACGCTCATTTTGTAAAAAGTCAAGAAATGATAAAGAGCAAAGAGGATGGCAATGGTTTTTTCTTTCTGAAGAGATGAAAAAGGTTGGAATCTTGTTAAATTTTAGATGGATGTTAAAGATATGACGTCAGTGATCTCATTAACTGATAAATTTTTTAGTGAAAGGTATTTTTGGACACATTTCGTAGAAAATCAGAAATGCATAGAAAGTGACAAGGAGGCATTAAAAGATTCTCCAAAAATAGATGCTCGTGCAATATAAATATTAATACAAAAAATATTTCAGCTGCGATATGATGTACCAATTGAAAAAAATGACGAAGGTCAATTTTTGTATGATAAGTACTTACGGTGTCATAATAAGGAAGCGAGGTGATAAGGAATGGGGAAATATAAAATCACACCAGGAACACTCCAAGAAGCTATTTATGAATTCGGTTTGATATGTTGTCCTCCATTCTGAGAAACAAAATGATAACAATCGATCTTTCAATTCTGTTATATGTGTCTGTCACAATTTGTTCCATTTTATGACTTTTTAGGCATGGTGAATAGCGGCTGACCGGAGTGGCCCGAGTACGAACTGAACTCTGAAACTCAGAAATGGACTGAGTTGCACTTACTATGCCCGAATTGGAATAATGGAATGGTGTCTGGAAATCGCAGTGAGATGGAATAAATTGCGCTGAAATGGATTGCGTTGCATTGGAAGAAGTAATGAAATTGCACTGAAGCGGACAGAGTTGAAATGTTTTTGTACTGAAATGGAATGATTTGCACTGAAATTGCTCTGAAATGAATTTGCACTGACGCTGTACTGAAGTGGACTGGGTTGCACTGATATTGCACTTATATGGAATGAATTACACTGAAATTGCACTAAAAGTGAGCAGAATTGCCCTGGAATGTAATGACGTTCACTAAAATTGCTTCGAAATGGAATGATTTCTACAGAAGGAACGCTCAAGTGGATTGAGCTGCACTGAAAATGCGCTGAAAGGAATGGATTGAACTGAAATTGCACTAGGATGGAATAAAGTTAAATGAAATTGCACTGAAGTGGATTGAGTTGAATGAAACTACACCAAGATGGCCCTGAAATTACACTAATGAAATTACACTAATGAATTGCACTGAAAGTCGCTGAAGTGGACTGAGTTGCTCTGAAGTTGCGTTGAAAGGGAATGAATTGTACTTAACCGCGACAAAATAGATTGAGTCGCAGCGAAACTCCCTTGGATTGGACTCAGTTGTACTGGAATTGCCCTGAAATTGTGCACTCCGCTGAAGTTGTTGAACTGGAATTGCCCTGAAATAGACTGAATAACCCTGAAATTGAATGAATCGAACTGAAATTACACTGGAATGGAAGGAATTCTACTAAAATTTGAGTGAAGTGATTGAGTTGCAAAGAAAATGCACTGAAATGGAATGGTTTTTCCTGGAAACGCAATGAAATGGAATGTACAGCTCTGAAATTGCACCTGGAAACGCAATGAAATGGAATGTACAGCTCTGAAATTGCACTCACAGGTAATGATCTCTACTGAAATTGCACTGAAGTTGACTGATGTGCGCTGAAACTGCAGTGAAATGGAATGGATTGCACTCGAATTATTCTGAAATGGAGTGAATTATTCTGAAATTACAATGTATTGGAATGAAACGCACTGAAATTGCTCCAAATTGGAGTTGGTTGCACTGAATCTAAATTGTAACGGAATAAAAATTGTCCTGAAGTGGACTGATTTGCTCCCTAACTGCATTGTAATGGAATGAATTTCATTGAAATTGTACTGCATTTCAATGAATTGCACTGAAATCGCAATGAAGGGCGATAAAATGCAATGAAAAGAAATGAGTTTCACTGAAACTGAACTACTGGAATTGCGCTGAGGTGCACTGTTGCACTGAAATTGTATTGATATGGAAAAAATTGCATTGAAATTGCATGAAATGTAATGAATTGCATTGAAATGGAAGGTTGCACTGAAGTGCAATGTCGAGGATGGAATTACACTGAAATTGTACTGAACTGGTCTGACTTGCACTGAAATTGCATTGAAATCGAATGAATGGCATTGAAACGGCAATGGCATTGAAGGAATTGCACTGAATTTCACTGAAACGGACTGAGCTGCCCTGAAAGTGCATTCAAATGGAATGAATTGCACTGAAAGAGCACTACCATAGACTGGGTTGCACTCAAATCGCACTGAATTGGAATGAAGTGCACTAAAATTGCAGCGAAGTGGACTGATTTGCAGTGTGATTGCACTGAAATGGAATGAGCTTCACTGAAATTGCACTGACGTGGACTGAATCGAACTGAACTTGCACTGAAATTGCATTTGAATGAAATGAAAATGGAATGAAATGCACCGGAATTGCACTGAAATTGAATGAAGTTCATTAAGTTGCACTGAAATGAAATGAATTTTACTGAAATTGCGTTGATATGAAATGAATTGCACCAGAATTGCATTGATAGTGATTGGACCTCACTGAAATTGCACTAAAATGGAATGAATTCTACAGAAAACGCAATGAGGTGGACTAAATTGCACTGAAATGGATTGATGGATTGAGTTTCACTGAAACTGGAGTTCTGAAATTGTGCTGAAGCAAACTGGTTTGCACTGACATCGACTATCGGCTACCCGAAAAAAGGCCCATATCGGTTATCAGCGAATCCTTACCGTACACAACACTACTTTTACGGTTATCTGGCAAGTAACCCACAGTTCTGTATTGTGCTCGACTGCTTGGAAATTCATGGGTCTACGCAGCAATGTTCCAACCAAACACACAAATTAGGATTGGTCGGACGACTTGTACGTGCGATCAGTGCGGATGTTGGCACAAAGGCAAGATGGCGGAGGAATAAGGAAGTATAATCTGATAGAAGGGAGCCTGTAACGTGCTGCATTTGTTGGTCTAATTTTTGAGGCGGTTACTGAAATGGAATCAAGTGCACTGAAATCGATTATATTTCACTGAATTGCAGTTAGGTGGAATGATGTCGACTGAAATAGCACTGTAGTGGTCTGAGCCGCACTAAAATTTCACTTAAACGGAATGAATTACAGTGAAATTGTGCTGAAGCGAACTGAGCTGTACCTAGATTGCACCGAAACGGAATGAATTGCACTGGGATTGCCATGGTTAGACTGAATTGTACTGGAAGTGCATTTCACTGAAATTGCACTTAAAGGGAATAAATTCTAGTGAAAAAAAAAATGGTAAGACTTAGTATGGATAGGCGCAGATTTTTGTTAACTACCCCACTTTTCGTGTGATGGAACGCCACCCTAATTTGCTGTGAGAATGCACTGAAATGTAATGAAGTTCACTGAAATTGTACTGAAATGGACTGAGACGCACTCGAATTGCACTAGAATTGCACTAGAATTGCAGTGGAATTGCACTGACATTGAGTCGGTTTCATTGAAATTGCACTTTAATGGAATGAGTTGTACTGAAATTGCGCTGATATGGAACGAATTGCATCGGGATTGCGCTGAAATTAGATGAAGTTCAGTGAAATTGCACTTCCATGGAATGAATTTTATTGAGATTGCTCTGAAGTTGACTGAGTTACACTGCAATTTCACCAAAATGGAATAAATTGTACTGAAAACACAATGAAGTGTACTAAATTGCACTAAAATTGATTGAGTTGCAGTGAAACCGAAGTTCTTAAACTGCGTTGAAGCGGACTGAATTAGACCGAAGTCAGACTGAAATGGAATGAAGTGCACTAAAATTGCACTAAAATGGATTGAATTTCAATGAAATTGCACTTAAACGGAATACTTTCTACTGAAATTGCACGGAAGTGGAATGAATTGCATTGAAATTACACTGAAATGGAAAGATTTGCACTGAAACTGAACTTTTGTAATTTCACCGAATGGACTGTGGTGTGCTGAAATTGCAATGAAATGGAATGAATAGCTCTGGAATTTCACTGAGATGGAGTTAATTGCACTGAAACTGACATTAAATGGGGTGATTTGCTCTTGAATTGCACTGAAATGCACAGAATTTCATGGAATTGCATTAGTTGCCCTGCAATTGTACTGAGTGGACATGGAAATGAAATTTTAATGAAAATGAAATTCAATGAATTCATTGAATTCAATGAAATTTTCAATATAATTTTTTTTTTCAATGAAATTCCATAAAATGCACCGACCAACGCTGGCCTCCACAATAACAATTGATTTGCACTGAAACGACAGCTCAGGATTGTTTCAATTGCGCAATTTGAGCAGATATTGATATGTCACAACTTACACCAAAGATTGGCATAAATTTAGCTCTGTATTGAGGAATTTGTCTCATTGCACTTCGTTTGAGTCATTTCAATTTTCATCATGTTTCCGTTTTAATAGCATGTCTTTTGACTGCAAACTTTCCGTTTCCATTTCTTTCCACTTTAGTATTGACGATGAAATAAAACTTCTTGTAAAGGAATTTGAAGACAATGCAGGTAGCTTTTGCTCCTTGTTGTCAACTTTTTGACAGGTACACGGATTGAAGTCACAAATAAAGACAATGTGGGCAAGTGTTATGGCACAATGTCCATCATTATTAGCGTTAAGGATTTATTAGTGTTAATGCTAAACTAACTATTAATTTCGTGCAGGGACACATGGCGGATTGTAGTCCATTCACTTCAATGGTGTTGTTGATACTTTCTTATGATTTTCGGCTGAAAAAAGTGGCGTCTGAATTAATATTATTAATTCTAATAATAGACACACATTATTGTTCTTTGGAGGAACTTAAATGGGATGTGAATGTTTTAATTACCATGAGTTCGAGCAATTTTAAGATGGATGCCACACCTTAGCCTTTTAAACCTGTCGTGCATGAGAGGCAAGCAAGCAAACATGCATCACAACCAGCAAAGTCATGCTCACAAACATATACAACAACGGAAATAAATATGAAAAGTCAATAAAAAATATACACCATGACAAGGAACAAAGGTGAAAATGACCCAAGAAAGAAGGGAAAGAATACTCCCCTAGAGTGAAGTGAACCCAATAATTTAAGCTAAGCCAGGAGGTAGCCACTAGGCTCTCTGGTCTTTATCACATTCCCTACAAGAGTTATCCCGTTACGACAGCAAAGCAAGAAATATTCCAACCGGAACAAAGGAAAATCCAAATCCGATCAAAAATACACTCCTTTCAAGCCAACCGAAATACAAACAAGACACAAACACACAACCAAACCGTCAAGCTGCCCGAGGAAGGCGCAGCAAGGTCCAGATGTGCTCCCCCACGATCTCCAATTCCACACTTCCACCAAAAGACAAACTTTGGAGGGAAACCTTCCGGACGTGGCCTTAGGCCGTGTGGATTAAAAACGAGGGCAGAAAAACAAGGAGAATAATCTTACTCTATCTAGCCTCTACAGCTAGCTAGCAAGGAGAAGAAAGACACGTGGGCAATCGGTGAGAGAGAGAGCAAGAGAAAAGCTCCGCTGCCAAGAGAAAATTCTTGTCCAAAAGCTAAATTCTCTAAGTCTGAGAATTAGGCTAAGTAAGAGCTGCGCTAGGCCTAAGCAAAATTAGCCTACGTCTAGTCTACTTTACATGCATGAAACTACTTAAGATGTTGGCCAATAGGCGGCCAACATCGTCTGCCGTACGCCTAACAAAATCCACCGTCCAAGGGTAAAAACCCTCCCTAACTACATGTGCGCGAACCTACATGGGTTCGCGACTTAAATAAATAAAAGGTATCGAAGCGCCGCCGATACCACCGGGAATCGCGATTCGACGCCAAACGATACCACGCGTCGATACTCACAAAATTACGTGCATACGCACGAAACAAAACATGTCGCACGAAATGAAACATATCGTCTGAAATATTTCCGAAAATCGCGCCGCGTCGATACTCCCAAAATCGTGTACCTTGAAAATAAACAAAACAAAACATGCGCACGAAATTAGTATGCATTTAATCGTACGTGAACGCAAATCGCGTTCACATCATAAACACATGAACCGACGAAAACTCGCACGTGGGAACGCAAATTATGCACGCGTGCCAAAATCGTGCGTGCATGCATAAAACCGCGCGTGCATGCATGAAACCGCGCGCGCGTGCCTTAAACTGCGCGTGCATACAAAATACCGCGCGTGCGTGCAAAATACCGCGCGTGCGTGAGAAATACCGCGCGTGCGTGAGAAATACTGCGCGTGCTTGAGAAATACTGCGCGTGCGTGCAGAATACCGCGCGTGCGTGCATTATATCGTGCGCGCACACCAAATATCGCGCGTGCGGGCATGATATCGTGTGCGCATGCAACCGACGCGATGCGGCATGACAGCTGTCGTGCATGAGAGGCAAGCAAGCAAACATGCATCACAACCAGCAAAGTCATGCTCACAAACATATACAACAACGGAAATAAATATGAAAAGTCAATAAAATATATACACCATGACAAGGAACAAAGGTTAAAATGACCCAAGAAAAAAGGGAAAGAATACTCCCCTAGAGTGAAGTGAACCCAATAATTCCCCCCCCCAGCTCCTTAACCTGTGGAGGAGCTGGTCAACACAGCTGAGGGCCTGGAACTGATACGGAGGTAGCAATGGTCAACCGGGTTGAAAGATAATGGAGAAGAGAGGCACTCCATGTGGAACCCTTGATCACCACCTGTACATGCATAAACACTCTGCAAACTCAACATCCCATTTGTATCACTATCCACCACATTTAGAATGTGTGGAAAGACTTCGGTGTCGACAGTATGGATCCGTTCCGTGAAAAATGAGTCGCCATTGTCTTCCGAAGTTCGTTACTCGAAAATGCAGGGAGAGCGGAAGCCAAATGTGCCATAGTGGGCAATGGCTTGCGAGCAGAGACAAGAGGGAGGCAGATTTTGCGTCCCGGAAAATTAGATGGACGGTATGAGAAGGTCTGATCATACATATCTACTCCCCCACCGATTCGGAAGATAACATCCTGTCCCACTAAGCATTCGTAGTCGTTGGATTTGGTGACCAATGCTCGGACCGAAACCTCTACGGACTCACTCTCGTTTCCGTGGTGAAACCGAAAGACAAGCGGGTCCTTGGTAATCCCAAGCACTGACTCCGTGGTACCGGCTGAAGTAAGAAGCCGAGTAGCCGTGGCTTGGAGCTTGTCTGCTGTCAGACCAAGCTTGAGCGCAAATCCGGATCCAAGGATCACGGGTTTGGCTCCGGTGTCCATGAGAGGGAGAGAAGGAGAAACACCATTAACGGAGAAGGACATTCGAGAATTGTCCAAGAAACTGATGTGAGGATCAAGGTCACGGCGCTCATCTGCGGTAACCGGCTGAATAACAGAAAGACTACGGTTCAGTTGCAACGCCCTCAAAGCGGCGGCTGCAGCGAACTCGTCAACAAGGGGAGAGGCTTTGGGAACCTCATTAAGAAAGGGAGAGACACTGGGGGGCTCATCAATCATGGCAGAAAGGATGCTTAGTCGTTCCTTGACTCGATGTGCATCATGTATGGTACTATTCAGAATAGTGAGAGCTTCAGCTACAATGGAGGAAGCTGTGTCTGGTAGAGGAGAGAGAGATTCTTTCTCGAAAGAAAGTGGAATACGGGAATTTTGTAATCTACCGTCCCGATTATTATCAGGGGATCCCTTATCAAAAGTGGCTGCCCGTTGTTGGACAGTGGAATCCCGGAGGATTCGACCAACCAACGATAGCGTGTGGACGACTGTCCTTGCCATCCCCGTGAATTGGGGTTTCATCTCGGCCATGAAGGTAGCAAATTGCTCCTTCATCATGGCAGCCATCATGACTTGTAACTCGGCTTTTTCTCTTTCTCTTCGAGAGATCCTAGGCGGAGTCGCCTCTTTCTCTGTCTCGGTAGGAGGAGTGACCAGCTTGGTAGAACGGGCAGGAATTCCACCGTTGTGAATCTGATTCTGATAGGAATAATTAGGATCCTTAACATGGCAACGGTGGACATAATGTCCCTTTTGGTTGCAATGGGTGCATGTGGCGGACTTATCCGGGCACATGCGGGCATCGTGCCCCGTGTTTCCACATCGGAAACACAATCGGTCTCCGGAATTAAATGGCGGATTTCCCATGGCCGGCGTCTTCGGAGGCCTATTGTTGGGCCATGGGCTACTACGTGGAGAAAGTGGGGAAGCGACTTCCGAACGATCATGAGCTTCCCACCAACATGATTGCATCTCATATTCTACCGCATATTGAGCAGCTTGATCAAATGTAAATTTCAGACCGTAAGTCTGAGTGAGATGACTTTGTATAAATCGTTTCGATTCATCTGGAAACTGTCCAACAAATTTTTGAACAGCTTACGCATCGGACATTAAGTCCGGTAAAGCTTCTCGCAGAGTCTCCATGCGAGCACGTAAAGCAGGCGCGGTTTCTCCGATTTACGTGTGAAATTCATCAATTCTTTCACTTGATCGGGGTTTTGCATCCGATACTCGGCTTCTAAGAAATCAAACATAACCGATAGTGGATCCCGCAACGGAATAATCATTCCTGGTCGTGCTGAGACAGCAGCACGAGCGGCCACAGCATACTGGCGAGGAATTTCTGGGACTGCGGGAATTAGGACAACACCTTGGGCATCTAAGACCTCGGGAAAAGCGGCCTGGAATGGAATATCCGCTTGACCTATGACCTCGGGTGTACCAGCAAAAGGAGGGGAAAATTCCGTCATTGCGAGTATAGCATCATACTTGCGGGAATATAATGTAAGGGCCGAACCTCTGAGGTACCGGCCAAGAAGAGAAAATGCCACACGAAGATCAAATCGATCTTGATAGCGAAATGCCAAATCACGCATTTCGGTATTGTAGAGCATACGGAAATGGGATAAAGACATGGTATCCTTCATCCCTGAAAAGCAAAATTGCATTTTCCCCATGCCCCCCTCTAAAGAGGAAGCCATGTCGTCAAAAGAATAATGCACTAGCGGTTCCAAAGTTGGACCGACCGAAAACCGAAAAGTGAGATGATGGGAAAAGATTTCTTCTGAAAAGTCTCTTTCGGTGCTATCTAGGGATAACCTAGAGAAAACTGGAGATAATGATGAGACTGTGGTCAATACTGACCGAACTGACGGAGATCTAGGGGTCGCAACCGAAACAGGTGCGTCCGTAGACTCGGAGAAACTAGAAAGATCTAACTGCGGTGGACGGAAAAATGTCCCGCCGCGGGTAGATCCGGATTGATAACGCAAGTTATCCCAATCCGTGGGCATAAACGAAGAGAAAACCCTCGATTATGACTAAAATATCAAGACGAACTAACCGAGGTGCGTCAAGTGACAGGCCAATCTAGACAAAATAATTGAACACACAAAGTCTCTAGCAAGACCCGGTGTCAGATCTAGCAAAAAGCCGGAATACCAAAACCTCTACCCTGCAAACAATGGGGCAAGGCCGAAGGGCCAGATCTATAAAAACAAACAGAGAAACTATCCAGGCACCTTTCGGTGCAGATCTACAGCGGCACAGACAGAAAATTGTCTAAACAGTGCCACCAACGACAAGATCTATGAAAGGAAATCCAATCCAGATAGTCACAGGGAAACTCAAGGCCACTCACTGCCAGATAGCATGCAAGGAAAACAAGGAAAATGTAAATGCTCAAATAGAAAGGTTCGTATAGAACCAATCCACACCGAACCCCTACACGAGTGTCCAAATTACAAAGGAACGCTCCTGCACCCACAAGGCATTGTGATACTTACAAACATTTTTAATACTCTGGTGAGTACTAAAAGTGAACCGGACTTGGTCGAGGCAAGTCGGATTTTGCAAAGCTCCCTGGAATGGAACCCGATCCGATTCCGAATGAACGTGTCAAGAACCACCGCTAAACACCAAAGCAATTAGTATCCTGCTAGGGTAAGCGTATTGGCACTATGCCACGCTATGCCCAACTATAAAGCGGTGATAATTATAGGTGATAAAACGTGCAATCTTCATATATAGAACATATATATATTTATTTTGTTAAGTTTTCTGAATGATTAAATTTGACAAGAGAAAAAAAATATATATATATCAAATCCCGAACAAAATAAACATCCACTAGTTAACAAATTAAGTTGCACTAAAAGAAAGAAATATGAGGAATATTGAGAAAAATTCAAAATAAAACACAAAATACGGTAAGATTGGGCAAAAAGGTTTCCCAAACCCTAATTCCACACTGGAAAAATCAAAAATCTGCGACCAATGAATGGTAATATGCTGACCTAGGGTTAAGAATTTCAAAAAATAAACCCTAAATACGCCCAAACCCTAAATCTGCGGCCCAAACCCTAAATCTGCGGCCAAACCCTAATTTCGCAGATTAACCCTAAAAATCTGACACAAATTCAGACCTAAATCTGCAGACCAGAAATAGAGTGAAAGCAAGATAGAAGACAAGAAATGAAAGCAAGAAAGAAGAAAACAAAAAACCAAAACAAAATGGTTTTTTTTTTTTATAAAATAAAATTTATAAATTAAATTATTTTTATAATATATTTTCCCAATGCAAAACTGAAAACGAAAGCAAAAATAGGGAGAAAGTAGAATGGAACTTGTAGTAAAATAAAGCTAGATCAAAAGGAAAAAAAAACGAACTCAAATAAAAGGTGGAAGAAAATCTAGAAATGAAAAAATAGATTTTATATTGAAAATAATGTAATTTTTATATTTTTTTTTTCTTTAGCTTTATTTTATCACACAAAACTGAGAAGTAAAACTGAAAATGAAAGGTAAATAGGCAGGAAAATGGGAAGAAAAAAACAAGAATAAAAACTGAATTTGAAAAGAAATATATTTTTTTATGAATTATTTTTATAAAAATAAACTTTTAGAAAATGTGATTTTTTAAAAGTGGAGCTTTTGGACAAGAATGCTAAGCCAGGAGGTAGCCACTAGGCTCTCTGGTCTTTATCACATTCCCTACAAGAGTTATCCCGTTACGACAGCAAAGCAAGAAATATTCCAACCGGAACAAAGGAAAATCCAAATCCGATCAAAAATACACTCCTTTCAAGCCAATCGAAATACAAACAAGACACAAACACACAACCAAACCGTCAAGCTGCCCGAGGAAGGCGCAGCAAGGTCCAGATGTGCTCCCCCACGATCTCCAATTCCACACTTCCACCAAAAGACAAACTTTGGAGGGAAACCTTCCGGACGTGGCCTTAGGCCGTGTGGATTAAAAACGAGGGCAGAAAAACAAGGAGAATAATCTTACTCTATCTAGCCTCTACAGCTAGCTAGCAAGGAGAAGAAAGACACGTGGGCAATCGGTGAGAGAGAGAGCAAGAGAAAAGCTCCGCTGCCAAGAGAAAATTCTTGTCCAAAAGCTAAATTCTCTAAGTCTGAGAATTAGGCTAAGTAAGAGCTGCGCTAGGCCTAAGCAAAATTAGCCTACGTCTAGTCTACTTTACATGCATGAAACTACTTAAGATGTTGGCCAATAGGCGGCCAACATCGTCTGCCGTACGCCTAACAAAATCCACCGTCCAAGGGTAAAAACCCTCCCTAACTACATGTGCGCGAACCTACATGGGTTCGCGACTTAAATAAATAAAAGGTATCGAAGCGCCGCCGATACCACCAGGAATCGCGATTCGACGCCAAACGATACCGCGCGTCGATACTCACAAAATTACGTGCATACGCACGAAACAAAACATGTCGCACGAAATGAAACATATCGTCTGAAATATTTCCGAAAATCGCGCCGCGTCGATACTCCCAAAATCGTGTACCTTGAAAATAAACAAAACAAAACGTGCGCACGAAATTAGTATGCATTTAATCGTACGTGAACGCAAATCGCGTTCACATCATAAACACATGAACCGACGAAAACTCGCACGTGGGAACGCAAATTATGCACGCGTGCCAAAATCGTGCGTGCATGCATAAAACCGCGCGTGCATGCATGAAACCGCGCGCGCGTGCCTTAAACTGCGCGTGCATACAAAATACCGCGCGTGCGTGCAAAATACCGCGCGTGCGTGAGAAATACCGCGCGTGCGTGAGAAATACTGCGCGTGCGTGAGAAATACTGCGCGTGCGTGCATAATACCGCGCGTGCGTGCATTATATCGTGCGCGCACACCAAATATCGCCCGTGCGGGCATGATATCGTGTGCGCATGCAACCGACGCGATGCGGCATGACAAACCGTTCTAAGCAAGTATTAAATGTAACAACGATCAATTTAAATGTTTCTCAAGGCAGACAAAAGTCCAAAAATTTTGTTGTGCGAACGGATTTCTACCTTTATGTGCCTTTTGGCCAACCAAGTGTTTTGTGTTCGTTCTTAATGCGTAAATTTTTACATCGCAGCAGGATTTCCTTACTCTTGTAGGTAGGTCAAAGATGTGAGTAACATATGTAAGGACAATTCCCCTCTTCTCTTATTAAATAAATATCTTTGGTATTGTATTCCACACGAATCACTGGTAAAAAAAATGACAATGAGGTCCCTGTATTATGTTTAATACCGGATCCTTTTCACCCTTGTTCCAAATTTTTCAATCAACTTTGAAGCAGATTCTGTTTTCCGATTTTATACTATATCTTGCTCGTAAAATGCAGTACTTTCACACGATAAACTTTATCAAGGTATCTGTAAAACCATCGTCATTGAACCACTTTCGAAAATAGAGTTTAACCCTAAAAACCACAAGAAACCAAACCGAACCGAACTGGGACGACTACTGTTTTGACTTGACTTTGCACGAAGAATTGTACTTCTTCTTGTACTATCAAAAGTGAAACCAACGTATGTTTTAGGAAATAAACCAGTGTCACCCAAATTCTTTGGAAAATTGAACCTTGTATGGACACTGTCTTTTTTATAGTGTACCAAATTGAACAATTTTTGCCTATAATCGATATGTGATTTTCTGAAGGGTCTCAAAATTTGAAAAGGGAACTCAAAATTATGATTTTTTTTTTGGGATGGATTTATAGGGTACCAGCAATTAAAATCATAAGCAATCTGGTGGAAGTTTAATAATAAGGCTACAAACAAATTACCTATATTGTTAACTGATGACCTAGTTGTCGTACTATAACATCTAGAGTTAATGTACTAAAAAAAGTCAAGTTTTGCCTTGTTTAAATTTTTGATAATGTTGTCGCCGACAGTTTTAAATTTGAAAAAAACGCACGACATTGTACAAATGACCAACTAATTTGCAAGCTTCGATCGTAAGTCCTACACAATACAAACCTTATCGCTAGAAAATGTAGTTTAAAACTTATGAAACTACACATAGTGCGGGTGACTTAAAGAAAGCTCGAATTCTAAAAAGAAACAAAAAATTTAATATAAAGTAAGTTGGTAAGTATTAGCAGGTTGTAATTTCATTTTACAATATTAAAGAAGTAAAAAAAATCGTATGGTACCATTTTGGAACGACGATTTCACAATTTTTATCCATGATTCCTCAAAAAGTGAAACTAACGACGAACATAGAGACCCTCTTTATAAGTTTGATTTGACACGTTTCACTACAAATTTTAAAAGCATCTTTTAAAACAATATTTTTGATGTAGTTCACGATCATTTCAAACCTCACTTTTTTTTTGTTCAAAATTTAGCGGAGAAAACAAAGTTGAGCACATTGAAGTGTTGCACAAACTTTAACAACATCTTCAATCTAATATGTATTTTAGAGACACGCGTGGATCTTGTGTTTTTATATTGAGCGGAAAGAAGATTCATTGACGTAGTTTTCAAAGGCCTCACAATATCGCATGCAAGCATTCCGTTTTGATGCAAAGGCCTTTGCGTTATGAGTATACGCACAGTGACACCCGATTGAAAAAATTATTCCATTCGCTTTGGAGATTTGTGAGGTCGTGAAGTTGTCATCTTACGTGATTGCGCTTGACGGTCTTTTGAAGTTAGAGGACTTGGCAACCTTTCCCCACCCCTTCATGTTTGCTTTCTTTCGCCAATGTATCACCGTCACCCGTGTCCAACCTCTGACCCTTAACTAGTAGAGCAACATGGCGAATGATTGTCGTGGACTTCAAAACTTGTCGTGCACCACCTTGTGTAAATGAACGATATTCATAATTTTTACCTTCAGTGTGGCATCGTCTTGGGCTTAGAGCCGAGGGCCCACTTTTTAGTTTGGTATTAGTGATATTTGTAGCTTTCATGTGCAAATTTAAAGTTTTAAGTTGCTTTTCTTATTCTTTAAATAAGTAGGGATTCCCATTTATAGCCTTTAATGGTCGTCAATTTGTTTACATTTCATCATGATGGTTTAGCCATCGGGATTTTGGATATAAACCATGCTTCAAAGTTCGAAGCCACAAACACTCGACGTCATCGATATCGTATGACGTCATCGTAACCGTCATACATTTCATTTTTACCGGTCTGGACGTTCGCACAACATTTTTGAGTTCGAACAATTCCGTTTTTGATTTCATTGATTTGAACCGGGGTACGGTACGTTTTACATGCCGTCACGTTTTACATGCTGTCATCACGAGCAGTGAGTATTGACAATACAGTAGGGAACAGGGACAGTGAGCACTACACCTTGAATCGTAATTAGCGTTTAGAAATTATTATGTGAAGAAAAAATTAGCGTCATTCATTCTAATTTAGTTCCAGGAGACGTGGAGATTATGGTCCACGTCCTTAAATAGTGTAATTTATTATATTTAAGGTATCAATGTTAAAATTTTGGGGTGCCGATATAGCGTACATAAGGTTAATAACGATTCACGGTGTACACTACACCGCCAATCGCTATTACACCGTGAATCGTTATTAGCCTTATGTACTCTATATCGACACCCCAAAATCTTGACATTGATACCTTAAACAAAATAAATTACACTATTTAAGGACGTGGACCATAATCTGCCACGTCTCGTGGCACTATATTAGAATGAATGACGCTAATTTTTTCTTTACTCTAATAATTTCTATAGTCTAATACCGATTCAAGGTGTAGCGCAGAAGTTTCTTTAGCGTATAAGAATAATTACCGTGGTTTACGCTAATTAATAATTTGAAAATTTGGAAAAAAAAACATACATTCTAATTGTTTAATAATTATAATTTGGGTCTTTGAAAAGAATAAATGTCAATCGCAAACATGCTTATACTACAGTAGTATAGGTATTTGTACAAAATATGACAAATCGTACACAAATCGTATGTTCACACTGTCGAAACGTGGTTGTTGGACGAATATGTGCGAACGTGATATTTGACAACCCGATTTTATCCCCTTTTTAGAGCGCATATTCTCATGCGTCCACGGTTACTACAACTCATTAATCATACTTTTTCACTTAAAAAGATATAATAGTGTACTGACCGTACACCGCACTATTGAAACGACAACGTACTTTCGTTTTGTACGGTACTTGGAAAATAACCCTAAATGGCGTAAATAAAAAAATAAAATAAGCTACGCTATTTGAGAATAAAAAAAAACTGGGACGGAATTAACGTACACTACGCTAATAGCGATTGGCGGTGTACTATACAGTACACCGTCAATCGCTATAAGAGTAAAGGAATAAATAGCGTAAAAAAAAAATTAGTGTTATTAACACTAATCGTGATTTTTTTATTTTTTTTTAAATATATATACTAATTAATCCCTAACTATAATTTGGGTTGTCCTGAATAATAAATACCCGCCCTTTCGATGTCTACAGTAGTATGTGTATCCGTACAAAATCTGACAATTTGTACGCCGTCGCACTATTCACACGGTCGACGGACAAACATATGAGAACGTGATTTTTTTCGACGAGTTTGCGTCTCTTTCTTCCAGTGCACATTCATATGTGTGCGCAATAATGTTAAGTGTCTTTTTATGCCTTTGTAATTCAAAAAGTACCATTTCATACGGAGATAACCTGTCCGTACACCACACTATTTCCAACGCAATGTACTTTCCTTATTAACGCTAATTGAAAATAAAACCTAATTAGAATAATGGGAAAAATAGAATTATGGAATGTATTTCGGGTTTTTTTTTTGAAAAAAGGGCACCGAATTGGCGTTTTATACTCTAATAACGATTGACGGTGTACAGTACACCGCCAATCGCTATTAGGGTGAAGTTCCATCAGACGTTTCTGTAATCATACGACCAACTCTACAGACCGGGTTGATTGAATCGATGACCGGGTTGATTGAATCGATGTTCCATCACGAAGAGTCTGTAATCCACGTGTTCTACATTGAGTGGCCCTACGTGGGCTTTGACCGGATATTCATAATCTTTAAAAAATCTTCACACCGACTATTATTAACTTCAAATCTTCGTGTATTTTGTACGTCCGAACCAAATTTTCTGTACCACATACATGTCCACTTGATGCAAAATGCCTCCGTCTTCTACATCAGATCTATTTTTAGGGTTTGTTTTTTTTTAACGTAAATTAGGTTTTCACCAGGATTATAATTCCAACTACTATTTTATGAGTATTTTCCCCCTAGAATAAGATTAGCCCTTCTTATGCGAATCACTCTGCCCGACCTTTTTTCGTTGGAAAGTGTTTAAACCTTCTTCCAACAGGTAGAAGAAATCGACAGAATATAAACATTTTGTCAAGTTTTTAGGGTTTGACATATTGTAACTCAAGGAAGGTTTTGAAATCGAAAAAAACATCGAATTGATTGTAATCTTGTTCATTTTTGTTACAGTTAGGTGATAGTGCCTATAATGATGAAGAGTTGATTATACTAACGATCATCATGTATATTGCACAGAAAAACGTGATATCTAGTTCGCAAAATTTTATAGGATTTGCAAATGTTTTCGGGAGGATGATGATCAGGCGAAGAGTGGCGTGTGGGGGTTTCTGCATCCATCCTCGAAGTCTTCATTTCTCAATTAACCTACTAAGTGCGTACAGCGACGAAAGGTACAGAATGTTGTTCCGTCTCCCCCGTCATCTTGTTGATTATTTAGTAGATAAAATTGGGTATCGAATGGAAACTAGCCCACCAACAACCTTTGTGGATGTACCAAACCGAAAAACAGAAGTGAAATGTCAAATAGAGATGGTGCTCTACCGTCTTGCAACGGGGAACACACGTGCCTCTGTAGGGGAGCTGTTTGGAGTAAGTAGAGTCACGGTTTAAAAAAAACAAGCAATATTTTGTAAAACGGTGTGGGAGATTCTTACACCGCGTTTAATTAAATGGCCTACTGGATCAAAGTTTGACGAACTTATAGAGGAATTCATAGATTACAAATTCGAATTTCCAAACTGTTGCGGCGCTATAGATGCTACCCATATCAACATCAAATTAGGGGATGGAATGAGGTCAGCAGATTGGTATGATAGTGACCATAATTAAAGTACAATTTTACAGGCAATTGTAGCACCGAACACCCGAATATTAGATGCGTGCGTTCGGTGGACTGGAAGTGTTCATGATTCTAGGGTGTTTAGAAACTCCGGTGTCGGCAACGTAGAGGAATAAAAGGTCCACCCGTTAATGTTACTTGGATGGAAGTACAATCCTTCATTATAGGCGACGCCGGATACCCATTACACAAGAAGTTAATCACCCCATTTCCCGGCGGAAATTTACAAGAACCGCAAAGATCGTTCAACTATTACCATAGCAGTAGACGAATGTGTTCCGAAAGAACATTCGGCATTTTGAAGAAACAGTGGCCGGTATTAGACAGAAATATTACTTATAGAAGTACGGAGCTTTTAGTGAACAGAATCATCATAGTCTACACGCTACATAATTTATTATTAGAGGAAAATGTGTCTTATATGGACGAAGTTACTCCTCCTACTACACCCCCGAATGAAGAATGGGAGGAGGACAGAGATCGCATTGACGTGTATGACGACGAAGAGGGTAGACAACTGCGTGATTTTTTAGCGGAAAACATGTACGAAAGGCATGGGCTTTATGCACAGTGAGATATTACTGGGTTAACCGAGATTAGTTAGGGTGTGTAAACTAGTGATTGAAATAGGGAGTGAACAAGTGGGTTAGCTTGATATAGTTTCATTCCATTGTGGCCAACAAGATTAGCTACAGATGGAAAGAGAAACAATATGACGAAGGATATATGTTGCAATGAGATTAGAACATTAAGAATTATAAGGGTATTATTTGATGACTGAAGGTAATACAACATCATTGATTTGGCAAAATCATTGATGAAGCGATTTTCAGGTTTTATCAGATAATTGGCAGGAGTGAAATTAGAAGTGTACTTTTCAATAATCTGGCCTATTTGTTATGTTTTTATGATTTTTATTTAATGAAGATTGTTGTGACTGTGATTTTCAATGTTTTTATGATTTACATTTTTCCATAATACATTTCATATTTGCCTCAAAGACCGCGCTTAAGTAATGTTGCCTGTTTGAATTATAACGTCATATCCATGGAGAAAGTTGACTTCACATTCATGGAGAAAGTGGTAAAAGCTTTGGATCGCATCATTAAATGGCAGTATGACAGGTGTGACATCCTCTCTCTTTCTTTCTCTCTCTTTGCGGTATTCTTTCTCTCTCTCTCTCCCTCTCTCTCTCTCTTTCTCTCATTCTCTCTCTTTCTCTCTTTCTCTCTCTTTCTCTCTCTCTCTCTCTCTTTTTCTCTACCACTATGCATGTTTTAGTTACTGTGGCACTTGCATATTTCATATATTCTCACTCATCCTAGTGGCACTTGCATATTTCATATATTCTCACTCATCCTAGAGTTGAAGTGGGCTGTTGAGGTAAAGTTTCAGACAACCATTGTTTTTTGCCAATAACATGTATTTGTAGTTTTCCTCTTTATTGTTGCCTTTGCATACGATGGTGGAAAGTCATCGACAACCTCCATTATTAATTGCTAGCGTCATTAATGCATACACACATGTATTTGGCCCATGCCTCTGTCTCATCTTGTTTTTTTTTTCTTTCACTTTTGTAACAAGCATCCACGGACTAATTCTGATTTTACTAGTACAGTCACGAAGCTGGCGTATCTCCAGTTAATTTAGACCTTATCCTGCAGCTATTTCCTCTCGACTTGGCCTGCCACACTTCAATCATCCTCCTTTATTTGTGAACTTCCATTTTGTAACAATCGATGAGCACCACCTTTAGCAACTCTTAAACGGTGTGGACAGTTCACATAAGTCATTATTTTAGTTTTCTACTCTATCCTTTCATATGCAGAATACATGTCAGTTTTAGGTCTAGAGTATCGTCAGTTGTGACAATTTGGTGCCTCCCTGAGTTCCACTTCAAGTCTTAAGAATGTCCCCGCTGTTCTGTTTGGGGTTTAAGTCTACACTTTTTCCAACCTAAACAAGTTTCTTTCTGCAGTTCGTACTGTTTAGCAGAATTCTTGCAAAGGCCATGAGGTATCTATCTCAAGAGAGACGTTTGAGTAATATATTTTCAGTACTTCCCTATATGTACTATATTTACCGCTATTAATGTGATTTTTCTTTCGCGATTTACAATACTTTTTTTTTGGGTGCCATTTTCACATTATATTTGCATGTGTGACTGGCAATCTAAAAGTAAGAAACTGCTAATAGCGATACAGTGTAGTTGTACGAGTCCAGCATTTTAGCTCTTGAGTTGGGGATGTTAAATATTATTGTTTCTTTGTTTTGCAGGGATATCAAATGGTGCGACTCCTCTATGTTGAAATTGGAAACTCTGGTTGATCATACTAGTCCGCATTTAGAGGTTACATTCCAATTCAGGGTATGTTCTGCACCTCCTTTTTGGATGTTAGAGGGTTTATTCTCTCCCTCTCTCTCTCGCTCTCTCTCTCTCTATCCCTCTCTCTCTCTCTCTCTCTCTCTCTCTCTCTCCCTCTCTCCCCTACATTCTGTTACTAGGTTATATTATGTTTATTGTTGGCAAAAGAAAAAAGAGACAAGGAATGTATGAGCCTGGGACTTTGAAGTTCAGGAGAGGGAGGAGCAGAGAAAGGCAAAGGAAGCCGTCGGAGGAACTAATGCGTGGAGTACTCTTTTCAGTATGGCCCATGTTTTTTATTAGTCTGTTTTATTCACGTGTTAACAACGTTTTTTATTCATCAACAAAGACACCTATGTGTTTATTGTTAACCGATTTTTCCCTAGAAATAGATAAAAAAATTGTAACCATTTTTTGTCTCTCATCTCGATAGGCAATTTAGTTTAGTCTTGTAAATAGTTGAATTATGTTTTAGTTTTAAGGATTTATGACATAAAATAGGTTTCAGTTTTGACAAAGCTCGATAGGTAGACAGATGAGGTAATTTCAGGTTTTGAAAGTTGGTAAAGAAGCATTGTGAAAGGAAAGACACAGGAAAAGAAAGAAATAGAGAGGCAAGCTTGTATTATCATTTTTAATAAAAAAATGTTTATAAATGTTGCTTTTTGTCCTTTTTTGTATGCTTTTTCCCAGAAGCCGTGTATGAACAACCATTGTTTTAAATGGAAACAAAGTGGAATGGTTTTGATTTTGTCAACTATAAATTTTAACTGTTGGAGAATTGAGGAACTTTAATTTTTACAATAATTCATAAACTTAATACTGCCATACTTGGGATTGACTGCAATTATCAGCAACAATTATTATCAATTATTATCTATGAGATGGGAAATTGTTAGATGGACATGTGTCTTTCTTTTCCTAAGTTTGAAATTACATTCTTGTTTTATAAGTCGATTTTGTTAGTTTTCTTAATTTTGTTCCGAAGTACTCTCACAAAAATATTTCAGTGAATAAATAGTTCTTTTTAGTGAGATTGGCAGTTAGTGGCTCTCCAAATATAGGAAGGAGAAAAAAAGAATGTGTCCCGAAAAAAGGAACAGGGTGCAACTTTGTATCTTGTTTATGCCATTTTTAAATGGTCCACGTGATGTTTGTTTGCGTCACTAAGTTGAAGTAGAGGAATGAATATATGTGTCTGAATTGTCACTTTAAATATTCATTTTTTTTCTCTTTTTCTTTGGTTGAAATGTGGTACATGCTATTTCCAGTGTAAATTTCATCCCCACCCCTCCACCAAGTGCAAAAAAATAATAATTATATAGAAATTCACATAAAAGTATCTTCCTTTTGTTTCCCTCTCCTCCCCCCTCTCTCACCCTTGTCATCATCTCTGTTTTACCAACAAACTTTAGCGTGAAGTAAATGAACATAGAAGTAATCGAATTAAAAAAAAAAAAACAGAACCGAGTAGCGGAATATTTGGAGGTTACGAGCATTTTTTAAAAATTCTTTATAAAAGTTACATTTTATACAACTCAAAAGTATGAAGTAATACACCCCTGAAGATAACTATAGCTTCCTATAGAGCTACCATAATTTTTGGCATGGATCTTCTAACTCTAATAAACATGTGCAAGACAATCTTGAAAATATAAGTTGACTCTAAACAATCATGAAGTAACAATGGAATTGGGTAATCTTCGAGAAATGTTTACCTGCCACAATCAACAACAACGATACAAATACAAGCATAAGATAAAACTGGTTAACAACAAGAAAAATATTAATAATCACTTGCGTTTAGTCTAAAATCCAAAAAGTAACAAAGCCATCATAAATGAAAAGGCTCGAATAAAACCCATAATATACAAAAATAATACTAGAAGATATGGCAATAGTAATCGAATGCGTACATCAAAATTCAATTCGCATTGTTTGTATTGTTTCCAACCTTTTTGCCAACAAGTGCACGTATAACATCAAGTAATTCTTGTCGTTCTTTAGCTTCCTTTTCATGTCGGCGTTCATTTTTTTCCCAACTTACGGCCACTAATTCTCCTATCTTGTCAAATGTGTCTTTTTTCTCCTTCATTGTCATGTCACGTATTTCCATGGCTACATATTTGAACCCCTCAAGGTCCAATGCCCTTGATGTGCTTGGGCCGTTGTCTGTTCTTTTACGTTTTCCACTGCTATTTACATCAGATTAGGAAAAGGTATTCGATTCCGTTAGGAAAAGGTATTCGATTCCGTTAGGAAAAGGTATTCGATTCCGTTGGTCCACAGGTAAATTTTTCGGGACTTATGACAAAGGTGTCACGCACGTGAGTCAGTGCAATATTCTCGTTGCCACCCAACCCCTCGTCCACGGCTTGATAGAAACGTTCATTGAAACCTCCAGGTAACCTCTTGTTAGTCCTATCTTTTACCCCCATCATCCAGTAGCTTATGTTACCACTCGGGATTTTGTTCCGCCAATCACGTACTTTCTTATAATCTCGCAGAACGTTGTCCCATTTGTTCCAACACTGCCTGAAGTCTTTTTCCACCCCATTTTTTTCAAGTTCCGTACTTATTATCCCCCACTTTTCTAAGGATGAACGGTGGGTTGCTTTCAGCCCATTTGTTCTTTCCTTTTGAACTTCCCCAGTTTTGAAAAAAATCAATAGCAAAGTTTCGCTCTCGCTCCATCGGTCGTTCTGGACCGGTGGGTCTTCTTCATGACTATCAACCTGATTTTTTTCATTCGGTACAGGAATATTAGCTATGTCTTTCGGTTTTCCTCGTCCCACCTTCTTGGTGCCTTTACTCGCGACTTCGTTAACGCCATTTGAGCCACTTTGATTCCTAGCTGTTTTTTTCAAATCTCTTTTTTTTTTTCCCCAAACGCGTTTGGCTACCAACTCCTCCATCTGAAAAAAAAATAGGTGACGGCGAGAAGTAATAATCAGCAGTGGAGGAATAATAAAAAGTGGAAGCAAAAGAAGTGGAAAAAAGAGAAGACGAAAAATTGGCCAAGAAAAAAAGGTAGAAGGTGACGAGGAGGGGAACGAGAAAAAAAAGAGTTTAAAGGAAGGGGATATTCAGTTTAATTAGAAGATAAGTAGGAAGAAAAGGAATAGGAAGAACAAGAATAAATGGTTGAGAAAAAAAAATAGGTGGACGATTTCGGAACCGGTATTTCTCAACTAAATTAAAGGAGAAATTATTTTTCCGGTAAAAAAGGAAGAAGGTGACGAGGAGGGGAACGAGAAAAAGAGTTTAAAGGAAGAGGATAGTCAGTTTAATTAGAAGATATGTAGGAAGAAAAGGAATTGGAAGAACAAGAATAAATGGTTGAGAAAAAAAAATAGGTGGACGATTTCTGAACCGGTACTTCTCAACTAAATTAAAGGAGAAATTATTTTTCCGGTAACCGTGGTCTACATTCTGTTAAGTCCCTTAAAAAAATAAAAAAAACCTAAATACCTTACCACGGTCTCCCAAACTACACAATTCTCGCCCTACTGTAAGATGTTTATTCAGACGGAAAAAGTGAATTAGAAAAATAAAAAAAAACAAAAGAAAACGAGGAAAACACATAATTTTTAACTCGAAACATACATACTAAAACCTGGTAAGAACATTTTAAGACTAGATTTCCTACAACCAATAAAAAGGAAAAAAATGTAACTTAGTAAAAAAAGCAAAAAAAGCACAATCTACGCTGTTATGAAACGACGAACATGTGCACAAATAAGATGAAGAAACCAAGAGAGAAAGACAAAACAAGAGAACAAGAGTGTAAAACCGAAAGACGGACAAAATTTGCTGATTTTGTTATATTTTTATTTTTATGATTCACTTAAGCCTCTAAAAAACATTATTGCTGCATGTGTACCTTGTTTGGCATCGCCTCCTCTGTCCAAGTTAATCGGATGTTTAATGTCTTGCCCAGATTCTCCATGAATGTTATGATTTTCGACGTGAATGTTGATTCCATGGTTGGTGTTTGCGGTATTATTCTGCGGGTCAGGCTGTGGTAATCCTTGGCGGAAAACAAAAGGGTTGTTGAAACTCCCCCCCACGAAAGACATCTTGAGGTATTAAACTATGAGAACTTACGGATGCCTCCACAATTTGAGAATCCAGGTATCTTCATTTTATATGTCTTACTTAAAGAGAAGTAATTTTTGTACATGTGGATTTTTGAAAACAATGGTGGCTCCATATTTTGTGGGAGTTTTTCAAATTTGAATGTTCTGTAAATTTCAAAATTTGGCATTTGAAATTGCAGTCCAAAATTCGTAATAAAAAATTTGGAGGCCGAATATATGCGCGGGAAACCAGGTAGAGAAAAGGATGTGAAAGAAGGCGAGAAACAGCGAAGCTGGGAAGGAGGGACGAAAAAAACGTCACCAAAAGCGTTGTCATAAATAGTATGATGGAAGTACGCCGCAAAAAATAGTGTGACAAACAAAATGTACCGAAAATAGAGTGACGAAGGAGAGTTACGAAAACACATTTTTATTTTCGGTTGTATTTTTGAAAGCGCGTGTCATGTGCAAATTTCGTCAATTTTCATTGGGTTTCCATCATGACACGTAGAGTAATCGTCCAGCGTGTCACTATTTTTTATTTTTTGTATCTGCCAACCCACCTCCTCGAGGTACGTTGAAAGTTACAGAGAAAAATGAAGCGAACTCCTCGCAGATGAACATCCGACGGCCAGAATTACCTCCAAGACCTTTGGGAGAGTATTGGCAATATTCTCTGTAATGTTGTTTTTCGTATAAAAACAAAATAGGCGGTACAATTTGGTACGGAGGGTCGCGGATTTCTGTAAACTTCTCCACTTTTCGCCTGATGGAACGTCACCCTAAGTAATTTTTGTACTATTCAAGACGTCCATACGGGCATTTGTAGACGCGACCCTTAACAACACAACAATTGACGAAAAATCGGACGGTCACGAACGAAGGATAGACGACTGACGACGCAATTCACTAACAGGTTCAAGCACCCAAGATCTGACGGTTAAAAACGATTGCTGAGGGGGTACTTTGAATGTGACCTGATCGTTGAGGTCGCCCATGACGTCGGCCGGGGGACACGCCGTTTACGGGTGCAGAAGGACGGAAAGTGGGCCTATTTAAAGGTTTCCTTACGGAAAACCAAAGGTTTATTATTTGAATATAGATATGTGGGTTTAACGAAGGAGGTGTACGGTTTCGTGTAAATAGGTTGACGCCTTCACTTTAGGATAATAATACCTCAAATAGGTTTGTTTTTTTGCACTTCTTTCCGTTTTCAACGATTTTTCTAAAATCTTGATAGTTTGTGAAACTAGAATGGTTGAAATAATAAAAGTTGAAAAGATGTGTGAGGACCCTTAACTCTTTCCCTCCCTTTGATTATTTTCACTCTTTTCCTCACGATTCATGGGGAAAAAAAAGTTGTCCATTTTGCTTTTTACCGGTAAGAGATTTTATTCATCGTTATTCTCTTTTTCGGTTAATCCGTTTATTACTTTCTTTGTCCACTTCTTTTATTCTTTGTTTTTCAGCACCATTTTTTTTTATATATACAATTCTGTAGCTCTAATGATTTATTTTTCCCTCCCCGCTTCCACAAGCCTCCTTCAAACTGTTCTAGAGCTTTTCAGTTTCTTCAATCACTTGATGATTCCTATCTTAGCAAAGAATCCAAGCAAGAATTTTACAGCATATACATCCATATTGTTTGTAAGGCAGTTTAGGGTTGTTGGAAGACTCGTCACGACGTTGTTTAATCTGCTATTAGATATATGTGGGTTTAACGAAGGAGGTGTACAGTTTTGGATAGATCAGTTGACTCCTTCAGTTGAGGTAAATAATACCTCAAATAGGTTTGTTTTTTTGCACTTCTTTCCGTTTTCATCGATTTTTGAAAGTTTGTGAAACTAGAACGGTTGAAATAATAAAAGTTGAAAAAATGTTTTACAACATATCTTGAAATTTACAAAATATTTTGATGTTTACAAAGTATTTTGAGGTTCTTTATGCACCACAAAAATGAATAATACATCAAATAATATATTATGGTGTTTTACTAAATCTCGCAATTTGAACTGTTTGAATACGACCAACAAAACCGACCTTCAAAACCACGTGCACTAAATTATCTCTAAATGACCAATGAAGTTTCTCTAAATGTCCAAGAAAGTTTCTCTAAACGTCCAAGAAAGACACTCTGTCCAATGAAGTCTCTCTAAATGTCCAATGAAGTCTCTCTAAATGTCCAATGAAGTCTCTCTAAATGTCCAATGAAGCCTCACTAAGTGCACAATGAAGCCTCGCTGAATGTACACTGACGTTCTCCTCAAGGTACACTCGATTCCCTCTAAATGAACGAGTTTCTCAAACATTGATTTCAGTCAGCCCAGTACTCACGATAACCGAGATCAGTTAACTTAGGATGATGGTAGGATGAACATCATCGTCTCCAAAGCCATACTCTTCGTCACCAAAAACGAGATCGTCATCATCATCCCAAACATCAACATCATCACCATCATCATCATCATCATCATCATCATCATCATCATCATCATCATCCTCAACAGTGGTCGTGTCATCGTGGACGAATCCACAATAAAAATGGCCCTAAAATAAAACAAAAACAAGTGTTAGGAGCATCGACCACACTCCAATTGCCCCAAAATGGAAACAAAGAAGAATGATAAGACAAAGAGGCACAGGAGAGGGAGAGAAGGGAGAGAGAGAGGAGAGAGGGAGAGAGGGAGAGAGGAGAGAGGGAGAGAGGAGGGAGAGAGGGAGAGGGAAAGAGCGAGAGAGAGAAAGAAAGAGAGAGAGTACGTCGCAAAAAATAGTGTGACAAACAAAATGTAGCGAAAATAGAGTGACGAAGGAGAGTTACGAAAACACATTTTTATTTTCGGTTGTATTTTTGAAAGCGCGTGTCATTGGCAAATTTCGTCAATTTTCATTGGGTTTCTATCATGACACGTAGATTAATCGTCCAGCGTGTCACTATTTTTTATTTTCTGTAACTGCCAACCCACCTCCTCGAGGTACGTTGAAAGTTACAGAGAAAAATGAAGCGAACTCCTCGCAGATGAACATCCGACGGTCAGAATTACCTCCAAGACCTTGGGAGAGTATTGGCAAGATTCTCTGTAATGTTGTTTTTCGTATAAAAACAAAATAGGCGGTACGATTTAGTACGGAGGGTCGCGGATTTCTGTAAACTTCTCCACTTTTCGCCTGATGGAACGTCACCCTCAATCGACCCCGTCTGTAGAGTTTGCCGTGTAGAGTTTGCCGTGTAGAGTTTGACGTACAATTACAGAAACGTATGATGGAACTTCACCCTCATTCACAGAGTTTTGTCTTATCTAAAACGCCAGGACTTCGGCTTTCATAGAATGTTCCTTAAAAGGGGAAATGTGCCGCTTTCATAGCCGTTATTCTTTCCACGGTCCAAAACCGTCGAATGACGATATAGTACTGTACGGATGAGAGTTTATCAATTTCTCATACACATTGTACGGACAAAGACTCCTTTCTCGAGGTGCATTACCTGCAAATAGGACAAAGTCTTCTTTGATGTTGACGATCCCGCGAATCAAAAACAAAACTGTGGGAGCTCGACGTGACGTGACGCTTTTGACTTTCGCAGAATGGGAATTTTGCGGTGCTTTGTCGCTCTCGTCTTTTTCAGCTCGCTCTGGATTGGCTCAGGTAAACCTAATCGCGGTCCACACTAAATATTGACCAGAGAAACTGGGAAATTCAACACTTAACATTGGGACTTTTGGCTCATGAGAAGCAATACTGGACAAAAAATAAATTATTTGACCATACGAAACGAGGCAGTGGCTATTATTTTATATATGGGAAGCGGAAAGTGCTCAGAGCATATATGGAATATGAAAAACATGTTGCAATGTCGGGAGTGAACTGAAAGTATTTTATTTTTCTGCGTTTTCTTTTTCTTTTTCCGTGTTTTTTCTGTCTATTTTACAGATGCGCAGGCGTGTGCCGGTCTCCTTAGCAACTATAATTTGTTCCAAAAAACTGATTTTTTTGGAAACGGCATAGTTACATGGTCTTCGCCATCGTACGGATTGCAGGATGGAGTCAACTGGTGTATTTCTAGGTGCAATGAGGATTGTACCTGCTTAGGGTTTGTTTTTCAGCCGTACGTTAACGGGTTTTTATGTACTCTCAGAAGCAGAATTTCAGCCGCTTCTGGTTGGAGATCATCTGACCAATGGGACGCATACGCTCGAGGGACAGGTGAGTTAATTGTTAATACCTCCTGGAATTGATTCTCTCATATCTTATGTCAAATGTTTGATGCCGGAGACTCACTTATGCTTGAGGTATGATGTGGTTACAACTGACGGATTTTATTTGATTTTATTTGATGTCCGATGGTTATCTTAGTCCAATACACATTATCTTGTTATTCAATGTTTGTTGTCTAATGTGATTTTCTATGGCCTATGTCTAATTTGTAATGTCCAATGTTCTACGTTTAAATTCAAATATAAACGCTCGATGTTTGATATACAATGTCCAATGCCAATGCCCAACATCCAGTATTCCATGTCTCATGTCCGATGACCAATGTCCAATGTCCAATGTCCAATTCCCAATGTCCAATGTACAATGTCCAATGTACAATGTACAATGTCCAATGTCCGCTGTCCACTGTCCAATGTCCAATGTCCGATGTCCAATGTCCAATGTCCAATGTCCAATGTACAATGTCCGATGTCCAATGTCCAATGTCTAATGTACAATGTCCGATATCCATTGTCCAATCTAATGTCCAACATTGTCCAGCGTCCAAAGCGCAATGCCAAAGTCAAATGTTCAGTGCGTGATATCGTTGTCGCAGTTTCGAAATTTCAATGTTTGATAGCTGATTGCCTACATCCTTTGGCGATGCCCAATCCACAATGTGAAAAGAATAATGTCCGCTGTCTTATATTTTATGTTAAAATTTCCAATTTTAATGTCGCGCAATGCCAATGTCTAATGCCCAAACCAATGTAAAATGTCCAATTTTCAATCCCAATATCCAATTGTCAACGTCCAACACCCAATTTTCTAATGTCCAATGTCCACTATTCAATTTTTCACCATTAATATGAAGTGTCCTTTGTCCAATGTCCAATTTTCAACCTCCAAAGTCTAACGTCCAGTATTCATTTTCCCATGTGTGATGTTCAATTATTTGGGTCCAATGCCCTTGTGCAAGATTAATTTTCTAGTGTCTAATGTACGATGCTAGATGTTGATGTCCAATGTCCAATACAATGGTTTATTGGTTGCCTCCCTCTCCCTCTCCCTCTCCCTTTGCCTCTCCCTCCCTCTCCCTCTCTCTCTCCCTCTTCCTCTCCCTCTCCCTCCCTCTCCCTCTCCCTCTCCCTCTCGCTCTCCCTCTCCATCTCCCTCTCCCTCTCCCTCTCCCTCCCCCTCCCTCTCTCCCTCTCCATCCCCCTCTCGCTCTCCACTCCCTCCCCCTTTTATTCTCGCTCTCAATCTCCCTCTCCGTCTCCCTCTCGTTCTCGCTCTCAATCTCCCTCTTCCTCTCCCTCTCCGTATCACTCTCCCTCTTATTCTCGCTCTCAATCTCCCTCTCTCTCTCCCTATCCCACTCCCACTCCTTTCCTCTCCCTCTCCCTCTTGTTCTCTCTCTCATTCTCCCTCTCCCTTTCCCTCTTGTTCTCTCTCTCATTCTCCTTCTCCCTTTCCTTCTCCCTCTCCCTCTCCCGCTCCCTCTCCGGCTCTCTGTGCAGGGGCGTGGATGTGAGTTCATGGACATCTCCGAGTTCCGGACCATTTTTAGTGATTCCCTCCATTTCTTATAATGCCTGGGCGTCAGTTAACAATGGTAGTCAAGATGGGAGTTATATTCTTTTATACAATTGTAATATTCAAACTTTTTTTCTCGTATTAACATTTTGTCATATTTAAACTTTTTTCTCTTGTATTGACATTCCTTTTTTTTAGACTTTTATGCAGTTGCCGTATTTGAACTTTGTTTCTTCTCTTGTATCGACAATCCTTTGCCACTACTTTTCATGTAGTTGTAATATTTTGACTTTTTTGTCTTATGCTGAGGTGTCATTTGTTATTTTTTAAACATTGCAATATTCACACTTTTTTGCTCTTATTGTAACATTTTCATTGTTAATAGTTACATGCAACCGTAGCATGTAAACCTTTTCCCTATTGTATGCATTCTTCTGTTTTTGTTTCTCTGCTTGTACATTTCTTTTCAATTTTTAAGTATTTCACAGCTTTTGCTTTTGTTTCTGGGATTTATAAAGCATCTTTTTGTTTTTCTAGATGACAATGTACAGTCTTTTATTTTGTCTTGTTTCTTCAATTTTTTGCCTAGAACCTCTTTTCATTTGTTGTTTTTTGACATTGTCCTGTTTCATATTTTTTTTCCTTTCAATCGATGATGTGTTCTTTTGACAATCCCTTAATATTTTCTAACAGAAAAGCTTTCATATCATTATTTAATCAAAAACATTGTCCTTTCGGATTTTGTGGTTGACAATGTCCATTTTTTTTTCTTTTTTTCTTTTGCGTTTTTGGTTTTTCTCCTCTTCGTTTCTCCTCTTCTTTTAATACTATTCTGGTTTTTTTCTTCTTCGTTCAGATCCCAATGGTTTCGATAACAATGTAGGAGGACTTTGGACTCTCAATATTTATAACAATTATTATTATTTTCAACAAAACACCGGGAAATGCCTTTCAGTTTCGGCCAATTATTTGGGATCAGCATTGGTTCTTTCAAGTATGTGTTGTGTTAAGTATTTGAGTATTTTTCTTATTCCAAATAAATTATTGGCTTATGTTCAATCAAAGACTATACTTCTGAATTTCCTCCCTCTACTTCCATTGTGCTTGTTGAGGGAGGCTTAGCATAAAGCGTATCGGATTTAACAGTTGAAAAATTCTTAATTTGATTGAAGAAATATGTACGATCTTATTTTTTCAATTTTCAATTGAGAATATTCTTGCCTTCAAAAACTTTTCGGTTTTTCTCGAAATTGCTGAAAAGACAGTATTAATTATATTATTTCAAAAATATGTCACATTTTACCATGCATTATCGTGACTGGAAAAATCTGATGGTTCAAATGGTCCTATTTTTATGATAATTTATTTTCTCTGCTGACTCTACTTGATAAGTCATATCCAGGGTTACCTTGTGTCCTTCTCTGTTTACAGTCCAAGTGCCAAAAATGATGAAATTTGTCTTCTATCCTTCTCCCTTGACAAACCATTGTAGAAATTGTTTAAAATTTATCTCGTCGTTGTCCTTGTAAACCAGTTATCTCGGAAAAGTTAGTTTCGCACCTAAATCGCTATAATATCACCCATTTCCTTTTTTCCTTTCCCACTCTTTCTGCACCAGTTCAGAAAAGCATTTCACAACTAAATCACATTGCAAGTATCACCCATTTCCTTTTTTTTTGGTTGCAGCTTGCAACCGCGCAGATAACCAGCTTTGGGCACCGATTTATTCTCGTAAAGATACAGATTTTGCAATTCAATGGCAAAATAAAATGTCAGGGATGTGTATTGACGCACAAACTGGGAGAATTGGAGATTACGTAATACAGTGGACCTGTAAATTGGTCAGCGATTGGAGTATTATAAATCAACTATGGCTACCCCTCCCTCGATCTTTAGTAAACGCTAATTTTTGTGTGTAATCCTAAAAACTCAACCATTTAATACTCTGAAATCTGTGCCAGTTAAAATCGCAAAATTCTAATCATTCAAAAATCTAAAAGACCTCCCATCTTCAAGTGATTTTTCATCTTTTGATTTTTGAGCTTGCTTGTTGTATGCTTTTGTTTTTTGAAACCTTTTTAGAGCGTTGAATCATCTTTTTGTTGATACTGCTTACTTCACTTTTTCCAGACATCGTTAATCTCTCCAAAATACTGCCAAAAAGCCTACAATTCAAATTCCTTTCTTTACATTTGTGCAACATTTCATTCTTATTTTTCACATTTTCTTTTTTGGTTTTCACATTTTTATATGAACAGCACCCTCGGGTCTTTCTCAATCAAAAGATCCTACTGGGATAACTTCAACTTTAAATATTTTTTCTCGACATTCGAGTCAAATTTCAAATCTTCCGGCGTCCGTCGATTGGTCGTCATATTTTGGACCAGTAAAGGACCAATTCACGTGCGGTAAATGACTTAAATCCACACTATGTTTTGTTCCCTTTGATACATTTTTTAACATTGCTTACCAAAGAAAATTCTGGCGATAATTGATACGAGACAATTTAATGTCCTTTACCCGATAATCATGATTAATATCACACTATTTGCACTAGTTGTGAACCATGACAGGTTTTACCGGAAAGACAACCAAACAGAAGAGACCCGATGGCCCTTTTACTTTTTGTATGTGAAAAGTAGGCTGTGAGCCCTAATTTTTTGTGTATCCACAAGTTGGAAAAAAAAAAGCTGATTGATGCTCAAATTTTCTACTCAGTGTTTTGAATCCTTTTTTGGCAAAAACGCTCAAATTATCCGTCTAGTTATCGTTTTTGTTGTTGATTGTCGGTAATGATGTATAGATGAGAAAACGGAAGCTCTGAAATTAATATGTTATTGTTTTCAAGTCAACTAAAATTCGTTAGTTCCACACTGTCTGTTGCTTAAACTGTCTATACAGGAATTCCAAACTTCAATTTTTACTATTAAGTGTCAATTGATCTCATCAATTGCAAGTATTTGTGTACAAGTAAATACTTTTTTATGCCCCATTGTACTTTTTTTCCACAGGTGCGTGTTCTATTTTTGCGGTTGTTGCTTCGATTGAAGGAGCATATAATATTTGGTTGGGAAATAATGTGAATCCTATCGTATTTTCGGAACAACAAATTTTAGATTGTTTCGGTTCTTGTCAAGGAGGTTGGTCCGAAGATAATTTTAATTGGTTGGCTTCACAATCGGGAGGTCTTGCGACGCAAAATGATTATGGAGTTTATAAAGGTCAAAGTTTGGGAAGTTGTAAGGTGGGTTTCCGTGTTTCTTTTCAATTTTGGTTGCCGTGATATAGGAAGCTGTAGGGTGGTTGTCACGATTGTTTTTTTTTTTCCTGTTTTTTGAAAAGAAGCTGAATGGAATTTTGAGTTTAGATTTAGTACTGGGAAGTTGAAATGTGGTTTCATGGTTTGTTTTCGGTTCAGTAAACAAAGGAGTTTTTGTGGGTTAAAATTTGTTTTTTTTAGTTTTCGTTCCATTTTTGAAAGTTTGTTTTCGTGGTTTTGCAAATATTTTTTACTTTTGGTTCAGTTTCGGAAATTGTTTTATGAGTTTCCATGTTGCGTTGTTTGGTTAGTATCCTTTTTCAGTAAACAGACAAGTCAGGTGAAAAAAACTGTGACAAGTTATGAGGTGCGATTCCACATATTATAACCTGTTTTTCTTTGACGTCTAAAATGAAACCAGGCAAGCCAGGTAAAAAAAACAGTGGCAGTTACGCGATACGAGCTGACTTCGGTTCAATCAGAATCCACACTACTTGCGGTATTAAGTCGCCAGCCGGCCGTCACAGCCATGGTGTTCACAGACGAGCTCGTGGCATGGATAGGGGTAAGCAGAGACGAAATGGAGTGAGGGAGAGAGGGAGGGAGAGACAGAGAGAGAGAGGGAGGGGGTGAGGAAGGAAGGGAGAGGGATGGAGAGGGGGGGAGAGAGGGGGGGGAGAGGGAGCAAGGGAGGGAGGGCGGGAGGGAGGGAGAGTTGGAGAGAGAGAAGAGAGAGGAGAGAGAGGGGGCAGCGAGAGAGTGAGAGACCCCATTAATTTAGTCCTTTCCCAAATCAGTTCCCGTTACGGCTATTCCTTGACTCACCCCTCAGTTTCCTCTCCTGCCCCGTCCTGGCGTGCATTTGCACTGAGTGTACGGCCGATAACGCATTCTTGTCCACATCTGGCCACGTCTTTGCTGTTAGTTTTGACATTGTGAGAATCAGCTAAGTGTTCGCATGAGTGTTTTTCTTAGCTTTTGTATGTTATATCTAGTATTTAGTTTGCGTGTCTAATTTCGCGTTCAAATCACTTACACGGCCTTGTTCGCGTTTTTTTTGTTGATGTATGTGTCGGTTAGTGCTTACGTGTTTGTCTCTTTGTGTGTTTTTGTGAGTACTGTCATTTTGTGTCTTAGGATTAAGGTAAGTTATTTTGTTTGGTAGTGGTTATCTGTGAGTTGTATTCTAAGCTTTGAGTGATGTGTGAGAGAAGAAGAAGTGAGAGAGTGTGAGAAAACGCTCAACTCAATATATGCGTATTTGACTGAGAATTGAACTTTTTGTGGAAATGATTTTTTTTCTATGTGTGGTAGTGGTTGTGTGATTGTAGTTGGTGTTGTGGTTGTTGTGGTGGTGGTTGTGGTTTGTTGGTGCTGCTACTGTTGTTGTTTGTTGTTGTTGTCGCTGTTGTGGTTGTTGTGGTTGTTGTTGTTGTTGTTGGTGTTGTCCTTGTTGTCGTTGTCCTTGTTGTCGTTGTCCTTGTTGTCGTTGTCCTTGTTGTCGTTGTTGTTGGCTTTGTTGTTGTTGTTGTTGTCGTTGTTGTTGTTGTTGTTGTAGTTGTCGTTGTTGTTGTCGTTGTTGTTGTCGTTGTTGTTGCCGTTGTTGTTGTTGTCGTTGTTGTCCTTATTATTGTCTTGATCTTTCTTATCATTGCTATCCTTTTTCTCATGATTTATTATTATTGACATGCTTTAACTTGGCTTCATACTTATCTCATTTTTTTATTTTTTTTTGTATGTAGTGGGGCATCTTCACAGATTCTCGAAATGAGTGTCAAATTGATTCACAATTGAGCCATTTTGTGACTTTGGTCGGATACGGTACAGAAAATGGTGTTCCATATTGGATTATTCGCAATTCATTTGGATCCGATTGGGGTCAAAACGGGTATGGGCGAATTAAAAGAGGAATTTGTGGGATTAATTCCCTTCCCGCTTCATACCCAGTTATCTCACGTAAGATCTGTCATCCACGAGTCTGAACTGAAAAAAAATCGTGGAAAGACCTGTGTAAAACTGTTTCTTTTATTACTGTTATCGTTATTATTTTTATTGTTATTGTCATTATTGTTATTGTTTTTATTGTTATTATAAATATGATTATTGTTGCTGTTAGTAGTATTATTGTTTTTAGTATAATTTTAATTGTTTTTTCTATTATTATTGTTACTACTACTATCATTTATTTTTTTTGGTATTATTTATTATTGTTTTATATTTTTATTATTATTTATTTAGTGTTATTTGTCATGATTATTTTTTTATTTGGTAGATTATATTTATTATGGTTATTTGTACTATTAGTCTACTGGTTATTATTGTTGTTATTAAATTATGTTGTTGTCATTGATCATTTATTATTGTTACTTGTAATTTGTTAGTTATTTTTTGATATTTGTTATTCTTCAATTTTTCTTTATTATTATTAATGTTATTTATTAATAAGGGGTTTCTTTATCCACTTACCTGCTATTTTTGTTTGTTTGTTTGTTTTTTTTTTTTTTTTTTTTTGTTGCTTACTTATTATTATTATATATGTTTATTAGTATTGTTATTTAATATTATTTTTGTTATATATTGTTGTTATTGTTTCTACTTTTGTAATTGTTGTTTATTGTATTTGTTAATCTTGTTATTAATATGATTATTTTTATCGCAGTTATCATTATTTTTATTGTCATCATTGTTATTATTCTTAGTACTGTTATTTATTATTATAGTGTTATAATTATTATTGTTATTATTATTGTTTGGTACTGGAGTATACTGCTGGTATGTTAAGGGGATACTTCCATTTCATATCATCAATTTATGGTTTTTGAAAAGGAAAGCCTGTCATGACCAAAGAAGTACCGGAATTTTATGCTTCTTGAATTTATAATTTGGAAATTTAATCCCAGGCATTTAGCCCTCTTTCTCCCTCTCTCCCTCCTTCTCGACTCCCTCTCTCTTTTTTCCTATGTCTCTCTCCCTCTCCTTTCTCCTTTCCCCTTCCTCTCTCTCCCTCCCTTTTCTGCTTTTTTCTTCTCTTGTCGTCCTCCCTCTCCCCTTCGTCCTTTCAATATCTCTTTGCATTTTTCTTTTCTTTTTCGGTGCAGCTCCGGACAACAATGCATGTAACGTCAGAATTAATCCGTGTGGATCCGGAATATGTGTTCCCTCTACCTCTCCCCCCACAAATTCTTACACGTGTAGTTGTCCTAATGGCTATGTTAGTGTGAAAAATTCCGACAATACCGCAACATGTGCCCTTGGTAAATTTTTCAAATCCTTAAAATCATTCGTGTGTGCCCGTTGTATCTGATTTATGTTCAAGCTTTGTAGATCATTTATTTTGAGCTTTGGGAAAATCATTTCTTTTTAAACTTAGTTTATCATCTATACTGACGCTTTGTGTACATCATTTACATTTGATATTTGGTGATATCACCTATATTAATGCTGTGTAACATTATTTCTATAGGTTTATCCTTGTATGTCACTTATTTTTGAGCTTTGTGTATGATTTATGTTTTTACTTTTTGTATCCAAAGCTTTTTTCATGTCATTTATATTAGGGATTTGGGCATATCATTTTTAATAAGGCTTTGTATGATTTGTGTTTGAGCATTGTAAATCATTTATAAAAAAACAGTGTAAAGTGACCGGTTCCACAATTATTATTTCTCCGTGGAAATTTTGGTGATGTGTTTATGTCAACGCATTTTACTAGCGCTTCAAACTCAACTTATTTTGTCATTCATGTTGATATATTCATCATTACATCTTATTCTCGAAATAGTGTCAGACTACCATATCTTTTAAGCTCTTTTTTCTTTCCCTTATTACCCTCCTACCTAATGGAAACATATAATATATATATGCTTTTGTTTCCTTTTTCATTTTGCGGTGCTTGCCATTAAATGTCATTGTTGTTTGTAAACATTTGTTTTTTTGTTTTTTTTTTTGCAGTTGATGTTTGCAGTTCCTCAGGGTTCAATCCGTGTGGAGCCGGAAGTTGTATTAATGAACTAAATGGGCTTTACCATTGCGTTTGTTTTCTTGGGTATATACCGTCGATCAATAACCAGGGAAAACCCATGTGTGCCCCACGTGAGTACTTTTCAAAACCACGTAAAAACTCATGTATTGCATTTTATTTTCTTGCATACACGCTTAAGAATCACAGTAAATAACCTGTGACAAGTTAGGTCTTGAATGTTGATTACTATTTTATTTGAAAGTCTCCATTGTTGTCTTCTTTTGATCTTTGTGAAAAAGCATTGGTTAGTTACTGTATGTCAGGAGCATTTACAACAAGAGCGATTACACTTATTGAAAATCTTCTAACACATTTACTATCACTCAACAACTTATTAGTAGTTATTTGATAACTTTATTTGAACTTTAACTTGTTGCAGCTGTGGCTACTGATTCGACTTTACCACAAACTTATAAAGTACTTTCGGGCGATTATTGTTATGTCATTGCGTATGCTTTTGGATTAACTATTCAACAGCTTCTTCGTCAAAATACGAACATACGAAAGGTGAAAATTTATTTTCTTGAAATTTCTATACCTTTCATGACTTATATGTTCCAAGACTAATATGTTGGATTTCGCAAGCAAGGTTTAACTTTGTTATTACTGCTAGTCCACACTGATTATATTTAAATTCTTCTATTTGAGGTGCACTTTACACCAACGAGTGTTGTAATGAAGGGGTTTACCTTGAGATGAGACATGATTGGTAATCAGTGTGGATGATGTTAATGGTGGCTAATTGAAGAGCAATTATGTGTAGATCGGATTAAATTTAATTTTCTGGATTTGATGAGTTGGGAATTTTTTAATTGCCCTAAAATCCCTTCCAACTAGAAGTTGAACGTAACATAAAAAAAAGTTACTATTGAACCTCTTTTGATATCCATGTTTTGTGCCTGGATTCACAAAAACGTTTTCGTTTTCGTTTTCAATATATTGTTGTGTATGTAACTATGTTGAATTGGAAATTTCTAATCTTCAATTTTCTTTCTCGATCGTGATGTTGGTGCGCGAATTGATGAAGTCACGTATGTCGTATGTTCAAGCAAGACTATTTGTCCATTTCATTTGATGTTACCTTTTTGTTTATTGTTTCTATGTAGGATCTCTGTTTAACAAATAACTTATGGGTCGGAGATGTTTTAAACGTCCAAAACTCTGGGGCAAGCTCATGCAAAGTTCTTTACAGCATTCAAAAAGTAAGTATAGCTCAAAAGATTCACAAACGCTGATTTCCATAAAACCAGTCTACTTGTAATTCATAGATTAAACATCATAGGATCAATTAAACTATTTCATTGATCTCTGAGAAGCAGTTACGAGTTTCAACTGCCTAAACATGCAAATCATGGAAACCTAAAGTATATCTGTCTCATTTACTTTTCCCACTGGTGGCAAGTAAAAAATAATTTCTATTTTTTCTTTTTTTAATTGTTGTATATATTACTTGACTGAAGGTGGGAAATTCCAATTTTCCAATGCTCACTCACATTGTGCTCAACTTTATGTCCTCTAGTTTTTCTCAACTGTATTTAATGTGATTTTTTGTCTTGGTTTTCTTTTCTATTCAGGGAGATTTTTGTTACGCTATTGAACAAACATTCAATCTCGCGACAGGCTCTCTCCCTATATTAAATCCGGGACTTTATTGCTTGGTCGGTCAAACCCCAGAGGGGTACCCTGTGGGGATTCAACCCGGGCAGCAGGTTAAAAAAAACCAAAAAGCACCCAAAAAAATGAAAAAGAGGCTTAAAAACAGTCTATTGAGCAAAAAAGAAAGATTGGAGGGAAAGTCCTATCCCACCTTGCGAAAACTGCCCTTACAAAGCATTAGAAAAAGTAAATCGTTGTGAACATTTAAAATCTCGGATAAAATATCCTTTTTATCACGTGTGTTATGTTTGAAAGACTCTACAAAGTTCTAGAGCTGACTTAAAGTCACTGTAATTTGTGTGGACAAACTAACGATATAAATGGGAAAATTTGAAGGCCGAGGAGTTTATGTAAATGCTTCTGTTCCATTTTTTTTGTTTATTGTTGTGACAATGTTGTTTCATGGTGAATAAATTTCATATTGACCTCATGCTATCAGCATGTAAATGTACTATAGTCCATATTAGTTATGGAGACAGTTTTTTTGGCCTTTGTATATTTTACGGTGCTACAATTATTTGAACAAAACCGTACAACGCTTAATTGCTGTTAACTGGTACAAGAAAGCAGAATTCTTGCATCAAGCCTCAAAATCTTTCAATTCGAAATTGTAAAATGTGAGTAAAAAAACCCTAAACATCTCCAATAGATATACGCATAACGGACATTCTTATGGAAGTTAATCTACTTCTTGTGTATCATTTTACTTTTTCAATGACAAGTTTTAGAGTAGGTACGGTTTAAATAGAAAATATTGAAATTCTAAGAAAGGGAAATTTGTAAAATTGTGCAGGTTTGCATCCAAAGAGGGACACCAGATACGAGAAAAATCTGTACTGGAATCGATATTGTGCGGGAAAGTGACAGAAGTAGTAGCAGCCCATGCAACACAATTCTCGCAAGAAACACGAAAATTTCTCGATTAGACTTTTTTGAAGTCAATCGAGGCATCAACTGCGGAAATCTATTTGCGGGACAAACGGTAAAAGACAAAATGGAGTTTACATTATGACATAATGTGCAATAACAAAACGTACTCAGGCGACATATGTCACAAATTTATTTACAAGATTTCTTGTGAATCCAAGGATTTTTTTTTACATGAACGTAGTTTGACATAAAAGTGTGTTAATAAAGCTTAATCGAAACGTGACATATGTCACAACAAAGATGAACAACATTACTCATGGCCAAAGGGGTTTCTTTTCTTTTTTTTACAGTTTTGTTTGACTTTTTTCTTCCATCCTGTAGATGTTTCCATCACATGGTTTTTCCATCACATGAAAAACCAGACCAAAGAGAGAGAGAGAGAGAGAG
>JBBHKE010002064.1:0-203453 GCA_037447655.1 Zygnema cylindricum | reverse complement strand
GTTTTGCCTCCGGAATCTGGTGCACGAGGCTTTGATATGTTTTTTCGAGTATGTTCGCTTATTGCAGCTGGCACTGTCCCTTCTCGTATTTGCGAACTCCTCACAGCCTCCCGCCTCGTAACTGTCACCAAACCCCTCGTAGCTATCACCAAACCAAATGGGGGAATCTGTCCTATTGCAGTGGGCGAGGTAATATACGAATTAGTGGCCCGTGCAATCTGCATCCAGCTCCAGCCCGCTTTCCATGATTATTTCTCTCCTCATCAGTTCGGAGTGGCAACCCCGAGGGGGTTGTGAGGCCGTGGTCCACAGGATCCGCGCTTTGTTAGTTGCCCATCCGGATTGGTTAGTCCTCCAGGTGGATGTTTCTAATGCCTTTAATATAGTGTATCGAAATGCCATTTTCTCGGAGCTTATGGCTGCACCTTCCCCGATTGTCCAGATATTTCATTTTGTGAGAGCCTTTTTTTCTTTGAGCAGTAGCCTCTCTTTCTCCACCGATGATGATTTGGTCCCACTTTCCTCCACGAATGGCACTCGTTAGGGCGATCCTCTTAGGGGCCTTTAGTTTGCCCTAGCCCATTACCACGCTCTCCGAGCTTGCACAACTGCTTACCCCTCTTGCCTCTTCCCTTCAATTGCGGATGCCACACACATTATTGGTCCTTCGCACCAAGTTATACGGGCCTATAACTTTTTCAAGGCTCGCTTGGCCGAACTCGATCTTTTAGTCCAGCCCTCTAAGTGTGTTGTTTGGTCCCCACTTCCTATTCCTCCTCCTTTCACTCCCCTGTCGATTTTCAGACTCCTCCTTCCGAAGGCATTCGTGTGTTGGGTTGCCCGCTTGGTTCCGATTCATGCATCACGAATTTCCTCGATTTTGCTCTTCAGACAGATTTGTCCCACGTGGACGACCTTCCTCACCTTTCTGATCCCTGGGTGGCCTTTGCTCTTCTGACACGGTGTTTCCCCCACCGGCGTTCCTACCTTAATCACTCTTCCCCTCCCACCCCATCCTTTCTGTCCTCACTTTCTGCTTTCGATGATCTCTTTATGGAGGTCCTCCATGTGGATTTGAGGCAGCTGGTACCCCTGAAGAAGAAGAAGAAGCAGTAGCAGCAGCAGCAGCAGTTGCCATAATCACAATCAAAGTACAAAGAGGAAACTCTCACGAATACCCACAAATGACCAACTTCACAATGAAGCTCCAAGCAAATCAGACACACACTAGGTCTGCAAATTTGCCACAATGAAGAAAATACACCAAAGAAAACACATGCAGAATTTCAAACAATTCTGCCAAAAGATCACAATGATCTTATAATTCAAAAACCCCAAAACTGCTTCGCAGTTTTTCATACAAATAAAATCCTAACTTCCAAAATATTCTAAGTCCTACATATACAAGTAAGCCTACAGCTGATCTAAACCGTACCACAATTACCGTGGTCCACCGGTACACTAAATCTTTACCAAACCAAACCTTCGCCGTCTGCCGTACAAACTATTTACATCAATCTTTAACTCCAGTGGGTTAAAGAGTGCAGCAAAAGTTCTTTCACCGAAATGACGGCGCACTTCAATATTTCACTTTCAAAAATGACGGCAAAATCCGTCCGCCGTCCACGCATTCGTTCCCACTGAAGATGAACCTCCACATGTAAATTGAGTCACCAAATGACTGCGTACTTCGTCGTCCAGATCAACCAACCTTGACTACCCCCACATACCGACACGTGTGCCTGATGTGTACCAAGTCTGTGTACTCCCTTTGGAGTTACATAAACACTAAATCCTGCCTACGACAGTTTAGCTTTCATACGAACTGCTATGGCTGCGGTGCTCTACCAGCGCAGTTGTAATGTTTAGAGCAGCGCAGCTGTTTACTCAAGCTGCTATGACTGCGGTGTTCTACCAGTGCAGCTGCGACATTAGAGTAGCGCAGCATGGCAGCATAGCAACGAAGTATAGAGAGGATTACAGGTTTCCAGCTGCGATGTCAGACTTAGCGCAGCATGGCAGTATAGCAATGAGATATAGAGATGACTGAAGGTTTCCAAAACAACAGTTTTCTGTTCCCAATTATCTATAAAATTATCCTCATTAATTTTACCTTTCCCATTTTCACTTATGGATCCTAGATCTGACTTTCGCATTTCTAAGTCATTCACTCTACACTCATTAACATCCTCAGGTGCCTCCCCTCTCTTTACTTCCCTTATACCTCCAAAAGCACACTGTTGCCTTCGTGGAATTTAAGTGTACTTTTCTCTCTTCTCCATTCTACCGATGTGAAGAAGCTCAAGTATTTCTTCATCCTCTTTCTCCTCTTCCCCTTCTTCCTCCTCATTCTCACTCTAACTTCTAAGTTCTTCCAAACGAGGACACTCCTCCATATGGTGACCTAGTTCTCTACAAAAGAAGCAAACCCCTTTTTCCATAGCTCCCCTTTTTTTTCTTCTCCCTCTCTTTCCACCAAAGTTCCGATAAGGTTTACCATTGTCTTTCTTCCTCTCATCACGCTTGCGCTCGTCACCGTCAATCCTCACATCACGCTTTCGCCAGTCACCACCAGCTGTAAATGCAATCACCCTTTCACTTCCCTTACGAAGCTCCAGAGTGCTTTCCCTCACAAGAATTATCCCTATGGTAATGCTCCAAGTCCATGAGGAGACATCTATTCCTTGCATACGGTAAATAATTTCTTTGTACTCATCTGGGAGCTTCATGATTAGTGTATTAATCTTCCTCTCCTCAGATTCTACATATGCCGCACTAGCTAGCTCAACATATAACGCAACAATATCATTGCAAAACTCTATCATGCTACCGCCTTTATAAACATAGGCCTCTATTTCTTGTTTTACTAATTGCTGCCTCTGTATAGTCTCACTCTTATAAATATGAATTAATGTTTCCCAGATTTCTGAAGACTTGGTTAGACATAAAAGAGTGATAGCTATGGAATTAGAAACACATATCTAAGTATGAGATGTTTTGCTATAATGTTTTTATATTCCCAAATTTTCCTATCATATTCTTCAGATTTTGGTTCAGTTATAACCCCCACAAGTGGAACCATAGTTGAGAGCCTAGCTCCCCTCACCATAAGTGTCCCTTTATCCTTCTCCTATATTTCCCTTTCCATGGTAATGATTTTCCCTTCACCTTCCGTTGCATCTGAACCCTGGTTGGTTTCAGCGCAGCCCCAGATGATTCTCCATAGTGAGCTCCTCCAAAGCCCGGTGGCGGACACCTCACTTGTCCCGAAATAATTCCCCATAAGTGCTTCTCGAAAGCAATCCCTCCATTGTAAACTCCCAATAAGTGAAGTTTGTTCCATCGAACATAGGCACCCTAGATGGTGGGCCCATAACCTGTAATTCTATGGGCTCCATTGCCACACAGAATTCGCAGGTCTTAAGGAAGGTAATCTAGATAGTGCCGACACCAACTTGATATAAACTCAAATGATTGACCCCTTGGCAATCAGAACCCCATTACAGCTTCACCCCTGTGAAATAAGACTTTCTGTGTGCTCAGTTCCACCACAAAATGCAAAGTTAGAATATGAGATTTGGACACATTCACCCACTTTGACTTTCCCTTGGAAATGTGGCCACCCAGGCAGGCAAAGACTCTGACTGACAACACCCCTGTGTAGCTTAGACTCCCCTGAGTCCGCAGCAAAAAGAATCACTGAAAATGGTGAACTAAATTGATAGTTATGGCTGGCAAAAGTTTGCCATTTATACAAGGTGCTCTCTGGGAGAGAGGTGGCTACCTACCCGAAATATTCTAAGTCCTAAACCCCTCTCTAAACCCTCTAATACTGAGGTACGGACCAATCACATTACTGTATAGTACATAAAGGTAAAGTCGGCGTGTACCTTTTGTACAGTCATCGTACGACATGGCTAAAAAGTCAACACATGTCCTATCCGGATTTGCTCTTATAATCTTCGGAATTCTTGCCTCCAAATCTTATCTCTCCACGTGGCGCCAGAACACGCCGCGTCAAAAAAGTGGTACCGTACAAGAAAGTACAAGTGCCGGAGTACTTTTTGTACGTACATTGTACGATGTCGCCATTGTGCGACATTTGTCATTTCCAGATTTGTTTTTTGCCTTTCCAAAAAGTCCCTAATTGCGTACGATGTTGCCACGTGTCATCCGGAGTGGCGGCGTCTGCAAACTGCCAAATTGTCTTTTCCGCGATGTTTGCGCTAACCACGGCCGTCCGATAAACATCGTCATTTAAACGGACCGTCGAAATAAATGTCCGTACTATTTATTTCGTCTGGTACCAAAAGTACAGCTGTTTCTATGCCGTATATACCGTAATCCAGATAAATGGAAAACCCTACTTGTAATTATATAAATATCTACAAAACCCATTATGTCTTAGCACTAGGTCTAGACTAAACGGATAAGGCTAACGGCTATTGGGTACTTGACGGACGGTAGGTACCAAGATCAATACCTGGTTCCATCAAATTCCTTTTTGGTAAGTCTACCAAATCTACACCCTTTCTCCATAGAGAGCCTAGGCAGCCATAGCTCTAGCTCCCTGTCCAACCTTCAGTGACTACAACAAGTGTGGGGGCTTGGAGAAGGGAGTTAGAGGCAGACTGCCTCTGCTCTTTTTCCTATACTAAAACAGACCTAGAAAATACTCAAATATCAACCCTCCGCTTATTTTCTAGTCTATTTTCCTTTCAACTCCCACAAACAAATAAACAAACATCCCCTCCCCTTTTTCTTTTTCTTTTTCTTTTTTCCTTTTCCTTTCATAAAACTTAAGAAAATACTCTCGTTTTTAACACAATGCATTAGATGAATAGAAATAATAATTGCATCACACATTTTATTTAACATCCCACTTTTCATAAATCCGAGCAAAGATTTTATCCACCTCATCACTTTTCCATCCACACACAAATCGATTTCCCTCTTGCGATCCAACCAACCAACCCCATCTCCAATCTGCAACATACACCCAGATGCTAACCCTTTTACAAGCACACCTTCATAAATGCCATCTCTCCATTTAGTGATGTCAAACCCATTACCCCCAAAAAATGAACTTTCCTCACTCTCTCCCATGGATTTCTTTCTACTCTCACTTTCTAAATTTATTCCCAGTAAATATTTCTCCTCCCCTAAACCTTTCATTAAATATTCCTCTTCTCCCCTATCCTTTAAAACCCCTTCGAGTTTCACTTCTCCCCTTTCCTCGGAATCCGTTGAAGTCTCCCTTTCCGACCAGTTTTTGTGGATTTGAGGCAGCTGGTGCCCCTGAAGAAGAAGAAGAAGCAGCAGCAGTTGCCATAGTCACAATCAAAGTACAAAGAGGAAACTCTCACGAATACCCACAAATGACCAACTTCACAATGAAGCTCCAAGCAAATCAGACACACACTACGTCTGCAAATTTGCCACAATGAAGAAAATACACGAAAGAAAACACATGCAGAATTTCACACAATTCTGCCAAAAGATCACATTGATCTTATAATTCAAAAACCCAAAAACTGCTTCGCAGTTTTTCATACAAAGAAAATCCTAACTTCCAAAATATTCTAAGTCCTACATATACAAGTAAACTTACAGCTGATCTAAACCGTACCACAATTACCGTGGTCCACCGGTACACTAAATCTTTACCAAACCAATCCTTCGTCGTCTGCCGTACAAACTATTTACATCAATCTTTAACTCTAGCCGCCGCTAAAGTGTGCATCAAAAGTTCTTTCACCGAAATGACGGTGCACTTCAATATTTCACTTTTAAAAATGACGGCGAACTCCGTCCGCCGTCCACGCATTCGTTCCCACTGAAGATGAACCTCCACGTGTAAATTGAGTCACCAAATGACTGCGTACTTCAACGTCCAGATCAACCAACCTTGACTACCCCCACATACCGACACGTGTGCCTGAGGTGTACCAAGTCTGTGTACTCCCTTTGGAGTTACATAAACACTAAATCTTGCCTACGACAATTTAGCTTTCATACGAACTGCTATGGCTGCGGTGCTCTACCAGCGCAGCTGTAATGTTTAGAGCAGCGCAGCTGTTTACTCAAGCTGCTATGACTGCGCTGTTCTACCAGTGCAACTGCGACATTAGAGCAGCGCAGCATGGCAGCAGAGCAACGAAGTATAGAGAGGATTACAGGTTTCCAGCAGCGATGTCAGACTTAGCGTAGCATGGCAGTATAGCAACGAGATATAGAGAGGACTGAAGGTTTCCAAAACAACAATCCCATAAACCTTTAGACTCTTTCAGTCACTAAGTCCACATTCCTCTCTACAAAATTTAAATTTAGGTGCTGGTAAAGCCTTAGTCATCATATCTGCTACCATCATCTCATCCGGCAAACTAAGTTTCAAAATTTTGTTCATCACCTTCTCTCTTACAAAATGCAGCTTGATATCAATGTGCTTGCTTTTGAAGTGATGACTGGGGTTAGATGCAATCGCTTTAGCTGCCTGGTTGTCACACCACACTATTTGAGGTCCAGCTTGCATGAAATGAAGTTCTTGATGGAGAGACTTTACCCAAAGTAACTCCTTGACAGCTGAGCTGGCTGCCATGTATTCAACCTCCATTGTAGACTGAGCTGTGACTTTGTGAAGCTTGCTGCTCTAGCAGCATGGTTCCACTTCCAATGTTCAGATTGAATCCGGTAGTGGAGCGGCGGCTTGGCATGTCTCCGTAACTCGCATCGCTCCAAGTCTGAATTTTTACTTCACCTCCACCGAGAGCAAGTCGCAAATTCCGTGTCCCTGCAAGGTACCGCAGAACCCTCTTTGCTGCCTCCCAATCCGATCTCCTTGGATTTTGTAAACTCCGGCTTAAAGCACCGACTGCTGCCGCAATATCTAGACGTGTGCAGTTCATGAAGTAGATTAGATTGCCGACAATATGACGATATGGAATGGCAGCCATAGAATCTACCTCCCCTGATTCCAAGGTGTCATCAAAAATGACTCCTCCATCGGTCTCCGTGCCTTCCACCTTTTGCTTAAATTCCATGGGAGTGGCACTTCCCTTTGCCTCTGCCATGCCAAACTTTTCAAGCATGTTCCCAATCGCTTCCCGTTGCGTTAGATAAATCATTATCCGATGTCTTTCCCTTTCTACTTGAATTCCAAGAATGTACTTTGCCTTCGTAAATCTTTCATCTCAAATCTGGAATTCAAGGCTGCCTTTATTTTGTTAATCTCATTTAATGCCTTACTTAGTAGCAGCAAATCATCTACATACACCGCAATGTAAATAATCCCATCTCCCCCTTCCATAACATAGACTGAGTGATTTGAACTAATCCTCACAAAGCTGAGACTAGCTAAAAACTCATCTAGTTTCAGATTCCACTGACGTGGAGCCTGCTTCATTCCGTACAAGGATTTCAACAGCTTACAAACCAGATTTTCTTTTCCGGTCTCTGCATACATTTCAGGTTGTTTCATATAGATCACTTCTTCTAAATCTCCATGCAAAAAGACCGTCTTCACATCCATTTGATGTAATTCCATATTCTCAATGGTTGCTAAAGACAACAAAATTCTAACAGTTGGAAATCGGACAACCGGTGAGAAAGTCTCTTCATAGTCAATTCCCTCTTTTAGACTATAGCCTTTGGCAACAAACCTAGCCTCATATATTTCAATTGAGTTATCCGGTTTCAGCTTAACTTTAAAAATCCACTTACTCCCGATGGCTTTCCGATTTGGTGGAAGCTCCACAAGCTCCCTAGTTTGAGCCTCCATAATCGATCTTATTTCATAATTTGCCGCAGAAATCCATTGATCCTTTTCCGAGGCTGAAAAGGCTTTCGTATGATGACCGGCTCCATCGTAGTGGTAGAAATTAGAGCATGCTATACCTGTTCACTTCGCAGCTTTGCAACATCGCAGCTTCGCAGCGTCGTAGCAACATCGCAGCTTCGAAGCATCGGAGCTTCGCAGCGTCGTAGCAACATCGCAGCTTCGCAATTTCACAGTTTTCATCTGGATCCAACGTGCTGACAGAAAGTAGAGCAGCTGCGCAATTCCGCAGCCTAGTGCTTTGCCTTCTTCCCCTCGAAAAATCTGAGGCTGGAACTGTTAGAGCCAACCGTGTCCGCCGAGGAGGAGGAGGAGGAGGAGGAGGAGGTGACCGAGTAGGTCTTACCGGCTGAATCACTGAATGTCCGGAGATGATCCTCCGCCGACAGATGAGGAAAAGCTTGTCGCAGATTGACGAGGAACATTTTCAAAAATTATATATTCTTGAATTTTGGCATTTTTCTCAAAATCTGTCATACCAAAAACATCAACCGAGTGACTTTCTTCCTTAACTTGAATATTCCTAGCAACTTGAAGAGTGTTTCTATCCGTATTGTATACTCTATAGCCTACGGAATCATCATCATATCCCATAAAAATCCCGGGAACGGATTTGGGATGAAGCTTAGAAATAGGAAGATTATCTAAAATAAAGCATTTGCTACCAAAAACTCGGAAGTGACTCACATTAGGTTTCCTTCCGGTCCATACTTCATATGGTGTTTTACCTTTTACTGCTCTCATTTCTATTCTATTCCTAATATAAGATGCACATGAGATAGCTTCACCCCAAAATTTGAAATCTATCCCTTTATCTAACATCATAGATTTTACACTTTCTGTTAAGGTTCTGTTAAGTCTTTCTGATACTCCATTTTGCTCCGGAGTATAGGGAACTGTAAATTGATGAGAGATGCCATTTTCTTTTAAATAATCTGAAAATGCATTAGAAATATATTCTCCTCCGTTGTCGGACCAAAGGGAGAGAATCGGCTTCCAGTGAAGTTTTTCTGCCCAAATCCGAAAGTGCTTGAAGTGAGTAAACTCTTCACTTTTCTCTTTCATAAAGTAAACTTTGCTGTATCGGGATAAATCATCTGTAAAAGTGACTAAAAACCGGATGCCACTAAGTGAAGGGACTTTTGACGGTCCCCACACATCCGAATGAATTACTTGCAATAAATCTATGGCTCGGTTATCCGCGGTCTGAGGTAGGGGCAGCTTGTGAAGTTTTCCCAAAGCACACCCATCACATACATGAGACTCTTTTTGTCCTAATTTGACACCATCTATCGTATTTTGCTTTACCATTTTATCAAGCCTTTCATAATGAACATGACCGAGCCTTTTATGCCACAAAACATTTTCCGGAAGGACAATGGAGTATGCAAATTCAATTTCATTAGCCAAGTCCATCCGGTACAACAAGTTTGGGCCTCTAGTTCCTACCAAGGCTACTCTCCCATCTTTGATTACTACCTTTTTCCCATTCTTTTGCAAACTTTCAAAACCTTTCATTTCAGCTACCGAAGTGGAAAATAATATTTTCTTAAATTTTGGAATATAGAGAACATCATGTAAAGTCCTCCTTACAATCTGACCATTGATGTCACATGCTAACTCCACGCTTCCTTTTGCTGTATCCTCCACACTGTTGTCATCCGCATAATAAATCCGACGAGTGGGAATTGGATTGAGGGTTTTGAAGTAAGCCCGGTTGCCGCACATATGGGAAGAGCACCCGGAATCCATAATGCACCCATTCTCTTGAGGTCCTTCCATGAGATCTTTCGCAGGAGTAAAGAATTCATCATCATCCGATTGCGGAAATCTGACCACATTGTCCTTTTCTTCCGCGCGATTATCTTGCTCCGTCTCGTCGATTGCAAAGAAAGCCGCATTTTTAACCGGCAGTTTTGATGCCGGAAATTTTGGTGATGAAGTCTCCGATCGCACCTTCCATCCCGCACGATAAATTCCTGTCTCACATGCTTTTATAAATGCCGAACACAGCCAAAAAACATGACCTTGACCAAAACAATAGACACATCTATCATATTGCTTATAATTCGGATTAGGAGAAAAATTCCTATTTCCTGAAAATCCAGCCGGCCTAAATGTCTGAGCATTCTAAGCTACTGCTGAATGTCCTCCATTTAATGCTATGTTATTTCCCTCTTCCTCTAGAATGTAAGCTTCAGCTACAGCTATATTCTATTTATTCTTCTCTAACCTCTTTAATTGTTCTGAGGCTCCTTTATATTCAGTAGGAAGCCCTCTCATTAAAATCATTGCTTGATGATAGGGAGGAAAATTTCCCCCGGAGCATGCATTTTCCGACAACAAAAGTTTGAAACCACTACAGTATGATTTCATATCACCCTCGGTATATTTATAATCCCAAATTTTTCAAGCAGTTATAACCTCATTTTGCTCAGTAGCTATGACATGAGATTCTCTCAAACTCTTCCATAATTCAGATGCCGTAGTGATACTGATATACGTCATGTTTAAGTCTTCCGACAAAATAAACTTGAGAACATGTAAAGCATCCTCATTTTTCTTTTCAAAATCTGGGTGCGTATCCAAAAGAATACCAGAGACCACATCATACAACTTTACTTGCTTAAGGTAAGATTTAGTCAAATCAGCCGAATGTATATATTTTTCCCCATGAAACACCGCGATTCATGAGGGCGGGCCCGTGACCTGTGGATTTGAGGCAGCTGGTGCCCTTGAAGAAGAAAAAGAAGAAGAAGAAGAAGAAGAAGAAGAAGCAGCAGCAACAGCAGCAGCAGTTGCCATAATCACAATCAAAGTACAAAAAGGAAACTCTCACGAATACCTAGAAATGACCAACTTCACAATGAAGATCACAGCAAATCAGACACACACTAGGTCTGCAAATTTGCCACAATGAAGAAAATACACCAAAAAAACACATGCAGAATTTCACACAATTCTGCCAAAAGATCACAATGATCTTCTATTTTAAAAACCCAAAAACTGCTTCGTAGTTTTTCATACAAAGAAAATCCTAATCTTCCAAAATATTCTAAGTCCTACATATACAAGTGATCCTACAGCTGATCTAAACCGTACCACAATTACCGTGGTCCACTGGTACACTAAACCTTTACCAAACCAAACCTTCGCCGTCTGCCTCACAAACTATTTACATCAATCTTTGTGCAACAAATGTTCATTCACCGAAATGACGACGCACTTCAATATTTCACTTTCAAAAATGACGGCGAACTCCGTCCCCCGTCCACGCATTCGTTCCCACTGAAAATGAACCTCCACGTGTAAATCGAGTCACCAAATAACTGCGTACTTCGTCGTCGAGATCAACCAACCTTGACTGCCCCCACATATCGACACGTGTGCCTGAGGTGTACTAAGTGTGTGTACTCCTTTTGGAGTTACATAAACACTAAATGCTACCTACGACAATTTAGCTTTTATACGAACTGCTATGGTTGCAGTGCTCTACGAGCGCAGCTGTAATATTTAGAGCAGCGCAGCTGTTTACTCAAGCTGCTATGACTGCGGTGTTTTACTAGCGCAGCTGCCACATTAGAGCAACGCAGCATGGCAGCATAGCAACAAAGTATAGAGAGGATTACAGGTTTCCAGCTGCGATGTCAGACTTAGCGCAGCATGGCAGTATAGCAACGAGATATAGAGAGGACTGAAGGTTTCCAAAACAACAGAAAGGTCGTAGGAAGTTTAATCTATTTTATTAACTGTACCAGGCCGGACATACCGACAGCAAATGGAGTACTCAGTAGGAGTCTTAATGATCCTAGGAAAAGAGACTGGGAGGTAGCCAAGAAAGTCATGAGATATCTTGTGGGAACTAGAGAGTTATGGTTGCATTTGGGAAGGGAGCACACTATAATCACTACTTAGAGTGATGCCAATAATGGGGACGCACCTATGAGAAGATGCACTTCTCGGTATGTGTTGTATGTTGGGGAAGGTGCATGCTATTGGAGCAGTAAGCAACAAAAGGTGGTTGCTCAGTCTACTATGGAGACTCAGTACATGGCCTCTTGTTCTGCTGTGAAAGAGTTGATGTGGGTCAAATCCGCACCGCAGCGCTACAGCTGCGCAACCATCGCAGCGCAGCACGGTCACGATACCGCTAAAGGAGCGTAGCGCCACCGTTGCGCTAACAGGAAAGCGCAACAGCGCAATTTTGTTCCACCACGTTGGTGACAACGAACCAATGAGTTCGCAGCAACAGCGCAGTTTTACAAATATTAGACGCTGCGATACCCTTGCACGCTGCGACGCTTCGCAAAGTCCAAATGTGAAACCCTCAACCCTCTTTGATAAAGTCGCCATCCGCCCTCACGGCCAAACAAGTATAGGCAGTTTAGAGAGAGCTTCCCTCTACACAGCCACCTTATCATCGCTTCTGGAATTGCCTCAATTGTCATACACGACGGTATCCATGGCGTCGTCATCTTCCCCACTACCAAAAAGAAGGAGACTGGTACAGGTGGGGCAAGGGGATGTGCCCCGTCCTGATAGATTGTTAGTGGCAGCGGAGGCCATGGTAGAGGCAGACTGGAGAAGAGAGGTTAAAGCGGAGCCAAAACCAAAAGAAACCGCCAGTAGCGAGGCAGGGCCGGCAGAAACCAGTGGAGGGGAGGGGTCAAAAAACTCACAGGACCCCAAATACACCCCAACCTGGGAAGGGGATCAGGAATATAAGGAAGATCATGAGCTCTCGGAGACGGAGGAACTAGAACGAGAACCAACGCCTCCGCCAATTGTTGAGCACACCTCGGATCTGGAGGTGATGAGAGACCCCAACAAGGGGAGTACCGCAAACGAGCAATCCTCTGAAAGTGCGAAAAAAGAAAGCACAAGCACAATACCCCCATGGAGACGATGTGTTTCTCATTTGGGAGAGTCATACGGAGACGTCAGAGGAGAGTGAACAGGGAGAGGAAATTCTCGATTACCTGTTTACACTCCTTGTCGACACACGGCATTCGCATCTCACCTTCAGTTTTGCGAAGTGCTTCTATTGGGATCCAGCGGAGTGGCATGAAGAGTGGCGTATGAAAAGCCTGGGGATCCTATCTTTATCCCCGCCAACGTACTCTCCCACCCGGCCTCGAATTTTATGAGGACAAAAGACCTCGGGAACAACCACAAGGGTTATGTGCAGCAAAACCCTCATGCCCAGTCGTTTGTGGAAGTAGTTGAGGCTAACTACTGGTACAGGGTGGATGTTTCCGGGTTGCTTCGCCATTATCACCTGTGGGATGTCCGCCTCCATGATATCATCTCCCCGAAGAGGTTATACTTGAGATACGGGCACTCAAGCTGGCCCGAAAGAGCGCTCTGCAGCAGGCTCAAGCGGCCAGGAAACATGCGTCCTTCAAGCTAAGGAAGGTACCCCGGTGGGAACCGGTTGAAGAAGAGGCGGAAAAGGAACAACAAGCCCCCCGTATTCCGGCACCCCAGGAGACTGCAACGGCGGCCATTCCGTCGCAACCCGAGGGACCAGAGGCTGTACCGCAGGAAGGGGAGGACTAGATACGAGAGCGAATCACTCGGAGACGATTAGCAGCGGTGGACCATCGTATTGCGTTGCTGGAGACCCGATGTGAGCAGCTCCAAAACCAACTTTACACCCTGCAACAGGAATTCAAAGAGTACCGTGAAGAGACGTACAACATACTCCGGCAATTGCAGTTTCCGTGAGTTAGTAAGGTTCAGCGGGACTCTAAAACCCTAGTGGGAGGCACTGTATTTGGGAGGGGAGCACACTGACATCACTACTTGGAGTGATGCAATCTTTGGGGACGCACCTATGAGAAGATGCACTTCTGGGTATGTGTTGTATGTTGGGGAAGGTGCATGCTGTAGGAGCAGTAAGCAACAAAAGGTGGTTGTTTAGTCTACAATGGAGGTTGAGTGTATGGCCTCTTGTTATGCGGTTAAAAAACTAATGTGGGTCAAGTCATAATTGCAAGAACTAGGATATATGAAGTAGGGAGTGCATAAAGTGTTTTGTGATAATCAAGTTGCCATTGCAATTACAACTTATTTAAAACATCATTTTAAAGCTAAGCATATTGCCATTAGATTAGGTTTTGCGAGGGAAAATGTTGAGAACAAGATTTTGAGTCTTGTATATAGATCTTATGAGGAAATGGTGTCTGATATGATGACAAAACCAGTGCCCTCTACTAAATTGAAATATTGTAGAGAAAAATGTGGACTAAAACTGAAGGTAAAGTTAGACTAGAAAATAAGGGAAGTGTTGAAATTAATAGATTTCTAGAGTATTTTCTAGGTTTAAATATGTTAGTATAAAAGGAAAAGAAAAGGACGGACAACCTGCCTCCACCTCCTCTCTCTAGCCCCCATACTTGTTGTAGTCACTAAAGGATAAAGAGGGTGGTTAATCCATGGCTGCCTTAGTTCAACAGGCAATTATTTTTAGTAGGTTACTAAAAATATACCTGACGGACCCGCGATTTGATCCTGGTACCTACCGCTCGTCAAATTGGCCGATACCGGACAACTTTCTCCTATTAGACTAAGACCAATGCTAAATGATATAGTATGTGATAGATATATATTTATTAAGGAGGGAACAAACTCATTTAACTGAAACTCTATACGGCATGCATAGATACATTTTTATAAAGTACGAAGTACGATACTACTTTGAAACGGATACCTCGCATTATGTTTCGATAGCGAAACAAATATCGCGCTAGTATTTCTAACGGCCGAGATTGCATTACGAGTCAAATCCAACGGCGCACATCATCGCCGGTATCTCGGAATAGTCACTTTGGCATTTAGTGACGTGGCATAACCTGGCGCCACGTGGAGAGATAACATTCGGTCACGAGAATTCCGAGGAACGTACGGACGAGTGGAAAATGGACACGCGTCCGCTCAATGGCGTACAAAAAGGTCGTACAAAAAGTACATCGGCAGTAGTACTTTTATGTATTGTACAGTATTCTGATTGGTTCGCACAGTTAGTAGATAGGGGTTGTGAGAGGGAGCTAGGACTTAGAAAAAATCTGGTAGATGGTCTTCTCTCTCTTTGAGAGGTTGTATAAAATTAGCATTTTGCCGGCTTATAACTTATCACCTGGTTAGGCGTTTTCAGAGATTCATTTTTCTACGGACTAAGGGAAGTCCAAGCTGCAGAAAGGTGCAGTAAGATTGTCTGCTTGTCTGCTTGGGTAGCAGTGGTTGCCATTGAAAATGTGTTAGTTAATAACTATCTAGAGGCTTTCTGTACTCTTTAGTCCAATGGAGGACATGAAGTTTCACATTATGGGCCCACCCTCTAGGGTGCCTACCTTCAATGGATCTAGGTTCATATATTGGGAAGCCATGATGATGGGAGCTTTGTGCGAAAAACGATACTGGGGTATCGTCAGTGGACAAGTGAAACGTCCACCTTCGGGAACTCCACCAGGATTTAGAGGAGTAAGATTTCCTACAGCAACCGCTACCTCAGTGGAGGAGGTATATGATGGGGAGAGCGGTGTGTCTGACAAGAGGAAAGGGAAGGAGACACCCCTCAATCCTATTGCCACAATACCGGGAGCGGCGACCGTAAAGACCGGGGTGAACGATACTCAAATATGGGAGGATGTAAACATGGCTGCCAAGAACTTCAACCTGAGGCACCTCACTCAAGCTTTGGCCACCCCTCATCTTCACATTTACAAGGCCGAGGAGCACTTCCCTTTGCTTCTGCCATGCGAAACTTCTCAACCATATTCCCAATCGCTTCCCGCTATGTTAGATAGATTATTCTCCTATCTCTATCCCTTTCTACCTGAATTGCAAGAATATACTTTGCCTCCCCTAAATCTTTCATCTCAAATCTCGAACCCAAGACTGCCTTTATTTTGTTAATCTCATTTAATTACTTACTCAATAGCAGCAACTCATCTACATACACAGCAATGTAATTAATCCCATCTTCCTCTTCCATAACATAGATTGAGTGATTTGAACTAATCCTCACAATTCCGAGACCAGTTCAAAACTCATCTAGTTTCAGATTCCATTGACGTGGAGCCTCGTTCAGACGCTACAAAGATTTTAATAGTTTACAGACAAGATTTTCTTTTCCGGTCTTTGCATACATTTCTGGTTGCTTCATATAGATCACTTCCTTTAAATCTCTATGCAAGAAAGTTGTCTTAACATCCATTTGATGTAATTCCATATCCTCAATGGTTGTTAAAGACAAAAGAATTCTAACAGTTGGAAATCGGACAAGTGGAGAGAAAGTCTCTTCATAGTCAATTCCCTCCTTCTGACTATACCCCTTTGCAACAAGCCTGGCCTTATATATTTCAATAGAATCATCGGGATTTAGCTTTACTTTGAAGACCCACTCACAACCGATGGCCTTTCGATCTGGCGAAAGCTCCACAATCTCCCAAGTTTGAGCTTCCATTATTGATCGCATTTCACCATTCGCTGCGGAGATCCGTTGATCCTTTTCCGGGGCTGAAAAATCTTCTTGTTTGGTGACCGGCTCCATTGTGGTGGTAGAAAATAGAGCATCTTCCACCGGTTCACCTCGCAGCCTGCTGCTTTGCCTTATTTTTCCTCGGAAAGTCTGAGGCTGGAACTGTTGGATCCGTACATTGCCGTCGAGGAGGAGGAGGAGGAGAGAGCGATGAGAGAGTCCTTTTTGGACTAAATTGGAATCGACAAGGTCGAGAAGGCTAGCGAAGCCACAAGAGGTGTAAGTGAGGCAAAGAAATTTGGTGCCTTGCAAGTAACAAAAGGCACGTTTACCAATTGGAGAAGGGCAAAATGCATGGAACTATTGTGGAAAACACCGAAAACAAGGATAGTTGACACGTCATGGACGTAGAAGAATTATCAGACCCGGTTAAAAAGTTGCTCATGAAAAACACACTAATATTGGTAAGCTCTTTGTGTGGACATTGTTGACTTGAGACCCAGAGGAAGAAGAAAAAGCACCAGCAGTTGCCATAATATTCAGATTACAAAAGAGGAAACTCTCACAAAAACCACAAAAAGACCGACTTCACAATGAAGCCCCAAGCAAACGAGACACACACTAGGTATGCACATTTGCCACAGTATATTCACTATAACAAAAAAACCACATGCAGAATTTCACAATGTTCTGCCAAAAGATCACAATGATCTTGCATTTCAAAAAGTGCACAAAAACTTTTTCGCAGTTTTTCTATACAATGAATTCCTTACTCTAAAATATTCTAAGTCCAACATATACAAAGTGAACCTACAACTGATCTACACCGTACAAAAATTACTTTGCTCTGCCGGTACACTTAAACATTAATCAAACTAAACCCTGTCGTCTAGCGTACAAGTATTTACATCAATCCTTAACCCTAGCCCACGCTAAAGTACGCAGTCAAAGTTTGTCTGCTGAAATGATAGCTCGGTCAATATTTCTCGGTCTCCATGCCTTCCACCTTTTGCTTGAATTCCATGGGAGTGGCAATTCCCTTTGCCTCTGCCATGCCAAACTTCTCAAGCATATTCCCAATCGCTTCCCGCTGTGTTAGATAGATTGTTCTCCTATCTCTATCCTTTTCTACTTGAATCGCGAGAATTTACTTTGCCTCCCCTTAATCTTTCATCTCATATCTCGAATTCAAGGCTGCCTTTATTTTGTTAATCTCATTTAATGAATTACTCAGTAGCAGCAAATCATCTACATACAGAGCAATGTAAATAATCCTATCTTCCCCTTCTATAATATAGAAAGAGCTATGTGAACTAATCCTCACGAAACCGAGACCAGTTAAAAACTCATCTAGTTTCAGATTCCATTGACGTGGAGCCTGCTTCAGACCGTACAAAGATTTTAATAGTTTACAGACAAGATTTTCTTTTCCGGTCTTTGCATACATTTCTGGTTGCTTCATATAGATCACTTCCTTTAAATCTCTATGCAAGAAAGTTGTCTTAACATCCATTTGATGTAATTCCATATCCTCAATGGTTGTTAAAGACAAAAGAATTCTAACAGTTGGAAATCGGACAAGTGGAGAGAAAGTCTCTTCATAGTCAATTCCCTCCTTCTGACTATACCCCTTTGCAACAAGCCTGGCCTTATATATTTCAATAGAATCATCGGGATTTAGCTTTACTTTGAAGACCCACTCACAACCGATGGCCTTTCGATCTGGCGAAAGCTCCACAATCTCCCAAGTTTGAGCTTCCATTATTGATCGCATTTCACCATTCGCTGCGGAGATCCGTTGATCCTTTTCCGGGGCTGAAAAATCTTCTTGTTTGGTGACCGGCTCCATTGTGGTGGTAGAAAATAGAGCATCTTCCACCGGTTCACCTCGCAGCCTGCTGCTTTGCCTTATTTTTCCTCGGAAAGTCTGAGGCTGGAACTGTTGGATCCGTACATTGCCGTCGAGGAGGAGGAGGAGGAGGAGGAGGAGGAGCTTGCTGTACAGGTTAAATGACCGAAAATACCGAAGTAGGAATAGAGAAAGGACTTGTGAAATAGGAAAGAGGAACATTTTCAAAATTTACATATTCTTGATTTTTGGCATTTTTCTCAAAATCTATCATGCCAAAAACATCAACCGATTGACTTTCTTCCTTAACTTGAATATTCCTAGCAACGTGAAGAGTTTTCCTATCTGGATTATAAATTCTATAGCCTACTGACTCATCATCATAGCCCATAAAAATTCTCGGAACAGATTTTGGATGAAGCTTAGAAATAGGAAGATTATCCAAAATAAAACATTTGCTACCAAAAACCCAAAAGTGACTTACATTGGGTTTCTTTCCGGTCCACATTTTATAGGGTGTCTTCCCTTTTAGAGCCTTAGTTTCTATTCTTTTCCTAGTATAAGATGCATAAGAGAAAGGCTCACCCTAAAATTTAAAATCTATTCTTTTATCTAACATCATAGATTTTGCACTCTCCGTTAAAGTCCGGTTAAGTCTTTCGGATACCCTGTTTTGCTCCGGATTATAAAGAACTGTAAATTTACGAGAGATATCGTATTCCCTTAAATAGTGTGAGAATACATTCGAAATACATTCTCCCCCGTTGTTTGATCGAAGAGAGAGAATTGGCTTCTCGTGAAGCTTTTCCGCCCACGTCCGGAAATGCTTGAAGTGAGTGAACACTTCACTCTTCTCTTTTATGAACTAAACTCCGCTGTACCGCGAGAATTCATTCGTAAGAGTAACTAGAAACCGGCTGCCACTTAGGGAAGGGACTTTTGACGGTCCCCGCACGTCCGAATGAATAATTTGCAAAAATTGTGGCACTTATTCCTGGGTCGAGGTAAATTTATAAGCTTCCCCAAAGCACAACCATCAAATACATGAGACTCTTTTTGTCTAAACTTTACACCATCTATGATATTTTGTTTCACCATTTTATCAAGTTTCTCATGATGAACATGGTCGAGCCTCTTATGCCACAAAACATTTTCCGGAATGACACTTAAGTATGCAAAGTCAATTTCATTAGCCAAGTCCACCCGGTACAAAATGTTTCGGCCTCTAGTTCCTACCAAGGCTACTCTCCCAACTTTGCTTAGTACCTTTTTTCCATTCTTTTGCAAAATTTCAAATCTTTTCATTTCAGCCACCGAAATGGAAAACAATTTTTCCTTAAATTTTGGAATATAAATAACATCATGTAGGTTTCTCTTTACAATCTGACCATTGATATCACATCCTAACTCCACGCTTCCCTTTGCCATAACCTCCACACCGCCGTCATCCACGTAATAAATTTGACTAGCTGGAATCGGAGTAAGGGTTTTGAAGTAAGCTCGGTTGCCGCACATGTGGGAAGAGCACCCGGAGTCCATAATCCATCCATTCTCTTGAGGCCCCTCCATGAGATCTTTTGCATGGGCAAAGAACTCATCGTCTTTTGATCGCGGAAATCTGACCACATCATCTTTTTCCCCCAACTGTTCATCTTGTGGCGTCTCATCAAATGCAAGGAACGCCGCATTTTTCACCGATAGTTTTAAAGCCGACCCATTTGATGGTGGTTCCCTCGATCACACCTTCCATCGCACACAGTAAATTTTAGTCTCACACGCTTTTAAAAATGCCGGGCACAGCCGGAAAACATGACCTTGACCGAATCAATAGACACACTTATCATATTGTTTATAATTAGGATTAGGGGTGAAGTTCCTATTTTTGGAAAATCCAGGGGGCCTAAATGTCTGAGCATTGTACGCTACCACTGATTTTCCACCATTCAATGTTATCTCAGTTGCCTCTTCCTCTAGAATGTAAGCTCCAACTACAGTTATATTCCATCTAGCCTTCTCTAACCTTTTTAATTATTCCGCGGCTCCTTTATATTCAGTAAGAAGCCCTTTCAGTAGAATCATAGCTTGATGATAGGGAAGAAAATTCCCCTCGGAACATGCATTTTTTGAAAAAAAAGCTTCAAGCCATTACAATAGGAGTTCATATCACCCCCGAAATAATTATAATCTCAAATTTTCCCAGCAGTTAGAACCTCATTTTGCTCACTAGCTAGAACATAAAACTCCCCCAATGCCTTCCATATATCGATGCTTTAGAGATATTCATAGATGTCATGTTCAAATCTTTGGACAAGGGTAATTTAAGAATCATGCAATGCATCCTCATTTTTCTTTTCAAAATCTGGATCCGTATCCGGAAGAACACCGGAAATCACATCATACAATCTCACTTGCTTAAGGTAAGACTTAGTCAAATCTGCCCAATATAAATATTTTTGTCCATTAAACACCAAGATCTATGAGGGTGGGCCCGTGATCTGTTGACTTGAGGCAATCGGTGACCCAGAGGAAGAAGAAGAAACACCAGCAGTTGCCATAATATTGAGATTACAAAAGAGGAAACTCTCACGAGACCACAAAAAGACGAACTTCATAATGAAGCCCCAAACAAACCAGACGCACACTAAATTTGCAAATTTGCCACAATGTAAAAGTATAACAAGGAAACCACATGTTGAGTTTCACAAGATTTTGCCCAAATATCACAATGATCTTGCAACTCAAAAAGTGCACAAAAACTGCTTTGCAGTTTTCCATACATTGAATTCCTTACTCTAATATATTCTAAGTCCAACATATACAAAGTGAACCTCGAGCTTATCTACACCATACCACAATTACCGTGGTCTGCCGGTACACTTCAACAGTAATCAAACTTAACCCCGCCGTCTACAATATGAGAATTTACATCAATCTTTAACCCTAGCCGCCGCTAAAGCACGCAGTCAAAGTTCGTCTACTAAAATGACAGCTCGGTCAATATTTCTCTTCCAAATATGACAGCGAACTCCGTCCGCCATCCGCGCATTCATTCATCACCGAAGATGAACCTCCACGTGTAAATTTGGTCCCTCAAGTAAATATGTACTTTGTCAACCAGCTTAACCAAGCTTCACTTCCCCAAGGACCGACACGTGTACATGGAGTGTACCGAATCTGTGAACTCCCTTTCGAGGTACATACCACACCAAATTTTGTCTACGTCGACTCAGTTTGTACACAAAACCGACTAAGTCTAGAATCTCTTTCTCACAAACGAAATATAGAGAGGACTAAAGGTTTCCAAAACCAACACATAGTGTACCTAGTGCAAGATATGGATGACAATTTGTGGAAGTGGAACACACTGGTCCGGATGATACTTGTGCAAGAAAACACTATCGAGATTCGGAGAGTAGGAAAGAGCGTTCAAGCTCTAGCTGCCAGAACAGATCGGTGGGGTAAGGATTCGAGGAAGCCATACGGAAACTTAAAGGGAGAGAAAGATCAAACTTGAGGACCGAGGCCTTCAAAGGGCCTTTGTCATTTCTGCAAAAAGTCGAGACACTTCATAGTTGATTGCACCAAGCTGTCGGTGCTAAGTCTTCAAGAAAATCGTGGAGGAGGTTTTTCCTGGGGAAAGAAGAAGGCACTGGTGGTCACACAAGTGAAAAAGGAGACCGAGGAGGATGAGTCCTCTGAGGAGGAGGATGGAGAGCTTCTCTTTGGCGAGAATTTAGAGGAGAAGGAGATTCCTCAAAAACAGAAGTGTGCTCTCGTAGCCATTCGGGAACCCCCACAGGAAGAATGGATCATAAATTGAGGTGAATCCATACATATGTGTCGTGACAGGCACCTTTTTCGCAAGCTAAGAAAGATCCCCACTGTAGAGATAGAGTACGGGGATGGGAGAGTAGTTACTACAGATCTAGTTGGAATGGTAGATCTGAAAGACTAAGTATAGGGTAAAACTTCCATACTCGCTTTCTCAGATGTACTTTATATCTCTCAGCTGAGAAAAAATCTTGTCTCTACTTCTGTATTAGATGATAAGGAGTTTGATACCTCCACTAGAAAAGGAGTCTTTACAGCTAAGTATGGGGATGAAGGCTACTTCACAATAGATAAGGGTAGCCAAGGAATATTTAGGCTTAACCTTAGTAATGAAAAAAATAATGCTTACTATGTTGGTGTCCCAAACTTGATGATTTCGCATAAGCCCTAAGGGCATGTGCACTGTGATAGGCTGAGGGAAATCAAGAAGCTTGGTGTAGTAGAAGGCATTCACTCTGGGGATAATGAAATGGTGGATGATTGTAGTGGTTGTGCCGAATGTTGTAAATCTGAGACTTCCATAAGTCCTCAGAGTGGACAACTTCCAAAAAGCCTCTTAGATAACCCTTACCCCTTTATGTTTCAGCAAAAACAACTGCCACCCTAGCATACAATAACTTTGACCACCCTCTCTCGTAAAGGCAAGACTCCCCTGAGTTGATAGCAAAAGGAATCTCTGAATTTGCTCCTGTGAGTAGTAAGTTATGGAGGGTCAAAGTTGACCTTTTGTCTAGAAGCTCTCTGAGAAAGAGGGTCCTATCTCCTAATTTTTCTAAGTCCTATCTCTCTCACAGACTCTATCTACTAATGTACGGAACCAATCAGATTACAATTCCATACATAAAAGTACAGTTGCCAGTGTACTATATGTACGAACACAGTACGACATGGCCTAAATGTCAACACGTGGTTTGTCCGGATTCGCTCCCTTAATCCTCGGAGATGCCGCGATCCAATGTCATTCCGCCACTTGTCATCCGATGTGGCAATGACCAAAAATTGCCGAAATCCTCTTCCGCGATCTCGGCGTTAATTCCAGTCGTCCGATTAAATTCACATTTAATCGTAGCCATAATATATACATGCGCGGTATTCGTTTCACTAAAGAAATAAATGCGCGGTGTTAGTTTATTATTCGTACCATAATCCGTACTTTTACATTTACTGGATCTATGTCTCCCGTAAACAGTTTCAGTTAAATGAACTATCCTACGTATGAATGTTTAATTAAATATCAAACCGTATAATACGTAATATTAGCTATAGACTTAACGGCTAAGGCTACCGGCTACCTGCTGTCTGCCGTCTGGTAGGTGGTAGGATCAAATCATATGGCCGGCACATACCTTATAGTAAACAAACCCCTAACTAAAATATATTTCCCGTAAACCTCTGGATAGCCTAGGTAGCCATGGCTCTAGCTCCCTCTCCAATTTCTCAGTGACTGCGACAAGTTTGAGAGTTGGAGAGAGAAGTTAGAGGTAGACTGCCGCGGCTTCTTTCTATATTTCTATTTAGACATAGAAAATACTTTAAATGGACCATTAATTTCTACACTCCCCTTATTTTTTAGTCAATCTTTAATTTCAGACCACACTTCTCCCTGCAGAAAATTAGCTTAGGGGAAGGCACAGGTTTGGTCATGATATCTGCTACTATCTCACTATCTGCTCGGTACTCTAAACTGATTATTTTGTTTTCTACTTTCTCTCTAACAAAGCTGAGTCTGATGTCCATGTGTTTGGCTTTAAAATGATGTGTAGGATTGGCAAAAATAGCGATTGGTGCTTGATTATCACAAAAAAAATTCCGCACACCACTCTTAAGGTGACCAAGCTCACCAAGCAAAGACTTGACCCACATCAATTCTTTTACAACAGAGCAAGAGGCCATATACTCAGCCTCTATAGTGGACTAAGCAATAACTTTTTGTTGTTTGCTAATCCAACAGCAAGCCCCATCACTCACATATAATACATATCCAGAAGTGCATCTCCTCATCGGAGCATCACCATAACTGGCATCACTCCAAGTAGTGATGTCAATATTCTCCCCACCCAAATGCAACTATAGATCCCTAGTTCCTATCAAATATCTAAGGACTCTCTTAGCTGCCTCCCAATCCCTCTTAGTGGGAGAATTTAGACATCTACTCGGCACTCCTACAGCTGCAGCTAAATCCAGCCGGGTACAATTCATAAAATAGATTAGACTCCCCACTACTTGCCTATAAGGAATAGTCTGCATGAACTTTTGTTCTTCAAGAGATAATTCCTCGGCTAAGACTATGACTCCTTCTTCCTCACTCCCCTCACTTCCCTTCTTCAACTCCATTGAAGTTGTACAACTATTAGCTTTATCCATCTGAAATTTTTCAAGCATGTTCCCTATTGCTTCCTTTTGAGTCAATCTTATAATCTTTCTTTTTCGGTCTCTTTCTACTTGAATTCCCAAAATATATTTTACTTCCCCCATATCCTTCATTTCAAATCTCCCCTTAAGATCGGTTTTGAGTATATTAATTTTTTCCATTGATTTACTTAAAACAAGCAAATCATCAACATAAATTGCAATAAATATAAAACCTTCCTCATCTTCAAAAACATAGATTGAGTGATCTGAGCTGATCCGAATATATCCCAGACCGGTAAGAAACTCATCAAGCTTCTTATTCCACTGTCGAGGTGCTTGTTTCAAACCATAAAGAGATTTAATCAGCCGGCATACCTTACTCTCCTCTCCTTCCTCCACAAACCCTTCCGGTTGTCGAATGAAGATCTCCTCTTCCAATTCTCCATGCGAAAAGGTTGTCTTGATGTCCATCTTGTGTACTTCTATGTCTTGCGCTGCTACCAGGCTGAGAAGTATGCGGACGTAGGGAAATCTGACGACCGGGCAAAGGTTTCCTTGTAGTCAATTCCCTCCTTTTGTGTAAATCCCTTTGCCACTAATCGGCCCTTGTAGCGCTCGATTATGTTATCCGGGTTCAGTTTTTATTTGAAAATCCACTTACAACTGATAGGTTTTCGGTTAGGTGGACAATCCACCAGCTCCCAAGTATCGGCTGCCATAATTGAGGCCATCTCCTCATTGATGGTTGTCTTCCACCGGTTTCTTTCTGGACAAGTCATCACCTCTCTATAAGTCTAAGGTTCATCTTGATGAGATAGTTAACCTTGTTATAAACCTATTTTTCTTGCAGTCTTTTGCTACTTCTTCTTTCCCCTTCAAAATTTGAGGCAAGAATAGATGGTTCTCGTGGATTCTTTCGAACAATCTTGGCTTCTCCCCTATCCCTTGATTCCGAATCAATTTCCACCACGTCTTCAGCTTCAGGTAGAGTTGTCAGTGGAGTTTCGACAGCCGAGTCCTTTTCGGTCTGATTTGTACCTACAAGAATGTCACCTTCTCTAAAACCTGGATAGTTAGGAAGCTCAAAGTCATCGGAATTTTATGACTCAAATCTGATTTTTACTGACTTTGTATCTTTAAAGGGATCCACAGACTTTCCTTCATCCATAACTACTAGATGCTTTACTAAGATTATATCGTCCCTTTCTAGATCATAAATTCTATATCCTTTAACATTTTCATAATATCCTAATAAGTATCCCGGTTTTCCTTTAGGATCTATCTTCCAATTAGACCAATCTGTACCTAGACTGAATACTTGACTGCCGAAAACCTTTAAGTGAGATATGTCTGGTTTCCGGCCTGTCCATCTCTCATAAGGTGTTTGATCTTTTATAGCTGAAGTAAGAACTCTATTTTTGAGGTAATTAGCACAGTTCATTGCTTCTGCCCAAAACCTTTTTCGTATCTTTTTATCTGACAACATACTTCTAGCACTATCACTTAGTGTTCTATTTAACCTTTCAGCTACCCCATTCTGTTCCGGATTTTCTGGAACTGTCTTTTGGTGTTGAACTCCATCTTCCCTCAGAAAATCCTCAAACTGGTTAGAAGTATACTCTCCACAATTGTCACTCTTTACTCTCTTCATTGGAGTTTTTCGCTCCATGCTTTTTATTGTCTAAAACAATCCTGAGCTTTTGACTTGTTTTTCAAAAAATACACTCGGGAATACCGAGACCAATCATCAGTGATAGTCATCATAAATCTCTTCCCCCCCCATTTGAGGGCACTCTAGCCGGTCCCTAAATATCTGTGTGTACTAGATCTAGAATTTTTTCTCCCTTATAGGTGGCTGATTTAGGAAAGGGTAATCTGTGTGTTTTACCTTGAGCGCATCCACTACAATCATTTATATTATAACTCTCGCTGAACTTAATCCCTTCCACCACTCCCGTCTATTTCATCTCTCTTAACTTATCTAGATTCACATGCCTAAGCCTCTTATGCCACATCATAATATCATGAACACCAGCATAATAAAGTTTTTTCATTTCATTACTTAAAACCAGCTTAAACACCCATGGCTACCTTTCTCAGCAATGAAATAGACATCCTCCTCAAAACTAGCAATGAAGACTCCTTCCCTATTGCTAGTAAAAAAACCCTTATCATCTAATACAGATGTAGAGATGAGGTTTTTTTTCAGCTCCGGAATAAACAATACATCGGAGAATGTTACTATGGATGTCTTTCCTTCTACTAACACTTTCAAATCTACCGATCCTACCAGAGTAGTGGTGACTATCCTCCCATCCCCGTACTCTATCTCTACGGTGGGAATCTTTCTTATCTTAGTGAACAGGTGCCTATCCTTACACATGTGCATGGAGGCACCTGAATCTATGATCCAGCCTGCTTCACCTTTCAATCCACCGTAATCACATTTCTGCCTTCGTGGAATTTTGACCTCGTTTTTCGCCTCCAACTCCTCATCCAAAAGGAGCTCATCGTCCTCGTCCTCGGATTTTGCCTCATGTACCTATGTCACAAAAGCCTTTTTCTTTCCTCTCGGGGTATTACCGGTCTGCCCCTACTTTAACCGAAGCTTGGTTAGCTTAGTGCACTATGCCATATAGTGCCCCGGTTTCTTACAAAAATGACATAAACCTTTGGGAGCCCTAGGTCCGAACTCGTCGGTCTAATTTTTTTGCTCCCTCCCCCCATAAGTTCCGACCGGTTTCCGAGAATCCTTGTTCCTCCAATCGGTCGCGATTCCCAAGGCTTGGCCACTCTTTCCTCCCCTTCTAATCTCAATCGTATTCTTCGAACGAGAATCATCCCTACCACCGAGTTCCATATCCACCTTGAGTTTGGCAAGTCCTGCACACGGTTGACTATGTTCTCGAACTCATCGGGTAACTTCATGAATAAACAGTTAACCTTTTCTTTTTCACTAAAATCTTTTCCCGCACTCTCTAGCTCCATAAAGAGTGTAGCAAGCTCATTGCAAAAATCCAACATCTTCCCCCCTTTGTATACATACTCTTTAATTTTCTGATCAGCCAACTGTTGTTGCTGAATCGTACCACTTCGGTACATCTCTATGAAAGCCATACAATGATCGGATGCCCTTTCTACCTGCAAATGAGGACATGCAAGTCCTTGAGTGAGATGGCGTAGGATGAAGTGCTTTTCCACCATATTGTTGAGGTCCTTGGTTTTAGTATCATTCTCCTCGTTCCTCAGAATAGGTGACGTGAATGCCGAACCAGTTGCTATTGGTGTGGTCATCTCCTTCTCCTTTCTTTTGTCCACCACCTCTCCTTCCTTTGTCTCCTCCGTTGAAGGTGGATCCTCTTTCCTGGTGAATCTACTTCCTCCAAACCCTGGAGGGACTCCAAGACTTAATGGACGCCCGAACCGTCCACTCACTATCCCCCAAAACCTTTTTTCGCATAGAGCTCCTATCATCAAATTTTCCTAATATATAAAGCCAGTTCCATCAAAGATTGGTACCCTAGAAGGTGGGCCCATAACCTGTAACTCTGAGACTTCAATAAGTCCTCAGAATAGACAGCTTCGAAGAAGCCTCTAGGATAACCCTGACCCCTTTATGTTTCAGCAAAAACAACTGCCACCCTGGTAGACAATAACTGTGACCACCATCACCCTTGTAAAGGCAAGACTCTCTTGAGTCGATAGCAAACAGAATCTCTGAATTTGCTCCCTTGAGCAGTAAGTTATGGAGGGTCAAAGTTGACCTTTTGCCCAAAAGCTCTCTGGGAGAGAGGGTCCTATCTCCTAATTTTTTTAAGTCCTATCTCTCTCACAGACTCTATCTACTCATGTACGGAACCAATCAGATTACAGTTCCGTACATAAAAGTACAGATGTCGGTGTACTATTTGTACGAACACTGTACAACATGGCCTAAATGTCGACACGTGGTATGTCCGAATTCGCTCCTTTAATCCTCGGAGATGCCGCGATCCAATGTCATTCCGCCACGTGTCATCCGATGTGGCGATGACCAAAAACCGCCGAAATCCTCTTCCGCGATCTCGGCGTTAACTCCGGCCGTCCGATTAAATTCACATTTAATCGTAGCCATAATATATACATGCGCGGTATTCGTTTCACTAAAGAAGTAAATGCGCGGTATTGGTTTCTTATTCGTACCATAATCCGTACTTTTACATTACTGGATCTATGTCTCCCGTAAACAGTTTCAGTTAAATGAACTATCCTACGTATGAATGTTTAATTAAATATCAAACCGTATAATACGTAATATTAGCTATAGACTTAACGGCTAAGGCTACCGGCTACCTGCTGTCTGCCGTCTGGTAGGTGGTAGGATCAAATCATATGGCCGGCACATACCTTATAGTAAACAAACCCCTAACTAAAATATATTTCCCGTAAACCTCTGGATAGCCTAGGTAGCCATGGCTCTAGCTCCCTCTCCAATTTCTCAGTGACTGCGACAAGTTTGAGAGTTGGAGAGAGAAGTTAGAGGTAGACTGCCTCGGCTTCTTTCTATATTTCTATTTAGACCTAGAAAATACTTTAAATGGACCATTAATTTCAACAAATGTAAGGCTCACAAACTTCCATTTCCCAAAACTGTCACATACAAAGGTGAGAGAGTACTAGATTTGGTCCACATAGATATCTGGGGACTAGCAAAAGTACCTTCGGCAGGAGGCAAAGGGTTCATGATGACAATTACTGATGACTTGTCCAGATACTCTAAAGTTTACTTCATAAAAACAAATTTTGAAGCACCAACTTACTTCAAATATGTAAAGCTTTGAGTGAGAAGTTGCATAGAACCCCCATTAAGAGAATAAAAAGTGACAATGGTGGAGAATATACCTCTAACCAGTTTGAGGAATATCTGAGGGAGGAGGGAGTTCAGCATCAAAAAACTGTACCTCATAATCCAAAACAAAATGGGGTAGCTGAGAGGTTGAACTGGACTCTATGAGATAGTGTATATAATGTGCTGGCCAACAAAAGGATAGGAAAAAGGTTTTGGGATGAGGCCATGAACTGTGCTAATTTTAGCTGTGAAAGGAATGACACATTATAAGAGATGGGTTGAAAGGAAACCAAATGTTTCTCACATGAAGGTATTGGATAGTCAAGTTTACAGCCTTGAAACAGATAGGAAGATTTTGAAATAGATGCTAAAGGGAAAGCCGGATATTGTGGGATATGATGTGGATGTCAAGGGATATAGAGTCTATGACTAAGCTAAATAAGATATCATTCTAGTGAAGCATCTAGGTGTCATGGATGAAGGGAAGTCATTTGACCCTTTCAAATACACCAAGAAGATAAAAATCGGCTTCGATTCTGAGGGTGAGGAAGACTCGGATTTTCCTAGAAGAAACATCAAAGAAAAAGTGATTGCAGATTAAGGGGAGATTTACAATGAAGGAGATAAACTGGAATCTGCCCATATCCCTACAACCTTAGAGGAGACAGAAGAGGAGGAGATGGAACTGGCTACCATGGATAGAGGAGCCGATGAGACAGTGAGGAGGAACCTGAGACTTCCCTCCATCCTAGATTCAAACTTAGAAGGAGGATGAAAGAGCAACAAAAGACTGCAAGAAAGACAAGCCGCTCACAAGGTAACTAAGATGTCTCACGCTGATGAGCCTCAGTCATACTCTGAGGCAATGGACAGTCCACAGAAGGATAGATGGGTTAGACCCATAAATGATGAGATGGCATCTATCATGGAAGCAGATACTTGGGAACCAGTGGACTGCCCTCTGAACAAAAAATCGATCGTGTGCAAATGGGTGATTAATCTAAAAATGAACCCAAATAATACAATTGAAAGATATTATGTTCGGTTGGTAACAAATGGGTTCACTCAAAAAGAAGAGATAGATTATGAAAGAGACCTTTGCTCTTGTGGTACGATTCCCATTTGTCAAGATTGTCTTTAGTGCAATTTTGTGTCCCCCATTTGGACCAGAATTGAGGAAGCCTCTAGGTAGTTTTCAACTAACCAACTTTCAACTAGAGCAACTGTCACCCAAGTAGACAAATAAATAATCTGACTGCACCCATGTGCAGTCTGGACTCCCCTGAGTCCACTGCAAGAAGAATCACTGAAAACACCCAACCAGGCGATTAGTTATGGAGTTGGCAAGATGCCAATATTTATACAAGCTTATTGGGAGAGAGGCGGCTATCTCCTAAATTCACTAAGTCCTAAACCCTCTCACAACTCCTATCTATTGAGGTACGGAACCAATCGAAGGTTGTATAGTACAGAAAAGTACTAAGGCCGATGTACTTTTTGTACGGCCTGTGTACGACAAGGCCATGGAATGGACGCCTGTCTCCTTCGGACTTGTCCTCATGTTCTCCGGGATTTCCTCTTCTCAATGACATCGTGTCACGTGTCGCCTAGTCATGTCACGACCTAAAATCGCCAAGGCGGCCATTCCGAGATCTCGGCGATGTTGCAGGTCGTCGGATCAAAACCGACTTTAAACGACTGCGTTTCAAAAACAAATGTCCGGTACATTTGTTTCGTGCACACTAAAAAAAAACTCCAACTAGTTTTTATGTATTCTATTCTGTCAATCGGATTAGTCGCCTATATATTGTTTAAATGGCTATCAAACCCTATGTATCCTAACAGACTACTAGGACAGACTGGTAAGGGTTGACGGCTACGCCTCGCCCTACCAGTCGGAGGTTCGAGTCCTGCCGGACTCAACCTTTTTGGTAAATAGTGACTTAGGTCACTCTTAAGCCTGCCTATGGAGCTAAGGCAGCCATGGCTCCACCGCCCTCTCTCTCCTTCAGTGACTACAACAAGTAAGGGGGCTAGAGAGAGAAGGTGGAGGCAGGATGCCTGTGGTTTCTTTTTCCTTTTTATTTTAATTAACAACTAGAAAATATCTCCCCTAAATCTAGTGATTTTAACACTCCCTTTATTTTCTAGTCTAATTTTAGTTTCTCTTTTAATCCACATTTTTCTTTACAGTACTTTAGCTTGGGAGATGGCACAGGCTTTGTCATCATATCAGCCACCAATTCCCCATCACTAATATACACCAAATTCACAATTTTATTTTCTACCTTTTTCCTCACAAAACTCAATCTTATGTCCATATACTTAGCTTTGAAAGGATGTTTTGGATTGGCTGCAATTGCAATTGCAGCTTGATTATCACAAAACACTTCATGCACTCCCTTCTTCATATATCCCCGTTCTTACAACAAAGACTTCACCCAGATCAGCTCTTTCACAGCAGAACAAGAGGCCATGTACTCAGCCTCAATAGTGGATTGGGCAACAACCTTTTGTTGCTTGCTGCTCCAACAGCAAGCACCTTCCCCCACATACAAAACATACCCAGAAGTGCATCTTCTCAAAGGTGCATCCCCATAATTGGCATCACTCCAAGTAGTGATGTCAGTGTGCTCCCCTCCCAAATGCAACCATAGAACCCTAGTTCCCACCAGGTATCTCATTACTCTCTTGGTTGCCTCCCAGTCTCTCTTTCTGGGATCATTAAGACTCCTACTGAGGACTCCAACTACTGCAGCTATGTCAGGTCTGGTACAATTCATAAAGTAAATCAAACTTCCTACAGCCCGTCTGTAAGGAATAGACTTTATAAACTGCCTCTCTTCTGGACTCATCTGATCATCTAGCATTATCACTCCTCCTTCTTCACTCCCATCACTTACTTTCTTCAAGTCCATGGGAGTGGTACAACTGTTTGCATTCTCCATCTGAAATTTTTCCAACATATTTCCTATAGCCTCTTTCAGAGTAAGTCTGATTATCCTCTTCCCCCTATCCCTTTCCATTTGAATTCCCATAATATATTTAGCCTCCCCTAAATCCTTCAAGTCAAACCTGCTCCTAAGATCTTTCTTTAGCCTATTTGTCTTTTCCATAGACTTACTCAATTTCATCAAATCATCCACATAAATTGCAATAAAAATCACACCATTCTCATCCTCAAACATATAAATCGAATGGTCACAATTGATCCGAATTTACCCCCAGACTGGTAAGAAACTCATCTAGTTTCTTATTCCATTGTTTGGGGGCCTGCTTTAGTCAATATAAGGATTTTATAAGTCTGCAGACTTTGCTTTCCTCTCCTTCCTCTACAAAACCTTATGGTTGCCGCATGAAGATTACTTCCTCTAGTTCACCGTTGAGGAAGGCGGTTTTGATATCCATATGGTGAATTTCCATGTCTTTCGCTACTGCTAGACTAAGGAGAATCCTTACAGATGGGAATCGATCTACCAGAGCAAAGGTCTCCTCATAATCTATCCCCTGTTTTTGAGTGAACCCTTTTGCCACCAGCCGAGCCTTAAATCTCTCAATGGTGTTATCAGGATTCGGTTTCAGTTTAAATACCCATTTACACCGAATGGGTTTTCTATCTGGTGGACACTCCACCAGCTCCCAAGTATTTGCCTCCATGATTGAAGCCATCTCATCATTTATGGCTCTGACCCATCTCTCTTTCTCTGGACTGTCCATTGCCTCCGAGTATGACTGGGGCTCATCTGGGTGAGAAAGCTTTGTTACCTTCTGAGCAGCCTGTTTTTCTTGAAGCCTTTTGCTGCTTCTCCATCCTCCCTCAAAGTCTGAAGTTGGAATGGAGGGAAGTCTTGGATTCCTCCGCACTGTCTCATCAGCTCCCTTATCCATGGAAACCGGTTCTGACTTCTTTTCCTCTCTCTCCTCAAAGTGTGTAAGAATATGAAGGGATTCCGGTATATCTCCCCCATCTTTTATCTCCCCTGGATCTGCAATCATGTTTTCACTAATGTCCCTTCTGGGAAGATCTAAGTCCTCCTCACTCTCAGACTCAAAACTGATTATGATTTCTTAGTGTATTTGAAAGGATCAAAAGACTTCCTTTCATCCATAACAACTAGATGTTTTACCAGAATAATATCTTGTTTAGCTAAGTCATAGACTTTATATCCCTTGAGATCTTGTCATATCCCACAAAATATCCCTGTTTCCCTTTAGCATCTAGTTTCCAATTATTTCTATCTGTGTCAAGACTGTAAACTTGACTACCGAATACTTTCAAGTAAGAGATATTCGGTTTCCTTCCTTCCCATCTCTCATAAGGGGTCATCGCTTTAACAGTTGTAGTAAGGACTTTATTCTTAATGTAGTTTGCACAATTCATGGCTTCTGCCCAAAATCATCTTTCTATTTTCTTATCCGCCAACATATTGCATACACTATCTCCCAAAGTCCGGTTTAACCTCTCAGCTACCCCATTCTGTTCTAGATTATTTTGTACAGTTTTCAGATGTTGAACTCCCTCATCTCTGAAATAATCCTCAAACTGGTTAGAGGTGTACTCTCCCCCATTATCACTCTTTATTCTCTTAATGGGGGTTTCGTGCAACTTCTCACTCTAGGCTTTGTATTCTTTAAGGTATTTTGGTGTTTCAGACTTTGTTTTTAAGAAGTAGACCCTAGAATATTTGGACCAATCATCAGTAATTGTCAGCATATACCTCTTCCCCGCAACCGAAGGTACTCTTGCTGGTCTCTAGATATCTGTGTGGACCAGATCTAGTACTTTCTCACCTCTATAAGTGGCATTTTTGGGAAAAGGAAGTTTGTGAGCCTTACCTTGGGCATAGCCACTACAATCATCAATCATTTCATTATCCTCAAACTGATTGCCTTCTACTACACCCAGTATCTTCTGAAACTCTGAGACCTCCATAAGTCCTCAGAGTATACAGCTTCCAAGAAGCCTCTAGGATAATCCGTACCCCTTTGTGTTCCAGCAAAAATAACTGCCACCCTAGCAAACAAAAACCCTAACCACCTGCACCCCTGTAAAGGCAAGACTCCCTTGAGTCAGTAGCAAAAAGAATCTCTGAATTTGCTCCCCTGAGCAGTAAGTTATAGAGGGTCAAAGTTGACCTTTTGTACAGAAGCTCTCTGGGAGAGGGGGTCCTATCTTCTAATTTTTCTAAGTCCTATCTCTCTCACAGACTCTATCTACTGATGTACGGAACCAATCAGAATTGAGTTCCATACGCAAAAGTATAGCTGCCGGTGTACTTTAGGTACGGACATTGTACGACATGGCCAAAATGTCGACACATGTCAAATCCGGATTCGGTGCCATAATCTCCGGAGATTCCACAATCCAACGGAATTTCGCCACGTGTCATCCGATGTGGCGATGGCCACAAACCGCCGAAATCTTCCTCCGCGATCTCGGCGCTAATCCCGGCCGTCCGATTAAATTCGGATTTAATCGTAGCCGTAATAAATACATGCGCGGTATTTGTTTCACTTACGAAACAAATGCGCGGTACTGATTTTTGTCCGTACCGTAATTCGTACATAATATATTACTGGATCTATGTATCCCGTAATCCATTTCAGTTAAATGATTTATCGCACGTATAATCATTTAAATAAATATCAAACTATATGCTACGTAACACTACGGCTAGACTTAACGGCTAAGGCTACTGGCTATTTCCTGTCTGCCGGCCGGTAGGTACAAGGATCAAATCCTGCCGCCGGCACATACCTTTTAAATAAATAAATAAACCCTAATATAAAATTCCCGTAAACCTCAAGATAGCCAAGGTAGCTATGGCTCTAGCTTCCTCTCCAATTTCTCAGTGACTGCGACAAGTTTGAGAGTTGGAGAGAGAAGTTAGAGATAGACTGCCTCGACTTCTATATTTCTTTTCAGACCTAGAAAATACTAATAAAACCATTAGTTTCTACACTCCCCTTATTTTCTAGTCAATCTTTAATTTCAGACCACACTTCTCCCTGCAAAAAATTAGCTTAGGGGAAGGCACAGGTTTGGTCATCATATCTGCTACCATCTCACTATCTGGTCTGTACTCTAAACTGATTATTTTGTTTTCTACTTTCTCTTTAACAAAGCTGAGTCTGATGTCCATGTGTTTGGCTTTAAAATGGTGTTTAGGATTGGCAGAAATAGCGATTGCTGCCTGATTATCACAAAATATATTCTGCACACACTCTTAAGGTGACCAAGCTCACCAAGCAAAGACTTGACCCACATCAATTCTTTTACAGCAGAGCAAGAGGCCATATACTCAGCCTCCATGGTGGACTGAGCAATAATCTTTTGCTGTTTGCTACTCCAACAGCAAGCCCCATCACCCACATATAATACATATCCAGAAGTACATCTCCGCATCGGAGCATCACCATAACTGGCATCACTCCAAGTAGTGTTGTCAGTATTCTCCCCACCCAAATGCAACCATAGATCTCTAGTTCCTACCAAATATCTAAGGACTCTCTTAGCTGCCTCCCAATCCTTCTTAGTGGGAGCATTTAGACTTCTACTCAGCACTCCAACAGCTGCAGCTAAATCCGGCCGGGTACAATTCATAAAATAGATTAGACTTCCCACTACTTGCCTGTAAAGAATAGTCTGCATGAACTTCTGTTCATCAAGAGATAATTCCTCGTCTAAGACTATGACTCTTTCTTCCTCACTCCCCTCACTTCCCTTCTTCAACTCTATTGGAGTTGTACAACTATTAGCTTTATCCATTTGAAATTTTTCAAGCATGTTCCCTATTGCTTCCTTTTGAGTCAATCTTATAATTTTCCTTTTTCGGTCTCTCTCTACTTGAATTCCCAAAATATATATCTTGCTTCTCCCATATCTTTCATTTCAAATCTCCCTTTAAGATCGGTTTTCAGTTTGTTAATTTTTTCCATTGATTTACTTAATACAAGCAAATCATCAACATAAATTGCAATAAATATCAAACCTTCCTCATCTTCGAAAACATAGATTGAGTGATCTGAGCTGATCCGAATATATCCCAGACCAGTAAGAAACTCATCAAGCTTCTTATTCCATTGTCGAGGTGCCTGTTTCAAACCATAAAGAGATTTAATCAGCCAGCATACCTTACTCTCCTCTCCTTCCTCCACAAAACCTTCGAGTTGTCGCATGAAGATCTCCTCTTCCAATTCTCCATGCAAAAAGGTTGTCTTGATGTCCATCTGATGCACTTCCATGTCTTCCGCCGCTGCTAAACTGAGAAGTATGCGGACGGAGGGAAATCTGACCACCGGGGCAAAGGTTTCCTCGTAGTCAATTCCTTCCTTTTGTGTAAATCCCTTTGCCACTAATCTGGCCTTGTAGCGTTCGATTGTGTTATCTGGGTTCAGTTTTAATTTGAAAACCCACTTACAACCGATTGGTTTTCGATTAGGTGGACAGTCCACCAGCTCCCAAGCATCGGCTGCCATGATTGAAGCCATCTCCTCATTGATGGCTGTCTTCCACCGGTTTCTTTCTGGACAAGTCATCGCCTCTCCATAAGTTTGAGGTTCATCTTGATGAGATAGTTTAGTTACCTTGTTATTAACCTGTTTTTCTTGCAGTCTTTTGCTACTTCTCCTCCCCCCCTCAAAATCTGAGGCCGGAATAGATGGTTCTCGTGGATTCTTTCGAACAAACTCGGCTTCTCCCCTATCCCTTGATTCCGAATCAATTTCCACCACGTCTTCCGCTTCGAGTAGAGTTGTCACTGGAGTTTCCACAGCCGAGTCCTTTTCGGACTGATTTGTTCCTGCAAGAATGTCATCTTCTTTAAAACCTGGATAGTTAGGAAGCTCAAAGTCATCGGAATTTTCTAACTCAAATCTGATTTTTACTGACTTCGTATATTTGAAGGGATCCACAGACTTTCCTTCATCCATAACTACTAGATGCTTTACTAAGATTATATCTTCCCTTTTTAGATCATAAACTCTATATCCTTTAACATCTTCATCATATCCTAATAAGTATCCCGGTTTTCCTTTAGGATCTAGCTTCCAATTGGACCGATCAGTATCTAGACTGAACACTTGACTGCCGAAAACCTTTAAGTGAGATATGTCTGGTTTCCGGCCTGTCCATCTCTCATAAGGTGTTTGATCTCTTATAGCTGAAGTAAGAACTCTATTCTTGAGGTAATTAGCACAGTTCATTGCTTTTGCCCAAAACCTTTTCCCTATCTTTTTATCTGACAACATACTTCTAGCACTATCACTTAGTGTTCTATTTAACCTTTCAGCTACCCCATTCTGTTCCGGATTTTTTGGAACTGTCTTTTGGTGTTGAACCCCATCTTCCCTCAGAAAAATCCTCAAACTGGTTAGAAGTATACTCTCCACCATTGTCACTCCTTACTCTCTTGATTGGAGTTTCATGGAGTTTTTTACTCCATGCTTTATATTGTCTAAAACAATCCTCAACTTCGGACTTGTTTTTCAAAAAATATACCCGGGAATACCGAGACCAATCATCAGTTATAGTCATCATAAATCTCTTCCCCCCCGGTGAGGGCACTTTAGCCGGTCCCCAAATATCTGTGTGTACTAGATCTAGAATTTTTTCTCCCTTATAGGTGGCTGACTTAAGAAAGGGTAATCTGTGTGCTTTACCTTGAGCACATCCACTACAATCACTTATATCATCACTCTTACTGAACTGAATCCCTTCTACCACTCCCATCTTTTTTTCTCTCTTAACTTATCTAGATTCACATGCCCAAGCCTCTTATGCCACATCATAATATCATGAACACCAGCATAATAAAGTTTCTTCTTTTCATTACTTAAGATCAGCCTAAACATCCCATGGCTACCTTTCTCAGCAATGAAATAGACATCATCCTCAAAACTAGCAGTAAAGACTCCTTCCCTAGTGCTAGTAAAAAAACCCTTATCATCTAATATTGATGTAGAGATAAGATTTTTGTTCAGCTCCGGAATAAACAATACATCGGAGAATGTTAATATGGATGTCTTTCCTTCTTCTAACACTTTTAGATCTACCGATCCTACAAGAGTAGTGGTGACTATCCTCCCATCCCCGTACTCTATCTCTACGGTGGGAATCTTTCTTATCTTAGTGAACAGGTGTCTATCCTTACACATGTGCATGGAGGCACCTGAATCTACAATCCAGCCTGCTTCACCTTTCAATCCACCGTAAGCACATTTCTGCCTTCGTGGAATTTTGACCTCATTTTTCGCCTCCAACTCCTCATCCAAAAGGAGCTCATCGTCCTCGTCCTCGGATTCCGCCTCAAGTACCTGTGTGACAAGGGCCTTTTTCTTTCCTCTCGGGGTACCACCGGTCTGCCCCTCCTTTAACCGAAGTTCGGTTAGCTTAGTGCACTCTGCCATATAGTGCCCCGGTTTCTTACAAAAGTGACATAGTCCTTTGGGAGCCCTTGGTTCGAACTCATCGGCCTGTTTTTTCTGCTCCCTACCCCCATAATTTCCTACCGGTTTTCGAGAATCCCTGTTCCTCCAATCAGTCGCTGTTGCCAAGGCTTGGCCACTCTTTCCTCCCCTTCGGATCTCAATTGTATTCTCTTGAACGAGAATCATCCCTACCACTAAGTTCCATATGCACCTTGAGTCAGGCAAGTCCTGCACACGGTAAACTATGTTCACGAACTCATCAGGTAACTTCATCAGTAAACAGTTAACCTTTTATTTTTCACTAAAATCTTTTCCCGCACTCTGTAGCTCCATGAAGAGTGTAGCAAGCTCATTGCAAAAATCCAACATATTTCCCCCTTTGTATACATACTCCTTAACTTTCTGATCAGCCAACTGTTGTTGCTGAATCGTACCACTTCGGTACATCTCTATGAGAGCCATCCAAAGATCGGATGCTCTTTCTACCTGCAAATGAGGACATGCAAGTCCTTGAGTGAGATGGCGTAGGATGAAGTGCTTTGCCGCCATATTGTTGAAGTCCCAGGTTTCAGTATCATTCTCCTCATTCCTCGGAATAGGTGACATGAATGTCGAACCAGTTGCTATTGGTGTGGTCGTCTCCTTCTCCTTTCCTTTATCCACCACCTCTCCTTCTTTTGTTTCCTCCGTTGGAGGTGGGTCCTCTTTCCTGGTGAATCTGGTTCCTCCAAACCCTGGAGGAATTCCAAGACTTGATGGACGCCCCAACCGTCCACTCACTATCCCCCAAAACCTTTTATCGCATAGAGCTCCTATCATCAAACTTTCCCAATATATGAAGCCAGTTCCATTAAAGATTGGTACCCTAGAGGGTGGGCCCATAACCTGAAACTTTGAGACCTCCATAAGTCCTCAGAGTATACAGCTTCCAAGAAGCCTCTAGGATAATCCTGACCCCTTTGTGTTCCAGCAAAAATAACTGCCACCCTGGCGGACAAAACCCCTCACCACCTGCAATCCTGTAAAGGCAAGACTCCCCTGAGTCGGTAGCAAAAAGAATCTCTGAATTTGCTCCCCTGAGCAGTAAGTTATGGAGGGTCAAAGTTGACCTTTTGTACAGAAGCTCTGTGAGAGAGGGGGTCCTATCTTCTAATTTTTCTAAGTCCTATCTCTCTCACAGACTCTATCTACTGATGTACGGAACCAATCAGAATTGAGTTCCGTACGCAAAAGTACAGCTGCCGGTGTACTTTATGTACGGACATTGTACGACATGGCCAAAATGTCGACACATGTCAAATCCGGATTCGGTGCCATAATCTCCGGAGATTCCACAATCCAACGGAATTTCGCCACGCGTCATCCGATGTGGCGATGGCCACAAACCGCCGAAATCTTCCTCCGCGATCTCGGCGCTAATCCCGGCCGTCCGATTAAATTCGGATTTAATCGTAGCCGTAATAAATACATGCGCGATATTTGTTTTACTTACGAAACAAATGCGCGGTACTGATTTTTGTCCGTACCGTAATTCGTACATAATACATTACTGGATCTATGTATCCCGTAATCCATTTCAGTTAAATGATTTATCGCACGTATAATCATTTAAATAAATATCAAACTATATACTACGTAACACTACGGCTAGACTTAACGGCTAAGGCTACCGGCTATTTCCTGTCTGCCGACCGGTAGGTACAAGGATCAAATCCTGCCGCCGGCACATACCTTTTAGATAAATAAATAAACCCTAATATAAAATTCCCGTAAACCTCAGGATAGCCAAGGTAGCCATGGCTCTAGCTTCCTCTCCAATTTCTCAGTGACTGCGACAAGTTTGAGAGTTGGAGAGAGAACTAAGAGATAGACTGCCTCGACTTCTATATTTCTTTTCAGACCTAGAAAATACTAATAAAACCATTAGTTTTTACATCTTCATTTCCCTCAGTGTATCAAAATGCACATGTCCCAAATGTTTATGCCAGATCATCAAGCTCAGGACACCACCACAATAGCACTCTTCTTTTCATTACTCAGGTTAAGCCTAAACATTCCTTCGCTACCCTTATCTGCTGTGAAGCAGACTTCATCTCCATACTAAGCTATAAAGACTCCCTTTGTAGTGAAGGTATCAAAATCCTTGTCATCTAATACAAAGGTAGATATAAGATTCTTACTCAGCTGAAGAATGTAGAACATATCTGAAAAGGTGAGAATAGAAGTCTTACCCTCCACCAAGACTTTCAGATCTACCGAGCCCACTAGATCTGTGGTAACTACTTTCCCATCCCCATACTCTATTTCGAATGTAGGGATCTTTCTTAGCTTAGTGAAGAGGTGTTTGTCACGACACATGTGCATGGATGCACCTGAGTCTATGATCCATCCCTCCTCTGGAGCTTCCCGAATGGCTCCAAGGGCACACTTCTGTTTCCAATGGATCTCCTTCTCCTCTAGATTCTCGTCAAGAAGAAGCTCCCCATCTTCCTCCTCGGAAGATTCGTCCTCTTCTGTCTCTCCTTTCACTCGTGTGACCACAAGTGTTTTCTTCTTCCCTCCGAGAGAACTCCCTCCACGATTTTCTTGAAGACTCAGCTCCAGTAGCATGATGCAATTAGCTATGAAGTGCCCCGGCTTTTTGCAAAAATGGCAAAGGCCCTTTGGAGTCCTCGGTTCTCCAGATTGGTTCTTTTCCCGTTTGAAGCTGTTGTATGGCTTCTTCGGATCCTTCCTCCACCGGCCCGTTCCGGCAGCTAGAGCTTGAACGCTCTTTCCTCCTCTCTGGATCTGAATGTTATTCTTCTACACAACTATCATTTCGACCACGGTGTTCCACTTCTAAACACTATCATCCTTTTCTTGCACTCGATACACTATTTTTGCATACTCCTCAGGCAACTTCATGATGAGAGTGTTAACTTTCATCTTCATAGTGCCTGTCCATCCGGCACTTCCCATCTCCATGTATAGACAAGAGAGATCGCTGCAATAGTCCAACATCTTTCCTCCTTTAAAAGTGTAACTCGTCAACCTTTGCTCAACCAGCTGGAGATCCTGAATGGTGCCAACTCTATAGATCTCCACTAAGGTCATCCACAACTCCTCGCCCTTCAAGATGTGAAGGTGAGAGGTCGCCAAAGATTAAATGAGGTGCCTCGGAATGAAGTGCATGGTATTCATATTGGTGTACTCCCACATCTGAATATCGTTTTCCTCGGTCTTGATGGCCACTTCTCCGGGTGCCGTGGCAATAGGAGGGAGAGGTGTCTCCTTTCCTTTCTCCTCTTTGGACACACTGTTGTCCCCATCATCTGTCTCCTCCGTTGGAACAGATTGTGCTACAGAAAACCTCACTCCTCCAAACCCTGGTGGAGTTCCTTGAGGCGGACGTTTCACTTGTCCACAAACAATACCCCAGTATCGTTTCTCACACATTGTTCCTGTCATCATAGCTTCCCACTAAATGAACCTAGATCCGATGAATATGGGCACCCTAGAGGGTGGGCCCATAACTTGCAATTGTGTGTCCCCCATTTGGACCAAAATTGAGGAAGCCTCTAGGTAGTTTTCAACTGACCCACTTTCAACTAGAGCAACTACCACCCAAGCAGAAAAATAGATAATCTGACTGCACCCTTGTGCAGTGTGGACTCCCTTGAGTCCACAACAAGAAGAATCACTGAAAACACCCAACCAGGCGATTAGTTATGGAGTTGGCAAGATGCCAATATTTATACAAGCTTATTGGGAGAGAGGCGGCTATAACCTAAATTCACTAAGTCTTAAACCCTCTCACAACTCCTATCTAGTAAGGTACGGAACCAATCAGAAGGTTGTATAGTACAGAAAAGTACTACGGCCGATGTACTTTCTGTACGGCCTGTGTACGACAAGGCCATGGAGTGGACGCCTGTCTCCTTCGAACTTGTCCTCATGTTCTCCGAGATTTCCTCTTCTCAATGACATCGTGCCACGTGTCGCCTAGTCATGTCACGACCAAAAGCCGCCAAGGAGCCATTGCGAGATCTCGGCGATTGGTACGGGCCGTCGGATCAAAACCGGTTTTAAGCGAAAGCCGTTCAAAGACAAATGTCCGGTACATTTGTTTCGTGCGTACTATAAAAAAACTCCAACTAGTTTCTATGTATTCTATTCCGTCAATCGGATTAGTCGCCTATCTATTGTTTAAATAGCTATGAAACCCTATGTATCCTAACGGACTACTACGACAGAGTGTTAATGGTTGACGGCTACGCCTCGCCCTACCGGTTGGAGGTTCGAGTCTTGCCAGACTCAACCTTTTTGGTTGAGAGTGACTTAGGTCATTGTTAAGCCCTACCTATGGAGCTAAGGCAGCCATGGCTCCACCGCCCTCTCTCTCCTTCAGTGACTATAACAAGTATGGGGGCTAGAGAGAGAAGGTGGAAGCATGATGCCTGTGCTTTATTTTTCCTTTTTATTTTCATTAAGACCTAGAAAATATCTCCCTTAAATCTAGTGATTTTAGCACTTAGTCTATCGGCAGCAGAATACATGGAAATACAACAAATGGATATTAAGACCGCTTTTCTCAATGGTGAACTAGAGGAAGAAATCTTCATGCGCCAACCATATTGATTTGTAGAGGAAGGTGAGGAGAGCAAGTCTACAGACTTATAAAGTCATATAATGGACTTAATCAGGCTCCCAAGCAATGGAATAAAAAACTAGATGAGTTTTTCACTAGCCTGGGATATATCCGGGTCAGTTCAAACCATTCTATTTATATGTTTGAGGATATGAATGGTGTTATATTCATTGCAATTTATGTGGATGACTTGCTGGTGTTAAGTAAATCTATTAAAAAGATCAATAAGTTAAAGAAAGATCTAAGAAGCAAGTTTGATATAAAAGATCTGGAGAGGCAAGATATATCTTAGGGATACAAATGGAAAGAGATAGGGGAAAAAGGATTATGAGACTTACTCAAAAACAAGCTATAGGGAATATGCTTGAGAAATTCAAAATGGAAAAGGCAAACAGTTGTACCACTCCCATGGACTTGAAGAAAATAAGTGATGGAGGTAGGAGAAAAGGATAATCTTGGATGATGGATGAGTCAGAAGAAAGACAGGTTATGAAGTCTTTTCCTAGGAAGGGGTTGTGAGAGGGTTTAGGACTTAGGAGATTTAGGAGGTAGTCGCCTCTCTCCCGTAAGCTCATTTATATTGGTATCTTTGCCACTTGATAACTGATCATCGCTGGCGTTTTAGTGATTTCCTTTGTTGGGACTCACGAAGTCTAGGCACAAGGGTGCAATCAGATTGCTTGTTTGTCTACTTGGGTATCTGTGATCCTAGTTGAAGAATGGTTAGTCAAAAACCATCTAGAGGCTTCTTGAATTTTGTAGCCCAACGGGGGACACAAAATTCCATCACACAGTCAAAACGTGGATGTTGGACAAATATATGCGAACGTGATATTTGACAACCCGATTTGACTTCCTTTTTATACCGCATATTCTCATGCGTCCGCGGCTACTAAACAAAATGAATTGTCTTTTTTCACTTAAAAATGTACGTTTTTGTACGGTCTGACTATGACTGTACACCACAATATTTAGAAGATGACGTACTTCCGTTTTGTATGGTACCTAAAATTAACCCTAAATAGAATAAAGAAATAAATAGAATGAACTACGCTAATGGAGAATAAAAAAAAAAAGCGGGACGGAATTAGCGTGCACTACACTAATAACGATTGGCGGTGTAGTTTTTCGCAGACCTGGGTTCAAATCTGGGCATATGCAACATTTTGGTCATCTCTTTGTTGGTATTCTCTATGTATAAACGGTTAAATACCTATCGTACCCTATATACTTCGACATTGGTCCTAGACTATAGGATAAAGCTACCGACTGTAAGTGAAATTAAAAAGGGTGGTTACCAGGATTAAATCCTGGGTCCATCAAATACCTTTTGTGGTGAATCTACCAAACCTACTTGTCTTTTAAGAGAGCTTTGGCAGCCATGACTCTAGCTCCCACTATAGCTTTCAGTGACTACGACAAGTGTGGGGGCTTGGAGAAGGGAGTTAGAGATAGACTGCCTCTTCCTTTTTCTATCCCAATATAGGCCTAAAAAATACACAAATATCAACACGTCGCGCGTGACGACGCGCATTTTTTTCATTTAACTTCAATTAATGTTTTTACTCCGGTTCGTTTTATTATAGTGTACAAATTTTATTTTGTTTCGTGCATTTTAACATTTTCGTACAAGACTTATAGTACTTTAGCTTAAAGAGGTTTCGTTTCACTTTGCGTCTAAGTTCAATGTAACGCTTAGGCGATTAAATCTCAATTTTGCAGCAAAGTGCTCTCACCGTAAAGCTCACGTAAAGACAAAAAGTGACTGTCTGCAACGCTTTTATTTACATGTGGTTGCCGCAGTTTTGTTACCGTAAACGTTCGCCGACCGTGTGAATTGCTAATTTTATTATGACGGTCGACGTCCGCAAGCGCGGCAAAGTTTTAAGCGGTTGAGACAATATTTTGAAAGTCAAAGTTGTTCAACCGGTTGACCGTCAAATTCGTAACTCAACAATACTTTATTTGTACCAATGTGTACTTCAAACGTACAATTTTTGACAAAGTGACGTAAGTGACTCTGCGCAACCAAAACAGTCACTATCATGATCAATTCCCTTATTTTATTACTGGCTTTTTCACGAGTCTCAAAGGTTATTAGATTAACTCCCTAATTTGGACGGATCCGTTAACGCCAAAAACGCTTCTTAGGAATTTCACGGGCAATTTCGTGAGTCTTGAGTTTTTGTTATTTCCCGTACATTCACCAGGATACAACACTATTGGCCTGCTGGAATTCCCGCGGCTATGTCTATCATTGAGCTCTCTCGGGTTTATTTTTGCAACTTGTCGCATTTTCGTTGTACGGTCCGACTTTGGACAGACAACTGTCTTGATGGAGCCAAGGCCTTTGTCGTTATCATTTCCCGTCAACGGCCGTACATGTTTACTTCTTTGTTTTGTCTAGTTTTTTTAGAAAAACAGATTCATGCAAGATTCCTCCACGCGTGTCATCGATTTGTTTTATTAGCGGTATCTCCATCTATTCGGTAACTGTCTTGGTTATTGACGTCACATGAAAAGACCACGCGGAGACTATGCGTGACACGACTACTATAACAACTGATGGAACTTGTAGACGAGAAGATATGACATTATGTAGAGTTGATGCAGAATCCGCCAAAAACTATCAGAAACTGCCAAAGCATCTTGTTCCACCTTTGCTCGCCGCCCTTTGAAACTACACTGTGAATCGATATGAGCGTTAATAAGAGCGTTATTCCATTAGGCGGTCTCAGTAAACGTCAAAAATTTGTTTATTGAAACCATCGTTCTATTGTGTCGCGTCAGTAACCGACATTTTATTAGCGTGGAACACTTTGATTGGTCCACGTAATGGATGATTACAATTTTGGTAATCTTCAAAGAATCTGTGACAGTTAATTGTGACCACATATTTGTACCAACGAAGATATAAAATGACTCATACGACAAATTGAATAAAATCTATACGGGCGGACAAAACTTAAGATTTGGAAAACAGTACAAAAATGTCAAAATAGTTAGTGGATGGCAACAGAAGCATAAATTAATATCCTTCGTCAAAGATTTTCTTGCGCCTTCTGGTGGCCTCGCATCCTCCCTGGCGAAAGGCACATGTCATATGCCACGTGTACCCACTTGGTTGCGCATTCGTCGTGGACCTTTGTTTACTTTTACACGAGGCACGATGCTATTCGTTCAAGCGCTTAAAATTGACCTACTTCGGGTCACTTGTTGCGAACTTAAAGTGTCAAACGATGGCGTATCCAATTATGCATCCGACAGTCCACGTTTGCGCCCATAAACGTGGAGAATCAAATCCTTCATTTAAAAGGTTTGTTTTTTGTGACATTTTTTTTTTGCTACGACACTGTACGAAACAGTACAGCTTTCAGTAAACAATGACATTTTTTCCCTAATTGACTTTCCCTAAGGGTGACGTTCCATCAATTAATTCTGTAATTTTACGACCCACAATATAGGATGCATCCTACATTTTTAACGATGTTCTATCGCAGAGAGTCTCCAATCCACGTGTTTGAAAAAGAGCGGTACCACGTAAGTTAAGATCGGATGTTAAAAATTGTCAATAATTTCACACCGACTAAGGGTAACCTTCCATCAAGCGTTACTGGAGAAAGTTCCTTTCCGTACTAATGAAACTCTGAGACCTCCATAAGTCCTCAGAGTATACAGCTTCCAAGAAGCCTCTAGGATAATCCTGACCCCTTTGTGTTCCAGCAAAAATAACTGCCACCCTGGCAGACAAAAACCTTGACCACCTGCACCCCTGTAAAGGCAAGACTCCCCTGAGTCGGTAGCAAAAAGAATCTCTGAATTTGCTCCCCTGAGCAGTAAGTTATGGAGGGTCAAAGTTGACCTTTTGTACAGAAGCTCTCTGGGAGAGGGGGTCCTATCTTCTAATTTTTCTAAGTCCTATCTCTCTCACAGACTCTATCTACTGATGTACGAAACCAATCAGAATTGAGTTCCGTACGCAAAAGTACAGCTGCCGGTGTACTTTATGTACGGACATTGTACGACATGGCCAAAATGTCGACACATGTCAAATCCGGATTCGGTGCCATAATCTCCGGAGATTCCACAATCCAACGGAATTTTGCCACGCGTCATCCGATGTGGCGATGGCCACAAACCGCCGAAATCTTCCTCCGCGATCTCGGCGCTAATCCCGGCCGTCCGATTAAATTCGGATTTAATCGTAGCCGTAATAAATACATGCGCGGTATTTGTTTCACTTACGAAACAAATGCGCGGTACTGATTTTTGTCCGTACCGTAATTCGTACGTAATATATTACTGGATCTATGTATCCCGTAATCCATTTCAGTTAAATGATTTATCGCACGTATAATCATTTAAATAAATATCAAACTATATGCTACGTAACACTACGGCTAGACTTAACGGCTAAGGCTACCGGTTATTTCCTGTCTCCCGGCCGGTAGGTACAAGGATCAAATCCTGCCGCCGGCACATACCTTTTAAATAAATAAATAAACCCTAATATAAAATTCCCGTAAACCTCAGGATAGCCAAGGTAGTCATGGCTCTAGCTTCCTCTCCAATTTCTCAGTGACTGCGACAAGTTTGAGAGTTGGAGAGAGAAGTTAGAGATAGACTGCCTCGACTTCTATATTTCTTTTCAGACCTAGAAAATACTAATAAAACCATTAGTTTCTACACTCCCCTTATTTTCTAGTCAATTTTTAATTTCAGACCACACTTCTCCCTGCAAAAAATTAGCTTAGGGGAAGGCACAGGTTTGGTCATCATATGTGCTACCATCTCACTATCTGGTCTGTACTCTAAACTGATTATTTTGTTTTCTACTTTCTCTTTAACAAAGCTGAGTTTGATGTCTATGTGTTTGGCTTTAAAATGGTGTTTAGGATTGGCAGAAATAGCGATTGCTGCCTGATTATCACAAAATATTTTCTGCACACCACTCTTAAGGTGACCAAGCTCACCAAGCAAAGACTTGACCCACATCAATTCTTTTACAGCAGAGCAAGAGGCCATATACTCAGCCTCCATGGTGGACTGAGCAATAACCTTTTGCTGTTTGCTACTCCAACAGCAAGCCCCATCACCCACATATAATACATATCCAGAAGTACATCTCCTCATCGGAGCATCACCATAACTGGCATCACTCCAAGTAGTGATGTCAGTATTCTCCCCACCCAAATGCAACCATAGATCTCTAGTTCCTACCAAATATCTAAGGACTCTCTTAGCTGCCTCCCAATCTTTCTTAGTGGGAGCATTTAGACTTCTACTCAGCACTCCTACAGCTGCAGCTAAATCCGGTCGGGTACAATTCATAAAATAGATTAGACTTTCCACTACTTGCCTGTAAGGAAAAGTCTGCATGAACTTCTGTTCATCAGGAGATAATTCCTCGTCTAAGACTATGACTCCTTCTTCCTCACTCCCCTCACTTCCCTTCTTCAACTCCATTGGAGTTGTACAACTATTAGCTTTATCCATTTGAAATTTTTCAAGCATGTTCCCTATTGCTTCCTTTTGAGTCAATCTTATAATTTTCCTTTTTCGGTCTCTCTCTACTTGAATTCCCAAAATATATCTTGTTTCTCCCATATCCTTCATTTCAAATCTCCCCTTAAGATCGGTTTTCAGTTTGTTAATTTTTTCCATTGACTTACTTAATACAAGCAAATCATCAACATAAATTGCAATAAATATCAAACCTTCCTCATCTTCAAAAACATAGATTGAGTGATCTGAGCTGATCCGAATATATCCCAGACCGGTAAGAAACTCATCAAGCTTCTTATTCCACTGTCGAGGTGCTTGTTTCAAACCATAAAGAGATTTAATCAGCCGGCATACCTTACTCTCCTCTCCTTCCTCCACAAAACCTTCGGGTTGTCGCATGAAGATCTCCTCTTCCAATTCTCCATGCAAAAAGGTTGTCTTGATGTCCATCTGATGCACTTCCATGTCTTCCGCCGCTGCTAAACTGAGAAGTATGCGGACGGAGGGAAATCTGACCACCGGGGCAAAGGTTTCCTCGTAGTCAATTCCTTCCTTTTGTGTAAATCCCTTTGCCACTAATCTGGCCTTGTACCGTTCGATTGTGTTATCTGGGTTCAGTTTTAATTTGAAAACCCACTTACAACCGATTGGTTTTCGGTTAGGTGGACAGTCCACCAGCTCCCAAGCATCGGCTGCCATGATTGAAGCCATCTCCTCATTGATGGCTGTCTTCCACCGGTTTCTTTCTGGACAAGTCATCGCCTCTCCATAAGTTTGAGGTTCATCTTGATGAGATAGTTTAGTTACCTTGTTATTAACCTGTTTTTCTTGCAGTCTTTTGCTACTTCTCCTCCCCCCCTCAAAATCTGAGGCCGGAATAGATGGTTCTCGTGGATTCTTTCGAACAAACTCGGCTTCTCCCCTATCCCTTGATTCCGAATCAATTTCCACCACGTCTTCCGCTTCGAGTAGAGTTGTCACTGGAGTTTCCACAGCCGAGTCCTTTTCGGTCTGATTTGTTCCTGCAAGAATGTCATCTTCTCTAAAACCTGGATAGTTAGGAAGCTCAAAGTCATCGGAATTTTCTGACTCAAATCTGATTTTTACTGACTTCGTATATTTGAAGGGATCCACAAACTTTCCTTCATCCATAACTACTAGATGCTTTACTAAAATTATATCTTCCCTTTTTAGATCATAAACTCTATATCCTTTAACATCTTCATCATATCCTAATAAGCATCCCGGTTTTCCTTTAGGATCTAGCTTCGAATTGGACCGATCAGTATCTAGACTGAATACTTGACTGCCGAAAATCTTTAAGTGAGATATGTCTGGTTTCCGGCCTGTCCATCTCTCATAAGGTGTTTGATCTCTTATAGCTGAAGTAAGAACTCTATTCTTGAGGTAATTAGCACAGTTCATTGCTTTTGCCCAAAACCTTTTCCCTATCTTTTTATCTGACAACATACTTCTAGCACTATCACTTGGTGTTCTATTTAACCTTTCAGCTACCCCATTCTGTTCCGGATTTTCTGGAACTGTCTTTTGGTGTTGAACCCCATCTTCCCTCAGAAAATCCTCAAACTGGTTAGAAGTATACTCTCCACCATTGTCACTCCTTACTCTCTTGATTGGAGTTTCATGGAGTTTTTTGCTCCATGCTTTATATTGTCTAAAACAATCCTCAGCTTCGGACTTGTTTTTCAAAAAATATACCCGGGAATACCGAGACCAATCATCAGTTATAGTCATCATAAATCTCTTCCCCCCCGGTGAGGGCACTTTAGCCGGTCCCCAAATATCTGTGTGTACTAGATCAAGAATTTTTTCCCCTTTATAGGTGGCTGACTTAGGAAAGGGTAATCTGTGTGCTTTACCTTGAGCACATCCACTACAATCACTTATATCATCACTCTCACTGAATTGAATCCCTTCCACCACTCCCATCTTTTTCATCTCTCTTAACTTATCTAGATTCACATGCCCAAGCCTCTTATGCCACATCATAATATCATAAACACCAGCATAATAAAGTTTCTTCTTTTCATTACTTAAGATCAGCCTAAACATCCCATGGCTACCTTTCTCAGCAATGAAATAGACATCATCCTCAAAACTAGCAGTAAAGACTCCTTCCCTAGTGATAGTAAAAAAACCCTTATCATCTAATACTGATGTAGAGATAAGATTTTTGTTCAGCTCCGGAATAAACAATACATCGGAGAATGTTAATATGGATGTCTTTCCTTCTACTAACACTTTTAGATCTACCGATCCTACAAGAGTAGTGGTGACTATCCTCCCATCCCCGTACTCTATCTCTACACTGGGAATCTTTCTTATCTTAGTGAACAGGTGTCTATCCTTACACATGTGCATGGAGGCACCTGAATCTACAATCCAGCGTGCTTCACCTTTCAATCCACCGTAAGCACATTTCTGCCTTCGTGGAATTTCGACCTCATTTTTGGCCTCCAAATCCTCATCCAAAAGGAGCTCATCGTCCTCGTCCTCGGATTCAGCCTCAGGTACCTGTGTGACAAGGGCCTTTTTCTTTCCTCTCGGGGTACCACCGGTCTGCCCCTCCTTTAACCGAAGCTCGGTTAGCTTAGTGCACTCTGCCATATAGTGCCCTGGTTTCTTACAAAAGTGACATAGTCCTTTGGGAGCCCTTGGTTCGAACTCATCGGCCTGTTTTTTCTGCTCCCTACCCCCATAGTTTCCGACCGGTTTTCGGGAATCCCTGTTCCTCCAATCAGTCGCTGTTGCCAAGGCTTGGCCACTCTTTCCTCCCCTTCGGATCTCAATTGTATTCTCTTGAACGAGAATCATCCCTACCACTGAGTTCCATATCCACCTTGAGTCAGGCAAATCCTGCACACGGTAAGGTATGTTCACGAACTCATCAGGTAACTTCATCAGTAAACAGTTAACCTTTTCTTTTTCACTAAAATCTTTTCCCGCACTATGTAGCTCCATGAAGAGTGTAGCAAGCTCATTGCAAAAATCCAACATATTTCCCCCTTTGTATACATACTCCTTAACTTTCTGATCAACCAACTGTTGTTGCTGAATCGTACCACTTCGGTACATCTCTATGAGAGCCATCCAAAGATCGGATGCTCTTTCTACCTGCAAATGAGGACATGCAAGTCCTTGAGTGAGATGGCGTAGGATGAAGTGCTTTGCCGCCATATTGTTGAAGTCCCAAGTTTCAGTATCATTCTCCTCATTCCTCGGAATAGGTGACATGAATGTCGAACCAGTTGCTATTGGTGTGGTCGTCTCCTTCTCCTTTCCTTTGTCCACCACCTCTCCTTCTTTTGTTTCCTCCGTTGAAGGTGGGTCCTCTTTCCTGGTGAATCTGGTTCCTCCAAACCCTGGAGGAATTCCAAGACTTGATGGACGCCCCAACCGTCCACTCACTATCCCCCAAAACCTTTTTTCGCATAGAGCTCCTATCATCATTCTTTCCCAGTATATGAAGCCAGTTCCATTAAAGATTGGTACCCTAGAGGGTGGGCCCATAACCTGAAACTCTAAGACCTCCATAAGTCCTCAGAGTATACAGCTTCCAAGAAGCCTCTAGCATAATCATGACCCCTTTGTGTTCCAGCAAAAATAACTGCCACCCTGGCAGACAAAAACTCTGACCACCTGCACCCTTGTAAAGGCAAGACTACCCTGAGTCGGTAGCAAAAAGAATCTCTGAATTTGCTCCCTTGAGCAGTAAGTTTAGGAGGGTCAAAATTGACCTTTTGTACAGAAGCTCTCTGGGAGAGGGGGTCCTATCTTCTAATTTTTCTAAGTCCTATCTCTCTCACAGACTCTATCTACAGATGTACGAAACCAATCAGAATTGAGTTCCGTACGCAAAAGTACAGCTGTCGGTGTACTTTATGTGCGGACATTGTACGACATGGCCAAAATGTCGACACATGTCAAATCCGGATTCGGTGCCATAATCTCCGGAGATTCCACAATCCAACGGAATTTCGCCACGCGTCATCCGATGTGGCGATGGCCACAAACCGCCGAAATCTTCCTCCGCGATCTCGGCGCTAATCTCGGCCGTCCGATTAAATTCGGATTTAATCGTAGCCGTAATAAATACATGCGCGGTATTTGTTTCACTTACGAAACAAATGCGCGGTACTGATTTTTGTCCGTACCGTAATTCGTGCATAATATATTACTGGATCTATGTATCCCGTAATCCATTTCAGTTAAATGATTTATCGCACGTATAATCATTTAAATAAATATCAAACTATATGCTACGTAACACTACGGCTAGACTTAACGGCTAAGGCTACCGGCTATTTCCTGTCTCCCGGCCGGTAGGTACAAGGATCAAATCCTGCTGCCGGCACATACCTTTTAAATAAATAAATAAACCCTTATATAAAATTCCCGTAAACCTCAGGATAGCCAAGGTAGCCATGGCTCTAGCTTCCTCTCCAATTTCTCAGTGACTGCGACAAGTTTGAGAGTTGGAGAGAGAAGTTAGAGATAGACTGCCTCGACTTCTATATTTCTTTTCAGACCTAGAAAATACTAATAAAACCATTAGTTTCTACAAAAGAGACTCATTTACATTTAACATTAACGCTAATACCTATTATTTTTGGAAGTGTTAACGCTAATATCTTTTTTTTTTTTTAAGTGCTGCCACCGAAGAGCAATCAATTTAGAGTTAAGAGACATATTAACGTTAATTAACCCTAATATAAACATTGAACAGCGACGTAATTAAAATTAAAGGACATTATCAGTGTAAATTTTATGAGAAGCGACGAACATGCGACGTCATTTTGGGACGTACCAGTGTACTGCCGTCAATTCAAAATTGGTACTTACGGATAACGTAACAAGTCTCACGCTAAGCGAATCCCGGAGTCGCGCTAACATGTTATTGCGTGAAAATTACCCGGCACATGAGGATGTCATAAATACGCGACGATAAACAATTTCAACGATTTTGTACATGCACGTATTTTAGTGAGGAGTCATTTTCCGCCGACAATTGTTACAACTAAAATTACAAATTAGAGTTAGAGTGGTGTTCCATCAAACGCTTCTGTAATCGTACGGCCAACTCTACAAACTAGGTTGATTAAGGGTGGACTTTTATTAGGCGTCCCATTGTACGGAAAGTTTTACTGAAAGGCGTGCCTTCCATTAGGTCGCATCTCTAAACCTGCGTGGCTCATTCTGGTTCGTAACACATAGGTTAATATTTGATACTTAAAATCTTGAAAGAATCTTCGAATGCAATGTCAGAACGCAATATCTGTACGAGCGGAGGTAATATCTGTACCAGCGGAGATAATATATGTAAAAGTGAATGTAATTAATGACTCGTACATAGGGCGTTAAATGTACTATCTATAATTTCAAAACGCAATGACAAAAAGGCGGCGACAAACTTTGATGGTGGGAGCGTGACGGGATAATTTCAGCGGATTCGCAGCCACCCTGGCGGAATGCACATGGCCATTGCGACGTGTACACACATACGCGCGCGCTCATCATGGATTTTTTTTACCTTTTCCACGAGGCCTATTTTTACACGTTCTGTATTCGAGAAATGTCCTCACGATGCACGGTCCTAACAAACTGTAGGGTTAGTGACGTGACTTCACGGATAAAAAGTGCAATTGAATCTGACTGTCCTAGTTTACGTCTACAACCTTGGACAATTTTCAGTAATGTTGTTTTCGTTGAAAAAAAAAAATTATGTACGAACCTGTACGAAACGGTACGACCGTCAGTAAAAAACCCCATTTTTTACCTAATGGAAGTCCACCCTGAGTCACTGTTCCACCACGAAGAGTCTGTAAACCACGTTTCTAAATTGATTGGCACCACGTAAGGTACGATCCAATGTTGAATATCCTTAAGTTTTTTAGCACCGACAAATTTTACTTCAATTTTTCACTTGTGTACCATATACCTGCGTACGAAGTCATCATACGGCAAAGGGTAATATACTTTCTGCAGACGCCGGTCTAAACGCCAGCTCATTTTTTAGGGTTCCTTTTTTCGAACATAACGATAATCTTTTAACAGAAATTGTATTATAAACAAAAGGTACTTAAAATATAGTGACGAAGGAGAGTTACGAAATTACATTTTTATTTTCGGTTGTATTTTCGAAAGCGCGTGTCATGTGAAAATTTTGTCATTTTTTGTTCGTTGTTCATCGTGACACGTAGCCTAATCGTCTAGCGTGTCGTGATTAACTTTTTTTCTATATCTGCCGACCCACCTCTTAGAGGTACGTTGACAGTTACAGAGAAAAATGAAGAGAATGCCTCGTGGATGAACATCCCACGGTCATTATTACCTACAAACCTTCAAAGAGTATTGGCAAGATTCTTTGTAATGTTCTTTTTCGTATAAAAACAAAAAAAGCGGTACGGTTTGGTACGGATAGTCGCAAACTTTTGTAAACTACCCCACTTTTCGTCTAAAGGAACGTCACCTTTACTGATAAACTCGTATAAACTTTTTTTTACTAAAAAATGAAATTCCCAAATAGCGTTAATAACAATATTTTTTTCATAATGCTATCTATTTCTAAACACTAATAGCGATTCATGGTGTACCCACGAAACCTTCAATATTTTTCGTTTTTTGCTTAGGGTAACCTTCCATCAGGCGAAAAAGGGGGTTGTTTACTAAAGGAAGTACCTTTCGATACTAAGCCGTACTGTTTTTTATTTTTTTGTTACAAAAGATGTTTACTAGAAATTCGTTAAGATTCTCCATACTTTTGGGGAAAACATCCACCGTCCAATTTCGAATTTTTGACGCAAACGCCCATTGTATCGAGTGTCTGGCTAGTCTCCTGCAACTGTCTTCAAGAGGACACTTTGCGCTTACTGGACGCGTGTATTGGTCCACTTGTAAAAGTCAGAGTCGATCCACGACGGACGTGAAGTTATAAACTTACATGTGGCAAATGGCGTGTACCTTTTGACTTCAAAGACACCCTGTTCCACGAAAAAATCTTGGTTATAGGACATCTTGTCACATCTCCGCTGGTACAACGATAATACATGAACGTACAAATGGTACATTCATGGACATTTGTACAAGTTTTCATTTCGCAACGGTTTTCATGGCCGTTGGTACAACGACAAATACAAGAACGTTCAGATTGTACATTAGCGTGATGTTACTAGAAAATGTAATCGGCGTCCGCCTGTAGAGATACGCAGTTGAGATTTTGTACTTTCCAAAACTTTCATTATTCCCGACCGGCTCAACAAGATCCTACGTGGTACCAATCACGATCTAACACGTAATCAATTTTTGCTTCACTGTCACGACTTGATGGAAAGGTGTTAAAAATATTACTGCTAGTAAACGTAAATGTATGATTACTGGGAACGCCTGATGGAAACTTACCCTAATTTTAACTTAAACATTTCATTTGCTTACCATGTACGTGCGTATCAAGTCATGTACAACACAACTTTTGTATTCTTTGAAGACGCCTTGTCACATACTAGCTCATTTTTTTAGGGTTCCTGTTTTTTCGCCTGACGAATGAGCTTATCCAAAAATAGTGTGACGAATGGGCGTTCACAAAAATTGCATGACGAAAGTACGTTACGAGATTTCTTTTGTGATTTTGGTTGGATTTTTCAATTTATATATCATGTGCAAAAAATTTTGATTTAAGTTGGTTGCCATCTTGACACTTTTGTTCATTATCCAACGTGTCGCGGCTCAAAAAATTATGTAAATGGTGATATACCCCTCGAGGTACATCACATTAACTTTTGAAGCGAATGCTTCGCGAATGAATATCCAGTGGTTATTGTTACCTCCTAGACCTTTGGAGCATATTGACAAGATTCTCTGTAATGTTGTTCGCTGATATAAACAAAATAAGAGGTACAACGTAGTATGGAGAGGTCCAGATTTTTATAAACAACCTCATTTTTCATCCGATGGAGCTTCACCTTAACGCTACTACAGCGCCCCCTAATTTTGACCTCAAACCTAAAAAAGGATTAACAAAGTTAAAAAAAATTATGCGTTGTTAAAGGCTTATTGAATTTACCGTTAATAACCCTAATTTGGGCTCAAATAGTGTGACGTACAAAATTGTTAAGCACCACCATAAGTGTACTCTATTAAGTAATAAAGTACAAAGCAAGGTTTATAATAGTCGCGTCGACAAGTGAAAGTGAGCTCAAAATGCACAACAACATTCAATCGCACAAACCTGTTTGCACATGCTCAAATGTCGACCATGTGTTCTTCCATGTGTGCACAACAGATGATTTACATATAAAAAAATAAAAATTTTACGCTAAGGGATCGTATCTCCCCTTAATTATAGCAAGTGTTAGACTATATTTTGAGGTTGCTTCACTAAATCGAAGGTTCATTTAAACAATATAGTTAAAAGTTATGTTATTTTAGGATTTCAAAGTTATTAGCTTAAAATTTTACATTAATATAAAGCCAACTTCTATTAAAAGTCTACAAAATAGAGAAAATGTTTACATTGGTATGAGGTCAGTTTTAACAAAAGTAAAATACATATATATATATATAAAAGTATAAAAAATAGAGTAAAAAATAACATTTAGCGTTGACATTGGAACACATTTACATAAACAATTCAACTATCGGTATAACTTGAAATGCGCACAAAGATGTTATTTCTCGACGATTTACAGCCACGAAGTTATTCTTTTTTGTGGGAGCACAGCCTTCGGATGCCATTTAGTGATTCTCGCCATTTTTGGACAATAAAACACTTGGACGTTTCGCCTCTTCTATTAGGTGTAGGGTTTTCTTTTACATGTTTGTTACAAACTTTTTTTTTTGGGTCGTTATTATGATTAGATAATTTTATCGTCAAACATGGAGGAACAACATGGACGTGGATGTCATCCTCGTAGAAGCCCTTGTTTTACAAACATCTGGAAAGAGAAGATTGTGTAAGTCAACCGCATTTTTTTTGTTTTCCCCTCAATCTCTCATCATCCGTCTCCTTTTTCTTATTATATCCGCACCCTTTCCACTCACGTTTCCCTCTCCTTTCCCTCTAGCTCTCCCTAACCCTCCCATCTCTATCACCTCCAGCGGCTTATTTCTAATTACATTCCAATGGTGCTAACTTAACAAATTTAATAGCGCTTCGCGGTGTAGCTGATCCTTTTGATAATGCTTTTCAACTTTGATGTTTTGAGAAACGAAATGTATAAATAGTACAAAAATTGTACGGATACTAGCGACATTGTAGTTTTGTTGCCGATTTAACGCGATGTTCGAGACATAACGTATCGATTAATATGTCAATTGTAGAGACCTTTCATGAAATTACATATCAAATTCGGGAAAGCGTGTTTGATGTGCATCAAGATCCGAATGAATTAATCAAAAATTAATCATGATTTGCCGCGTTATGTGCACACAAACGTCTAAAAACAGGGGGGGTACATAATTGTAGATAGAGGGTATTTGCTACAGCCTACAAGACAATATTGTATTTGATCTTGTAACTTTTCGGCTACGGAGGAGTGCCGAAGGCATCCACGTCGCCCTAGCCTCCCGCACGACCGTATATTTAGGGTTTATTTATCTGTTTTTATTTTATATTTATTAAAGAAAACAACTCTAAACACAAAACCCTATTTCACATACATGATCCCAAAAGGTGTCGAAGGTCCCACAAATGTATGAAAGCTTGTTAGATACCTTTATTGTACAGTACAATGCTTATCGATAATGGATATATATATATACATATATATATATCATTTTATTCACACTGTCTATAAACAATATATATGTCGATTATCGGTAGGTTAAAAAAATGACTTAGGGTCACGTTCCATCAGTCGAACAGTGGGGTTGTTTACAAAAATCAGCGACTATCCGTACAAAACCGTACCGCTTATTTTGTTTTTATACGCGAAACAACATTACAGAGAAATATGCCAACACTCTTTGAAGGGCTGGGAGGTAAAACCGACTGTCGGATATTCATCCGCGAGGCGTTCGCTTCATTTTCCTCTCTAGTTGCCAACGTACCAATGAGGTGGATTGGCATATACAGAAAAAAATTAATCGCGACACGCTGGACGATTAGGCTACGTGTCACGATGAACAACCAACGAAAATTGACAATTTTTTCACATGACACGCGCTTTCGAAAGTACAACCGAAAGTAGAAATATAATTTCGTAACTCTCCTTTGTCACTCTGTTTTCATTATCTTTTGTTTGTCATCCTATTTATGTCAAAAGACTTTCGTTATGTTCGAAAACAATAACCCTAAAAAATGAGCTAGCGTAGAAGACTGGCGTCTACAATAAGTATAACAACCCTTTGTCGTATGAGGACTTAGTACACAGGTACATGGTACGCAAATGAAGATTTGAAGTAAAATTTGTCGGTGCTAAAAATCTTAAGGATATTCAATATCGGATCGTAGCTTACGTGGTGCTTCTCAATTTAGAACACGTGGTTTACAGACTCTTCGTGATGGAACATTGACTCAATCAACCTGGTTTGTAGAGTTGGTCGTACGATTAGAGAAACGTCTGATGGAACGCGACACTTATTGATTGTAGGTGAGAGGCTTAGGTTACACAATACTAAAATGCCCATCGTTATTAGCGTGAAGGATATTTTATTGTTAATTCGAAATTAGGATATACAATAATAGATTCGTGTACGGAGACGTGGCATATTTTTGCCCACTATCTTCAATAGTGTTGTTAACAACATTTTACAATTTTCGGCCTAAAAAAGTAGCCACCGAGTGTGTGTGTGCCCATGTGTTCAAGAAAGGGTTTTTTCCCGTCGTTTTCATAAATAATGGGACTTGCATCGAGAGTATCTTACGCTGTACGAAAAAAAGGCAAGAACCAAAGTACGTTTTGCGTCATATTGGAACTTGGATAGTACGTCAATTTGGCGTTATTATCATCACGACCCACTTCCACGTCACGCCAGCTCATCTTCACACTTGTATTGGAATCAAATCGCGACCTTATCAGTATATAAATAAGAGAACGTTGTTCGCCTTCGGGGAAATCCTTATATAGGCGGTGTGTCTGTCAAGGATTTTTTCTGTCCGTCTGAAGTACGGACGGCCGTACCGCTGGCACAATGTAGCGTTGCCGCCCGTCGCATTACAGACCGCTGTATCGCTAGCATAATTCTAAGTTGCCGCTGGCCGACATAATCCTACGCTGCCGACAATTGGCATAATTCTACGTTGCCGCCCGCCTGCTGGCAATTTTTCACGCTGCCACCGGCTGGCAATTTTCTACGTTGCCGGAAGATGGTACAGTAGTTTTCTACGGTGCCACTGGCTGGCAATTTTCTACACTGCCGCGGCTCGCAATTTTCTACATTGCCGGCCGCTGGCAATTTTCTACGCTGCTACCGGCTGGCAATTTTCTACGTTGCCGGCCGCTGGCAATTATCTACGCTGCCACCTGCTAGCAATGCAATTTTCTACGCTGCCGCCGGCTGGCAATTTTCTACGTTGCCACCAGCTGGCATAACTTTACGATGCCTCAATTATACCCTGCCGCCGGCTGGCATAATTATACTCTTGCAAGCGGTCGCTGTACATACTGTCGTACGGCTGGCGTAATATGACATTGCCAACCGTCGGTGTACAGACCGCCGTACCACTAACGTAATATAACGTTGCCAACCGTCGGTGTACAGACCGCTAGACAGCTGGTACAATGTACACCGCGAATCGTTATTAGTGTCAATAGCTCTAATTTGGGTTCTTAAAATTTTGATTTTTTTCCTCAAATAGGATACATGACTTTAATATTTCCTTTGACGTTAATTAAGGTACCGTACAAAATAGCGTAGAAAACGAAAATACAACAAGATCTAAATAGTGTGGTGTACGGTCGATGTCAGACGGTACATAAATGTACCTTTTCAAGTGAAAATTTTACAAAAAATGAATTAAATCAGATGCGCACGCATAGGAACGTGCGCTCAAAAAACTTAATTAGTCTGACACGTAAAATAGATTGACATGTACGGATATTTAAATTTCACGACGGCGTACGATTTGTAATATTTTGTACGAATACATATGTTAATGTATACGATCGTACGGAAAATATTTCATTTTTGCTGTTCCCAAATAAGCATTAAGCCGAAATTACTAGTGTTGTGTATCGGTAAAAAACTAATCGCGATAACACCGATACCGATAGTTATCGGTTATCGAACGGTCAGAGGTTCCGATATATCGGTCTGGGACCAACAAATTCCATATCGGCGATAACTTAAACAAATATAGTATGTACTTTATAACATACTATATTATTTTATTTACTTTATATAGCGTGGTCCGGTAATGTTTAAATATGGAATACGGTACGAGAAAGAAATCAATACCGCGCATTTACTTCTTAAGTGAAACGAATTCAGCGCATGTATTTATTACGGCTATGATTAAATTTGATTCTAATCGGACGGTCGGAATTAAGCGCCGATATCGCAGAAGAAGATTTCGGCGGTTTGTGGCCATCGCCACATCGGATGACTTGTGGCGTAATTACATTGGATCGTGGAATCTCCGGAGATTATGGCACCGAATCCGGATATGACATGTGTGGACATCTAGGGCATGTCATACAATGTCTGTACATAAAGTACACCGGCAGCTGTATTTTTGCGTACGGAACTGTATTCTGATTGGTTCCGTACATCAAAAGATATAGTCTGTGAGAGAGATAGGACTTAGAAAAATTAGGAGATAGGACCCTCTCTCCCAGAGAGCTTCTGTACAAAAGGTCAACTTTGCCCCCCATAACTTACTGCTCAGGGGAGCAAATTCAGAGATTCTTTTTGCTATCGACTGAAGGGAGTCTTGCCTTCATAGGGGTGCAGGTGGTCAGATGTTTTTTTGCCAAGGTGGCAGTTATTCTTGCTGAAACACAAAGGGGTCAGGATTATCCTAGAGGCTTCTTGGAAGCTGTATACTTTGAGGACTTATGGAGGTCTCAGAGTTTCACTCACATCGAAGCCACCCTGTTCGACAACAAAATCTTGGTTATATGACATCTTGTCACGTCTCTGCTGGTACAACGATAATATATGAACGTACAAATGGTACATTCATGGACATTTGTACAAATTTTCATTTTGCAACGGTTTTCGTAACTGTTGGTACAACGAGAAATACAAGGACGTACTGATTGTACATTAGCGTGACGCTACACCGTGAATCCCTATTAGCGTTCATGACTGTAATTGAGGTACCCTGTTTTTTCCGGGAAATTCTCAAATAGAATTAATGATTCTAAATGTTTTTAACGTTATTAGAGGTACCCCATTAAATAGGGTTCATAACTCTAATATGGTGCCATTTTCAATAGGGTGGTGTAAGGACAGACAGAGCCGTAATATTTTGTACTTTTTCAAGTAGAAAAGTACAAAAAAAATATTCATGATGTCCCGTAGTCGCGCTACCATGTAATTGCATTAATATTTTCTTACATACGTGGATGTCAAAAAAACGCGACGACGTATGATTTGAACAATTTGGTACTTCCACATATTTTAGTGTGGATATATTATGCGCCGAAAATTTTTACAAAGTAGTTTACAAATAAGAGTTAATGATAAATTAGAATAATAGTTTTTTTGGAAAAAACGGAAATTCCCAATTAGCGTAAATAACGCTAATTGCTTCATTATGCTATATGGTTTATTATGCTGATACAGATTTACGGTGTACTAGATATTTTAATTTGCGTCCGCCCGTACTGATACGCAGTTGTGATTTTGTCCTTTTCAAAACTTTCATTATTCTCGGGGGCTCAACTTTATCCTACGTGGTACCAATCAAAATCTAACACGAAAGCAATTTTTGCTTCACTGGCACGACCTGATGGAAAGGTGTTACAAATATTACTGTGAGTAAACGTGACCGTACGATTACTGGGAAAGTTTGATGGAAGGTTACCCTTAGGGTATGTCCCCATGTACTTGTAACTTAGGGTGAAGTTCCATTAGACAAAAAGTGGGGTTCGTTACTGGACGCCGTACGTTTTCGTACAGCGCCGTACAGAGTCGTACCAGATTTTTTTTTTGTCAGACGAAACATCGTTATTGGAAAGCTGTCGGGAAGCTCCAATGATGTAGGCGTAATTCCTGACCATTTGATGTTTCACTTTTTCAGATCCGCGAAGCAATGAAGCACATCATCTAGTGGGCCCCAACTCTCCTCGGCGAGGAGAGTTGGGGCCCACTAGATGATTTCCATTCATTACCATTGGTACACGTGAAAAGTAAAAAAAAAATCTACGTTGTACAAGCGATCACAGGCGTGCACGTCGTACATGCCACGTGCCTCTTGCCACGTTGAATGCAGGTCAGTTGAAAATATCCTTGCACGCTCGTCTGACATCCACCGACATTCAAAGTTTGCCGCGACCTTTAAAGTTTGTCGCGTCTTTTCGCCATTCTATTTCGAAATTTTGATTTCCATTTTCAAAATCAAAATCTAGCCGAAAAATTTATGTACGAATCATTAATTACCTCCGGTGGTACAAAAATTTCGTACAGATATTCCATTTGTATATTGTTTTCAAGATTTTTAGAATCTGTACTCTAACCTACATGGCGCCAATCATAATTGAGGAAGGTTCGTTACTGGCCTAACAAAATGGAGCGGACTTCCAGAAGACGTTGCTAGTAGACTTGTCCGTACATTTATTAGGACCGCCTAATGGAACGTCACCCTTAGCGAGCTTACTTTGTATTTTAGCGCGGATCTGCCAGACCCGGTTTTCAAGTGTCCTTATGTTTGTAAGGACGAAATCATAACTTACTCTTGTGACGACTATATACGTCGACAAAACCTTTGACGGTTTTCAACATCTACAATCTATGGTCGCACGATATTTTTTTCAAACTGCTTGTGACATCGCAGGTCTTACCGTGACATTGTAGACGTACCGCCTTCCAGCATGTGCCGTTTCACAATTAAAGACGAGGCGCTTTGCCTTTGCGTCTCCTATCCGGTCGACGTGAAATGGCACCGGAATTTGAAGACTCCAGCAAAAAAGAAATTCGTTCTGGATGAAAACGGACAAAACCAAACAAATTGTGTACTTCTCTTCGTCGTATTCGAACGCAAACGGAAAAAACATAGCGAATTCTGTACTTTTCATTGTCCTTGGAAATCATATGAAAATATTCAAAAATTACGGCACGTGCGAATATATGTTTCTATTTGTTTATCGAAAATACCTAGTTTTAAAACACATCTCGCATGTGTTTTAAACATAAGGTTGAAGATGACGTTTTTTGTCGTGGAAGTGGGTCGAAAAACACAAGACAACAAATTTTCATACATCCTAAATTCGACAATGACGCAAATTGTACTCTACAAATTTGCGATTCCTTCATACGGTTGCAACTTAGGCTATACGGCGCTAAGTTTTACAGGAAAACGACAGAAAAAAACCCTTACTTATGCACATGGGGACATACCCTAACTCGGCCGTGTTGTTTTTGAAGATTTAGATTCGTGCGTACGCGACGTTTCATGCGTACGTGAGGTTTCGTGCGTACTCGACGCGATTTGTAATGCGTAAGTACTAACTGAATTTAATGTGGAAGCTGGAATGGATATGCGGATTGGGGGAGTAATGGTAGGAATTGTTTTTAAGCGTACGGAATCAAATTTGAGTGACGCGAATCAAATTACGGAGAGTACGATTTGCGTAATGTGAAATGGACGACGGATCGCGAAGCGATCCGATTTAATCGATTTTGAAATGTTTTTGTAAAAGTGTGTCGCCCGTACGAAACATAATGTGAGAGGCGCACTTATGAAAAAGACGCGGTTTCGGTACGGAAAAGATTTGGAAAGTACGATTTCATTTCGGCAAGTGGTTCGCGCTATTTTTGGATGTACTATCAAGTGGGTCGTACGTATGTGATGACGGGTTACTACGTGGACTCATCGACAAGTGACTGAGCAAGTTGTCACTTATGACGCGGATTTATGGATGCGTCGGTGTAAATATTTGAAGAAACATTTTCTTGTCGTATATGTATTAATAAATTAGAGTTGATTATGATGTTTATATTTTAAGTGATCAATTAGGGTTTTCGATAGTTTAATTTGTGTGTGTACGATGTCGTACTTGTAGACAAGTGTACGCTTACGATTGCTTGACTTTCAGGTGTACGCTTACGATTAGTGTTTCTTAGTAATTGGCTATTATGGTTAAATATGACTTAATGACAGTTACGTAATTTACGTTGGTTATTTTGACACTTTGTGATTCGTTGACAGCTCACAAGTGTATATATAGGAATGAGCTTTGTTAAGAATTAATCATCAATGCTTAGCATGAAAAGTAGGGACCGAAGATGTAGACTTTTAGGGTGCCGATTAGGTCATGCACTTTGAATGATATAATGATTATTTGACTATACTTTGATTATACTTTTGTTTATGTGTGATGCATTTGTTTGTTATTATTTATTTATGTTATTTTATATATGTTTGATATGCATTGTTTATGCATTTGTCCTAGGGTTTGTTTATGTCGATTATTCCATCAAACCTTAGATGTTGTCATAGGGTTTATTTATGTTGATTATTCCATGAAACCGTAAATGTTGTTTGTTGCGTCTGTGTACGCATATGGAGGATGCATTTCATATGATTGTTCGTCGACCTATTTTTGCTTAGCTTCTTGCATGATAGTTTGGGTCGCTTCTGCGGTCTATTTTAGACCAAAGAACAACAGGCCGTACCCGTTTTTTCTTCTTTTTTTGAATCATCCGACCGAATTTGGCCCGCCCCCAAAATTTGCACCCGAATCCGTTCTGGATCAAACGCGCCCGGTCGGGTACGGATCAAGTGCGGATTCACGTGCCCGGTTGTGACCTCTGCGCTACGGCACAGTACCGTACTGTAATGAAGATTACAGTACAGTATGCGTACCTTCTGTACTATATTGTAATGTACGCCCGCCTTTCATTACACCGCGAATCCTAATTAGAGTAAATTACTCTAATTCGGTCGCTCGAAATTTCGGCTCTATGGCATCAAATAGAGTAAACAATTCTAATTTATTCATTATTCTAATTAAGGTATAGTTTAAGTAGTGTAAAAAAATATAATATGGTTTCGTTTTAAATAGTGTGGAGTACGACGACGATCGACCGTGCAAAATTGTACTTTTTTAAGTAAAAAGGTACAAATAATGATCTAATAGAATCGTGCTCGCACGTGAAATCGCACTAAACAAAACCGACCAAATTCTAACGAAAAAAATCCGTTCGCATATCTCCGTCTGTGAACAGCATGGTCGTCTGTGTGAACATTGCGATAAGTTTACATGTGAAAATGTAATTGTTCAACGGGGACAACAAGTATTTACCCTAATTCTAATATTAACTTTATAACTGTTGTTTGGTATTCGGCGTATGCAGTTTAGATAGGGGAACTTCACTCGGCGTATTCAGTTTAGAAGTGAAAATGTACTCTAATTTAGGAGTACGTTTGTTTTAGCGTAAAGATTTACCCTAAAATGACCAAACTTACCAAAATGACCCTTAAAAAGGGTAACTTTTAACTGTAATAGGGGTAAATAATCACATTGGGACACGAATTAGAGTAATAAACTAAAAAAAAATAGAGGAAATATACAACATTAGGTGTGGGTGATATGTGGCGTAGGGTAAGGCCAAATGCGGATAGACCCCACAAAATAGATTCTTTCTTGCACGAAAGCACAAATCACAGCCACTCTTTGTTTTTTGGTTCCAGGGATCTGACGACATCGCCGCCATCCTGTAGAATCTGTCCACTTTTCCAACAAGAATGTGTGAAATTCTCTCCTCCTCTTCCACCACCATAGATTTCACCTTGTCCACGTCATCGCTTTCACGCCATTTGCGAACCATTTATGAAGGAGGAGACAAATTGCTTTATTTTTCGATTCAGATGTGAATTTAAATCCGGAAATTAAATCAGGATTATAATCAAAAGCAAATCGAGAATCGATATCGGAAACGGAATTAAAATCAGAATTGGGATTAAAATTGGATTCAAAACTGGAATCAATTTCGCAATCGAATCAAAATCAAAAAACCCAGAAACACTTTAAGAAAATTCGAAAGCAGAATTAAAAATTGGGTTTGAATCGAAAATTGGGTTTTATTCGGAAAATGATTCGAAAATAGGTTCGAATACAGATTCAGATTTAGAATTAGATGACAGCTCAGCAGTACAGGAAAATGGAGAAGAAGAATGGAGTATGGAAAAGGATTTAAGTTTTGTTATGAGAGAGGCAATCCGGTTTGGAGAATCAGAAAAAAGAGATTCGGCAATAATGAGATTCTTCGACATCTTTGGAGTTGAAGGAGAGGGAGAAGAGGGAAGACATGGCGGACATTTTTAAAGAAGCTTCGGATCGAGACATTCTCGAGGAACTTAAAGAAGTTTTGCCAGATGAGGTCAGTTTTCTGGAGGGGGGAAGGGAAAGGAATATCAATTTTTCATTTGGGTTTTGCATTAAGTTTGTAAATTACATTGAAATTGTGTTTCTGTGTTAAATTTCACATTTCATATGTTGTAATGTTTGTGTATGTTTACATGATGTTAACATGATGGTAAGCGAGTGAAATATATCATATAAACAAATATATAAACATATAAATATATGTAAACAAATGTATAGTTTTGGGTTTACTTTAGTATTATTTATTCCAATTTAAGCCTTTACAATGTGGAAGATTCTTAACTTCTTACCAAATAAAAAAAATAGTATTTCAACGCTATTTCATGTTCAGGGGCCAAAATAAAACCGGCAACAAAATTATTGCTATTAACGTTAATAGCAATTCAAGGTGAAAGTTCACTACAGTAAAATTATAAATTATTCTAAAGATATACGTTGTAATAAAAGCTATATGATACATTATTTTATTTTTTGTTTGAAGTAGAAGTTTAATGTGATATGATTTTAACGCAATCTTTTCAAAGAGAATTTTTTGATAAAAATAGTAAGTTATGCAAGTAATTGGCAATTCTAGTTTGAAATGATTTTTTTTTCCCTCACAATTATATTTATTTACAAATCGTACAGTTTATCGTCACTATGGACTTTTGTCCTACGCGGTGTGTTAAAACGCATTTACATGATAACGGCCTGTATTAAATCATTATTTGTACATTTTTACTTAATAAAGAACCATTTTGCACGGTCAGACACCGACCATACGCCACACTATTTAAAACAGAGTTGTATTAGAGTTATTAACGCTCATTCAAAGAGTACCTTAAATAACGTAAAGAATAATTTAGAATGATGTACTCTACTGTAGTTAATGGTGATAGAGTCAAAATTTGGGGTGACGTAATTAGCGTATATTACTCTAATTACGATTCGCGGTTTACTTTTAGCTAAGATCGTATATCAAAAATCATGAAATATTTTACAAACCGGCCCATTTTAGTGTAAAATCATAAAATCTTCCTTTGCGTACCATGTACTTGCGTGACACATTTTGGCGAACTTGCGTCCACCTTGTCTGTAGGCAACTAGGCACATAGCCTTTGTCACGTGTGGGGATGATCTCCAAAAAACTTGTCTTTATCCATCTCCGACTTGTAGCAATTTTACAGGTTGTGTAATTGATAGTGTTGGGTATCGAGGACCCATTGCCGATATTCGATATATATCGAATTTTAGGTACACAGTTGAAATTTATGTATTTTCTAGGTTTGTATTGGAAAAATAAATAGAGTGTGAAAAGAGGTGACTAATAGCTCACTTCTATATTTTAGTTAGAATGTAAAGAGAGAGAAAGAGAGGACCAAAGGCACGCCATAGTTGCCGCATCATTTAGAAGGAGGCACAATGAATTAGAAAGTATTTTACTAGTTTTAGCAAAATACTGCCGCCGGCCGGATTTGAACCGAGGTCTGTAGGCTACTCGATACACGTGTGACGTTTCACGCATATTTACCTATTGATTCAAAGGACTAATTCGCAGCAGACTAACGAAAACGCGCTTTAATCAATTGATGCATGGAGGCGAATCGAAGCCGTATAAATACAATTGATCGGACGACCACCATTACAGCCGCCACCCGCAATAAGCTTTCGGCGGCATTTGGGGATAGCGTCACGCGGTGCCACGTGGCGCCACATTATTTGACACCGGAGAAGATGGGAGGAGGAACCATGGCTCCCGATTTGGCACATGACACCTTGTAGACCATGTCGTACAATGGGCGTACAATAAGTACATCGCCCATCGTACCTTCTTGTACTATATAGTGTTCCTATTGGACTAGGGTTTAGTAGTAGGTAGTCATGAGTAGGCAAACTAAGACTTAGAGATATTTCGGTACCTCTCTCTAAGAGAGTTTGTAACTATAAAGGTCATATTTGACCAGCCATAACTTAATGCTCGGGTGAGCAAATTCAGTGATTCTTTTTGCTGCGGACTCAGGGGAGTCCAAGCTACACAAGGGTGTAGTCGGTCAGAGTTTTTGCGTGCCAGGGTGGCACTTATTCAGTGGGAAAGTCAAAGTGGGGAATATTGTCCAAAACACATATTGAAGCTTTGCATTTTGTGGTGGAACTGAGCACACAGAAGGTCTTCTTTTCACAGGGGTGAAGGTATATTGGGGTTCTTATTGTCAAGGGATCATTTATTTGGGTTTATATCAACTTGGAGTCGGCACTATCTAGATTAGCTTCTTTTGGATCTGCGAATTCTGTGGGCAATGGAGCCCATAGAATTTCAGGTTATGGGCCCACCATCTAGGGTGCCTATGTTCGATGGAACAGACTTCACTTATTGGGAGTTTATTATGGAGGGATTGCTTTTCGAGAAGCACTTATGGGGAATTGTTTCGGGACATGTGAGATGTCCGCCACCTGGCTTTGGAGGAGCTTACTGTGGAGAACCATCTGAGGCTGCCCAGAATATCAACCGGAGTTCAGATGCAACGAAAGGTGAAGGGAAAAATATTGTGATGGAAGGGGGAAAAGGGGAGAATGATAAAGGGACACTTATGGTGAGGGGAGCTATGCTCTTCGCCACAGCTCCACTTAGAGGGGTTATAAGTAAAACTGAAGAAAATGATAGTAAAATTTGGGAGTATAAAAACACTATAGCAAAACATCTCATACTTAGATATGTGTCTAAGTCCATAGCTATCACTCTTTTAAGTCATACGATACGCGATGTACCCGAGGCCCGAATACATAAATTTTGCTGTCCGTACTGAAATTCTATGGGCTCCATTGCCCATAGAATTCGCAGATCCAAAAGAAACTAATCTAGAGAGTGTCGACTCCAAGTTGATATAAACCCAAATAAATGATCCCTTGAAAATAAGAACCCCAGTACACCTTCACCCCTGTGAAGAGGAGACCTTCTGTGTGCTCAGTTCCACCACTGAATGCAAAGCTTGAATATGTGTTTTGGACAATATTCCCCACTTTGACTTTCCCACTAAATAAGTGCCACCCTAGCACGCAAAGACTCTGACCGACTACACCCCTGTGTAGCTTGGACTCCCTTGAGTCCGCAGCAAAAAGAATCACTGAATTTGCTCACCCGAGCATTAAGTTATGGCTGGTCAAATATGACCTTTATAGTTACAAACTCTCTTAGAGAGAGGTACCGAAATATCTCTAAGTCTTAGTTTGCCTACTCATGACTACCTACTACTAAACCCTAGTCCAATAGGAACACTATATAGTACAAGAAGGTACGATGGGCGATGTACTTATTGTACGCCCATTGTACGACATGGTCTACAAGGTGACATGTGCCAAATCGGGAGCCATGGTTCCTCCTCCCATCTTCTCCGGTGTCAAATAATGTGGCTCCACGTGGCACCGCGTGACGCTATCCCCAAAGGCCGCCGAAAGCCTATTGCGGGTGGCGGCTATAATGGTGGCCGTCCGATCAGTTGTATTTATAAGGCTTCGATTCGCTTCTATGCATGAATTGATTAATGCGCATTTTCGTTAGTCTGCTGCGAATTAGTCATTTGAATCAATAGCTAAATATGCGTGAAACGTTCCACGTGTTTCGTTTCGTTGGTGACATAATGGATAAGACGTTGGTCTATTTAGTAGCCTACAGACCCCGGTTCAAATCCGGCCAGCGGCAGTATTTTGCTAAAACTAGTAAAATACTTTCTAATTCATTCTGCCTCCTTCTAAATGATGCGGCAACCATGGCGTGCCTTTGGTCCTCTCTTTCTCTCTCTTTACATTCTAACTAAAATATAGAAGTGAACTATTAGTCACCTCTTTTCAACACTCTATTTATTTTTCCAATACAGACCTAGAAAATACATAAGTTTCAACACGTACTATTACAGAGACCTCCTCGTGTAACCATACCCAAAATAATTAATTATTATAATTTCATAATTATTAATTTTTTGTCGGTTATATTTTGCGGCGTCTACCTTTAAGTCACGGAACGAAAATCACGGCGTACGTGGCGTATTAGACAATTTTACTTTTGTCTAAAATAACATATTATATAAAAAAATAAGAAATGTATATTTAAAAAATACTATATATCGCGATATATATCGCGATAATTTATGTTGGTCTCGGTACGATACATCGAGGATCCTGCTCGATCGATATTCGATATATCGAATATCGAGATTATCGCGATATGAATTTACCCGATTCCCAACACTACTAATTGACCAGCCACCCACCCTAGGGATGGTGCGAATGCTTAACGGATGAATACCCAAAAATAATCCAAGGGTTGTTGTTACCTCACGAATCTTTGGAGAATCTCGGTCAGATCCTCTGGAATGTTATTTTGCTAATAAAAACAAAAGGGACAGTACAAAAAAGTACGTAAAGATACGGATATTTGGAAAATACCCATGATGTTTCATTTTGTACTATTTTCACGTAGTATTCGTTAGTTTAATATTTTTATACTTTTCGGGAAACTATACAATTTGTTCATAAGAGACGTTGCACCATTTGCGCTCGGTACGTTTGATTTTTTGTAGAGTGTTTGTGGTTCACCGCCGAGTTTGTCGTGATTGGTTTTTTCACTTTCGCTGGTTTATTACCTTTTTCGGTTTTTTACTGTACTGAAAATTTAAAAAATCAGATTTCGAAAAATGCACAAAAACTTACGCATATATATAATCGGGTACGCATTTTAACGTTTGCATGTTCGTTTTGTGCGTAATATGTGATTTGAACAACTACGAAAAAACCTAAATTTTGATATGAAGCAGTTCCCCAACGACGTTGTTACTTAGGGGTGTGGCGGTTGTATACGTTGAAAATGCCCATGACAGCTGTCAACATCTACAATATACAATGCCGCACCGTATTTTTTGAAACTTTTTGAAGCGTCGCAAGGCACATCGTAATTTTTGAAACAATTTGGCATGTCGCATGTCGTTGCGTGACATCGTAGACGTGTAGTCGTGGATGTACGACATGCCTTTACGTAAACATCTCTTGTACGGCCGCCACGACTTGGAAGGTTTTTCACCTTCGCATACTTTTTACCTTTTCGTGAAATGACATTGCACCATGAAGACACATTAAAAAATAAAAACGTACAACATGAAAGCAAACAAAAACAAACAACGGTGTACTTTTTTTCGTCGTCAAATAATTATAAACTTTTTCACACGTGATAATATGGTTTCTAGTGTTGTGTATCGGTAAGGATTTGCCGATAACCGATATGGGTGTTTTTTCGGGAAGCCGATAATCGATATATCGGTACAGAGATATATGTACGGACCTTACATATATACGTACGCCCAGTTCACTGGACTGTACGTATTATTCCCCAGACGCGCCCTACTCACATTCCCTATCTACTGAGGTGCCTACCAATCAGATCATTTGTAAAAGCCGAAAGTACAGTAGCCAAAATAAGATATGTACGACTTTGGTACGGCTCCAGTTAAAACGATGTACATTTCACATTCCCCGCCATGGCTTTGTCCCTTTCTTCCGTGGGATCCACTGGAAACCTGCCACGTGTAATCCGGACAGAAAGTACAGAAAGTAAAAATATATTTGTAACTCTGACCATTCGATAACCGAAAACTATCGGTATCGGTGTTATCTCGATAAATGTTTTACCGATACACAACACTAATGTTTTCCTATTTGTGAAAACCGTTCTACTTTGTTTTAAACACATTGTCGATGTGTTTTATGATACGTTTGAAGATGACGTGAAGGTGGGTCGAAAAACCGCAAGACGACAACTTTACGTACTTCTCAAGTTTGAGGATGACGCAAATTGTACTCTGCAATATTGCGATTTCTTCGTACGGTTCCAACTTTATCAGTACGACACTAAGTGTTAAAGGAGTACAACAGAAAAAAACCGTTGTTGTTCAAATCGTGCGATCTTTTTTTCCTTTTTTACGATTGTAATGTATAATTCGTGACTGTTGAAAAATTCACAAAAAATCGCCATGTACTTTCTGTTCGGTAAACTGAACGTAAAATTGACGGAAACTGTAGGGTATCAATGGTAAATGTACGGTTTTATACGAAAAAAGTACGGACTTTGACGAAAAGATATGTTGCACTTCGTAGTACTTTCTATCCGGTAAACTATAAATAAACTTTACGGGAAACTTACGGACCCGTACCGAAAGTGTACGGACTATGACGAAAAGTGACGGAAACTGTACGTAAAATTTACACACTACGGTATATGTAAAATTCATTTTTTTTACATGTACGAAATAGTACGGACCAAAATTCATTAACGATTTTACGATATTTAAAAATGTTTAATGCGTTCGTTACGTACAATTTGTTGTGATTGAATCGTTCGTACTAAACGGTGTGAACAACTAGAAAAACCCTACTTAGCCACATGGGGTCGTACCCCTAAACATATTTTCCACGTGTCCCGTCTTTGATTGGAGACTACACCGTGAATCATTATTATACGATATAAATTATTAGTATCAATTATAAATAAGTTTCATTGATTCTAATTTGTGTATCAATACCATTATGAAAAAAATGTTTAATTGTAATTTCTTTATAACACTGATTTAGGTATACAGAATCCGCCGTCATATTATATAAGTTAAAATAGGTAAAAAATCTGACAATCCGTACCACGTTTGTCGCAAACTTGACTCCACGTTTATTCTAAGCGCAGTTCTGTATGCAACCGACATAAGTTAACTACAATTTCCGTACGATTTTTGGTAATCAAGTACAGTTTTGTAGAAGCAAATACATTTCGTACACCACACTGTTCATGAAATAAGTACGGAAATTCCATTGGCGCTAATTCACAAGAACCGTAATTAACGTCACGGATAAAATATAATCAGTCACTGTATTTCGGGTATCAATGTCAAAATTTTGGGGCGCTGATATAGAGTACAGAAGTCTAACAACGATTCACGGTGTACCTATTTGATCGTTGTAAACGATTGCTACCGTCGGATTAACTACACACGTGTGCAGAGAAAAAGAAGGTTGTAAGCGCGGAGTTAATACTACTCTATCCTAATACATGTGCGATTTAGTTTGTGTCCGCTACACTATATCAAGTGACATTTAAATAGTTTACTGTTACAGTTTGTACGCTAAGGGTGGCGTTCCATCAGATGAAAAGTGACGTTCTTTACAGAAATCGGGGCCTCTCCGTACCACGCCGTACCCACTTTTTTGTTTTTATACGCGAACAACATTACAGAGAATCTTGCCAATATTCTGCAAAGGTCTGGGAGATTATAATGACCGTTGGATATTTTTTCGCGAAGCATTCGCTTCCAAATTGTCTGTAAATGGTGATGTAGCCGCGACACGTTGGATAATCAATGTACGTGTCAAGACGGCAACCAACCGAAATCGAAATATTTTGCACATGATATATGCATTCAGAATTTCAACGGAAATCACGAAAGTGATCTCGTAACGAACTTTTGTTGCATTTTTTTTGTTACCGGCCATTCTTCACACTGTTTGTGCAGGCGCTCATTCGTCACGCGAAAAAGCAGAAACCCTAAAAAAAATTGCTAGCGTCTGACAAGCATTTGTAAATAGTACAAAAGTTGTGTGGTACCATACCCTGGTCCACACATACACGGTATGCAAATGACGATTTCGAGTTGAAGTTGGTCGGTGTAAAAAATATTTGACGATTTTCAAATACGATCTTATATTACGTAGAACCACTCTTATTTGTACACATGGATTACAGACTCTGCGCGATAGTACACTGATCAAAATGTAGCACTCTGTAATGTTGACCGTACGTTTACAGAATTTCCTGATGGAACGCCACCCTAACTGCTCAATATTTCATACGAAAGTAAATAAAAGCGTCGGATAACGACGTCGACAAAAAAATGGTCCTCAGATTCAATTCATAGAAATTAGAAAAGACAAAGTGGGAAAAAAGCCTCATCCTGTTCTCACGTGTCCAAACCTCGACTATGTTTGAAGATAAACTACTAAAACTACACCGTGAATCGTTATTAGCCTTATATACGCTATATTGGCACCCCAAAATTTTGACATTGACACCCGAAATACAGTGATTGAATCTAATTTATCTTTGACGTTAAATACGGTTCTTGTAAATTAGAGTCAATGGTGTGACCGTACTGTGTTTATTAATAGTGTGGTGTACGGAGGTTGTTTGTTCGTACAACAGTGTACTTCGTTACCCACATCCGTACGGAAATTCTGGTTAACTTATGTCGGTCGCATACAGAGTTGCGCTTACAAAATTAGCGGAGTCCAGTTTCTAAAATAGGCGTTTGCATACATTCATACGTTCGTTTTTGTGTGTGTCAGTGTGAACTGATAACATGTGCACATGCTAAAAACTGTCCTTGTTACATAAACGTAATGTTGCCCACTTACACATGTTGATAGTTGAGTAAAGCTAAGACTAATACGGTGCCCTTTTAACTCTATTTCCGATCCTGCGAGATTAATAGTATATATGTTTACACTATTAAAGGGATTTTTAGGGTACATAATGGTAATACCAGACCTTTAAACAAACGAGACGCATATTAGAGTTATGTTTTATTCTAAAATGGGTTATGTTTCACAAAAAAACAACAAATTAGTGTCATATTGTGTACATATTAGAGTGAATTTACAAAATTTAGAATTGAAAAAACGCGGCGCCTTGAAAACGAGAATTGGTACAATCTAGCGGCATATGCGGACAGAACACAAAAAAGAGATTTTGTGGTCAGACAAATCTCAACCACATCCTCATTTTTTGACGGCATGCTTTTCAATCACGCATATGCATTTTTACACGACGTCGCCATTTTTTTGGCAGGATGCGTGTCATCGCCCCGCCGCCTCTTTTAATCTAGCGACATCCAGTAAACTATGGCTCCCTCTATGGTTTACAGCGGCACGCGTTTGGAACGTAATATGGAGGAACAACAATAGAGGTCGAGCCAACATCGTCGCTATGTATTTCCGGGATTATTATGAAATCATTGGTAAGTGCGCAGCCCAGCATGTTGAATCATCTCTCTTGCGCTCTCTACCTCTTTCTTCTTCCCCCTTCATTTTCTCTTCCTCTCTATCCTTTAATCTCTCTCTCTACGAATTCTCCATCTCCCATATTTCTTCCCATTAACCCTCCCTACCGTTTTCTGTTCTCGTTTTCGTTCTGTGTCACTCTCTGTTCTTTTTCTTTTTCACGTAATATTTTTCAAATCCACCTACCCCGTACTAATCTGTTATATTTTTTTTTCTCATGTAGTATGAATTGTCATCGATGATGAGGATATATCTGACGGTCGGTTGTATTGTACAGCACCCTACAAAAAACATGCGATATAGGGAAGAATAAAATATCATGTTGAAGGTATTGGACCGTACGAAGGCGCATAGAGTATACCATTAGTCCATGGATCTTTATTTGTTATCACGGATGGGGGATACTTAGTTAGTGTGTGTAAAATATGTAGGTTTTTAAAATTATATTTAGAGGATTTCTTACTTACAAGCAGAAACGTTAATACTTCATGACTATTTAGAGCTTTGTTGACTACTGCAGATTAATAGGCCTTAGTTAAGAATTCGTTGTAGTTCAACATTGTAAACAGAGTTTACCATGAAATATAAAATTGACGTATTTCTTCTCCCATTGTTTTAATGAATGGTCGTATTTGTGTCAACTTTTGGGGTATTTTCTATTCATTGTGTGTTTTATAATTGCTTTCATGTTGTTTCGTTGATATTATCGCATTCAAATATATTTCATGTAACTTGCATATTTTTGTTGTGGACATCTGTATATGCTCGAAAAATGATTTTTATTTCTATTATTTACTTCAAACCGCATATTTTTCTTCATCTTTGATTTTCCTGCATGAAATATTTTGGTTTGATTTTCACTATTGTATTAATGGTTTCAGTCTAGCGAAAATGAGATTCTCGACATAGGATTAAGGATGTTATTTGATCACAAAAAAATATATATCCATGTAATTTAAAAACTCAAACTGTTTGAATCAGCGACGAAATAACCTCGGCGCTGAAAGGTTTCCACAAATGGTTCCATGATTGAATTCAACGACGACAGACCCTGCTTTGTCGGAGATGGTGAGAACGTTGTTTTGTCGCTGAAATTCCTTCTAGCGACAAAACATACTTTACTTTCTCAAATATGACAACGATGTTGTGTCGTCGCTAAATTCCATTTAGCGACGACATAGCCTCTGCTTTGTCAGCTATGATAATAATGTTTTTTCGTCGCTATATTAGTGTCTGTCGCTGAAATTCCTTCTAGCGACAAAACATACTTTTTTTTTCTGAAATATGATGACGATGTTGTGTCGTCGCTAAATTCCATTTAGCGACGACATAGCCTCTGCTTTGTCAGCTATGATAATAATGTTTTTTCGCCGCTAAATTAGTGTCATGCGACGACAAATTATCGTCGCTGCAAGAGCAACCATTATTCAGTTCGATGAATATGGTGTTTATAAAAATAAGCACTGAAAAATTTCCGAGAAGGAGGATCAACAAACGACGAAACATAGTCGTCGCTGAGTAGGGTATGTTGTAAATTGCGACAAAATATAAATTTCCATAATACAAGCACACTGGAATGTTCAACACCACAATAACAACAGTTGAAGGTAAATACATGATAATTTTGTAACATATATCGAATTCCACGACATACAAGGGTTTTTTACTTCATAAAAAACAAAATCATATTTTCCCATATAAAAGACCATACACACATACGAAATCTGCTCTATCCTAAGAAGTCAAATAATACTGGACTCCTTGAACTGTCTACATTTATCTGACACCAGTTTAACTACTATTCCTTCACTATAATTAAACTACCAACCCCAAACTAATATATATATAAAAAAAAAACGCAATCAAGTATTATGTTTAAAACTCGTTGCCGCTCATCTCTCCCTCATTGAAAATGCTGTCTTGTTGACTTTCGGCATCTTCAATATTTTGGAGGAATTCCCTTGCCCTCGGGCATGGAGGTTCCACAGCTTCGTCTTCGAAGTGGTTGCGATATTTGATGATTATACCTTGCAGTTGTTGTGTGAGCATGTCTTCATCCCACTTTCCGTCGCGTAGAGACAAGCCACATTGAATCATGGCTTTTCTCGCATAACTTATTCCGTTTTTGTCTCTCATCGCATTGACCTCTCGGATGGAGTCCCTCGCCATTTAAAAAAAAACGCTTTACCGGGTCCAACAAATTTACCGGACCATCCACGGCTAGAAGGTTTAGCCCATTGACCGTTCTCAATTCCTTTCGCCTTCCAACTATCCCAAATGCGACTCCACACGCCCTTGATTTTGGAAATCACGAAGGAGTCGGCCGGTTGAACAAGATGTGTTGCATTAGGTGGAAAATATTGTAACACTGTGTTCTTGGCCTCTAGAACTCGCTCCAACTCGTTGGACGTGTTGTGACCACCGCAATTGTCCAGAAATATAATTTTTTGACGTCCATCTCGATCCCTTTGGTAAGACCTTGCCTCTTCGACCCATTGTGGGAACACCGTTTTATCATTCCACCCCTTCGGACCGGTCCGGTAACAAACGCCTGCAAATATATATAATACACAAACAAAGGGAAAAAAATTATCATTTTGAAATGCTTGCTTACATATGCATTACAGGGAAAGTAAGCTACGTGTACCATAGAAACCTTAAAATATGAGTCATTACTTTAGATAAGAGAAATCAGAGTGTTAAAGAAGAAAAAAACACATATTTTGTAGTAGGAGAAGGGGAGAGGAGGTATCCGAGAGCTAGGTAAAGAGATATTCACAAAAAAATTAAACAAAACAACATGGTTAGAGATAAATAGATAAATCTTTATCAAAGCCAAGAAGACATCATACATAAAATGAAAACATTAGATGAGGGAGAAAAAACACACCGGGGACGTTGTCCGGTAAACCTTGTATCAGGTAACTTCTTGCTCGATTTGCAAAAATTATCATTGGGTTCTCGATACGAGCGTTCATCCCTCCACTTAGTCGCACCATGAGAGTCATGGACTCGCCTCCTCTGGCAACATCAGCGTATTTCACCACTTCGTCCCCTCTAAACCCCAAAGTTTTTCCATTATCGGTGTTGACTATCATGTGAGTTTCATCCATGTTTTCCATGAGGTCTTCGTTGAAAAGTCTGTTATACATTCGCCGCCAAGCCAAAACAAATGTAGTTATTTTGGGTTTACGCCGTCAAGTATGGAATAAAACGAAAACAATACACTAAAAAAAGGAAACGTCATTAAACTATATTCGTAAAGAAACTCACCGGATTCAAACCCCCGCTTTAGAACGCCCATGTGGAAGGCTACGGTACGCTCAATGTATTCCTCTTTCTCGGGACTACATTGTAGTTTCCTTTTTTTGCACGCACAACGATGTCTCTTGACACCTCTGCACCCACCTTTTATTTATGATTTGATGTATTTCCGACCCGTCCTTGTTGAACCATTCCGGGCCGTACTCTTTCCTCCTTTCTCTTATTATGTCCCTAGCGATGTCCCCGAGAATTGTGGTGGACATCTTCATACCCGCTTTCTTAAAACGTTCGAAATCGGAAAGTAACTCCTCGTGTATAACCGTGACCCAAGCGACTTCCTTCCTTCCTCGTCTCGGCAAAGCCTTGGTAACCGCCACCGATCTCGTCCCAAAACTAGAAGTAGAAACTCTCGTATTCCGTCAAGCATGGACCTCCTCTCTACCCACCATTGCTTGGCCTTTTGGTACCGTGTAAACAATAAACAATGTAAAAAGTATTAATCAGATTCCTGAATGGAAAGTCGTATAAATAAATGAAACGACTCTAAAAGGAAACGACAATTTTCAGCGACAAAAATTTGCTGTCGCAGATTCTGTGACGAAAGAAACACGTCGTTATATATGTAAAATTACATTTTTATTTAATAACATCGTTGATACGTAGTAAGCTGCCGACTACCAATGAGAATTCCTCACTTTCACCGACGAACCAGCGACGACCTTGTGTCGTCGTTAAGCCGGGAAAGATGAATAGCAAACACAATGGCGATATCAGAAATACCAAATGAACGACTAAAAGTCGAATTTAATTTCATTTTGTGAAAAAAATGGAGAGAAATATTAAATTCACACTTGCATGAATAAATAAAAAAAAAACAAAACAAAACATTGTGGCACCCAATGTAGGCTGAGGGCTAAATCGGGGTACCTCTCATTCGAATGAAGTATACGAAATTGACCCTTGTCATCTCCCATCAACGTCGCCTAATGGCAGCAAGCTCTCGAGTTAAATTATTAATTAAGCGATGAACCGTTATCATCGCTATTTCTTGCGCCTCCAAACAGCGATGGAGATTTTGAACTTCATTCCTCAATCGGTCTACTTCCGATGGTGGAGGGGGCTCATCAACATGTGGGACCCTCGGAATTTCCCAAAGATACGTACGCCTCACTTGCACATTTCGGAAGCGTTGTAAGACCGCACTTCGAGCATCTAAAAATTCGTTTAGCACCCGAGTACGAATTGCACGCCGTAGAATGGTAAATAACTGTGGGTCCCAAGGGTGATAGTGTCGGATTAATTTCGAGACATCTATTTCAAATCCAATCGGTCGGCGTACAATCCATGTGAAACGTTTGTCACTAGGCTGAAAATGCCTAATGTATGGGAAATTTGACGCATGGTTGTATGATGCGATGTACAACCATGTTCGGTGGGCAGGGACATCCGGATGGATGTTGAGAATTTCCAGGACGGGGTTCAACCACCGGTCAATAGGCATCGCCTCCCCGTAACGCCAATAGTCCGGCCATTCCTCGACCGGGATGTAATGGGCAGCCGTCGGTCGGAAGCCATCCATGGCCTCATCTCCGACTGGAGGCGGGAAAAACCAATCGGGTTCTTCCTCTCGAATTATCACATCACGCTCACCCAGAATTTGAGGTCCTTGTACCGCCACGAGAGCTCTATCACGATTCGGTGATGGTGGAAAAGCAACAACCTCGTCGTCGTCTCCACATTCTTCTTCCATACGTCTCTCCGAGCTCTCCGAAGATTGCCGATCCGAGGTTGAGGGAGCATCCTCATATCTTGCGACAGGAATGTCCGACGATTTGGTTTCTTCCGGTTCTTCCTCCTCTTCCGTAAGCTCTTCCCCTTCCTCAATAGACTCGTCCGACGCAGTTTCTGAGGGTTCGTATTCCTCGTCTACCTCCTTACCATCTTTTACTTCGCGGACACCCTCTTCGTCCGCTCTAATCCTGTCATTTAGTAAATCCCCTTCCGACGCACTTGTTGATTTGAGGCAACCGGTGACCCAGACGAGGAAGAAGAAGCACCAGCCGTTGCCATAATATTCAGATTACAAAAGAGGAAACTCTCACAGAAACCACAAAAAGACCGACTTCACAATGAAGCCCCAAGCAAACCAGACACACACTAGATTTGCAAATTTGCCACAATATATACAGTATAACAAAGAATTCACATGCATAATTTCACAGGGTTCTGCCAAAAGATCACAATGATCTTGCAATTCAAAAAGACACAAAAACTGCTTCGCAAGTTTTCCATTCACTGAAAATCCTAACTCCAAAATATTCTAAGTCCTACATATACAAAGTGAACCTACAGCTGATCTACACCGTACCACAACTACCGTGGTGTGTCGGTACACTAAACATTAATCAAACTAAACCCCGCCATCTAGCGTACAAGTATTTACATCAATCGTTAACCCTAGCCACTGCTAAAGTACGCAGTCAAGGTTAGTCTGCTGAAATGACGGCTAGGTCAATATTTCTCTTCCAAAAATGACGGCGAACTCCGTCCGCCGTCCGCATATTCATTCATCACCGAAGATGAACCTCCACGTGTAAATCTGGTCCCTCAAGTAAATATGTACTTTGTCAACCAACTCAACCAAGCTTGACTTCCCCACGGACCGACACGTGTACATAGAGTGTACCAAATCTATGAACTCCCTTTGGAGTTACATACCACACCACATCTTGTCTACGTCAACTCATTTTGTACACAAAAACCGACTAAGTCTAGACTCTCTTTCTCACACACGAGATATAGAGAGGACTAAAGGTTTCAAAAACCAACACTCCCCTAAACCTTTAGACTCTCTCAGACACTAAGTCCACATGCCTCTCTACAAAACTTCAACTTAGGTGCAGGTAAAGGCTTAGTCATCATATCTGCTACTATCATCTCATCCGGCAAATAACTGAGTTTTAAAATTCTGTTCACCACGTTCTCTCTTACAAAATGCAACTTTATATCAATATGCTTCATTTTGAAATGATGACTTGGGTTAGATGCAATCGCTATAGCAACTTGGTTGTCACACCACACTTTTTGAGGTCCAGATTGCATAAAGTGAAGTTCTTGAAGGAGAGACTTTACCCAAAGTAACTCCTTGACAGCTGAGCTGGTTGCCATGTATTCAGCCTCCATTGTAGACTGAGCTGTGACTTTCTGAAGCTTGCTGCTCCAGCTACATGTTCCACTTCCGATCTTTAGAATAAATCCGGTGGTGGAGCGCCGGCTTGGCATGTCTCCGTAGCTCGCATCGCTCCAAGTCTGAATCTTGACCTCTTCTCCACCGAGAGCGAGTCGTAGATTCTGTGTCCCTGCAAGATACCGAAGGACCCTCTTTGTTGCCTCCCTATCCGATCTCATCGGATTTTTTAAACTCCAGCTTAAAGCACCAACTGTAGCCGCGATGTCCAGGCGTGTGTAGTTCATGAAGTAGATTAGGCTACCAACAATCTGAGGATATGGAATGGCAGCCATAGAATCTGCCTCCCCTGATTCCAAGGTGTCATCAAAAATGACTCCTCCCTCGGTCTCTATGCCTTCCACCTTTTGCTTGAATTCCATGGGAGTGGCACTTCCCTTTGCCTCTTCTATGCCAAACTTCTCAAGCATATTCCTAATCGCTTCCCGTTGTGTTAAATAGATTATTCTCCTTTCTCTTTCCCTTTCTACCTGAATTCCGAGAATATACTTTGCCAATCCTAAATCTTTCATCTCAAATCTCGAATTCAAGGCTGCCTTTATTTTCTGAATTTCATTTAATGACTTACTCAATAGCAGCAAATCATCTACATACACAGCAATGTAAATAGTCCCATCTTCCCCTTCCATAACATAGGCTGAGTGATCTGAACTAATCCTCACAAAACCGAGACCAGTTACAAACTCATCTAATTTTAGATTCCACTAACGTGGAGCTTGGTTCAGACCGTACAAAGATTTCAACAGCTTCCTGACCAGATTTTCTTTTCCTGTCTCTGCATACATTTCAGGCTGCCTCATATAAATCACTTCCTCTAAATCTCCATGCAAGAAAGTTGTCTTAACATCCATTTGATGGAGTTCCATATCCTCAATGGCTGCTAAAGACAAAAGAATTCTAACAGTTGGAAACCGGACAACTGGAGAGAAATGCTCCTCATAGTCAATTCCCTCCTTCTGACTATACCCTATTGCAACATGGCGAGCCTTATATCTTTCAATAGAATTATATGGATTTAGCTTAACTTTAAAAACCCACTTACAACCGATGGCCTTTGGTTCCGGCGGAAGCTCCACAAGCTCCCAAGTTTGAGCCTCCATTATCGATCGCATTTCATCATTTGCCGCGGGGATCCATTAATCCTTTTCCGGGGCTGAAAAGGCTTGTTGTATGGTGACTGGCTCCAATGTAGTTGCAGAAAATAGGGCATGTTCCGCCAGTTCACCTCGCAGCATGCTGCTTTGCCTTCTTCCCCCCGGAAAATCTGAGGATGGAACTGTAGGATCCCTAAGTTGCCGCCGAGGAGGAGGAGGAGCTTGCTGTACAGGTTGAACAACCGGAATGACCGAAGTAGGAATAGAGAAAGAACTTGTGAAAGAGGAAAGAGGAACATTTTCAAAAGTTACATATTCTTGATTTTTGGCATTTTTCTCAAAATTTGTCATGCGAAAAACATCAACCGATTGAATTTTTTCCTTAACCTGAATATTCCTAGCAACCTGAAGAGTTTTCCTTCTTGTTCCACAACCACCGGTGCAGGTGGAGGAGCAGCAGTAGTAGTGGAAGTAGACATAATCTCACTCACAGAAGCTTATCAAGAATCCTATCAAACAGCTGTTTTCTACAGCTCACCAAATCTGATACAATGAACCAAATTGCTTCACACTATACCACAGTATAGAATATCACAAGGGCTGACAACTCCCAAAGTTTCAGCTCAATTGATCCAACATACACCAAGATATGCAACTCAGAAGTTTCCCAAAAACAATCTGCAGATTACACAGTCTGGAAGTCTGGATACATAAAATGTTCTACGTCCTAAGTCTTATACTCTTCACTTAGTTGTACTTCAACATAGTGCTGTGCCGCTGATACTAGTGTTCCTACAAGATACGTCCAAAAGAACTAAACTGCCACTAAGGTCTAAGTGCACCTGATCACGCTAAAACTAATCTATCATTGCACACTCAATATGACTAAGAATCCTATACAAGTTATTTAATCAAATACTTGTCCCCGGGCTTAGAGAATCTCGTCCGTTGACTTCATTCGAATCAACCGCAGTAGCGCAGTTCAATTCTTGTTTGTATTCAAAAATATCCGTAGCTTCGTAGCAGCTGCGTTATCACATACAAAAGTTCATCGCAGCTGCGTTTGTCTTGTTGCGTAGCAACTGCGTTGTTATGTACCAAAATATCCGCAGTTGCGTTTGACCCGTTGCGTCGCAGGCTGCTGTCGTCCGTATAGATCATATCAAAAATAACCGCAGCTGCGCTTGTTCCATCTGCGTCGCAGCTGCGTTGTCGGTGCCAAAAACCTGTACTGTGATTCAAGTGATGACGCGTGTCCATATAGATCTATTTTTCCGCCGTCCTACTAATTTGCTGAGACTTAAAGCTTTTCAAAAACAACACTCCCCTAAAGCTTTAGACTCAGTATGTCAGAGCAGCTGCGATTTCAAACTAGCGTAGCATCGCAGCATAGCAACGTAGCAATTTTCAGAGCCGCTGCGATTTCGAACTAGCGCAGCATCGCAGCCTAGCAACGTAGCGATTTTAGCAAGTCGCGTAGTCCCAATATATCCCTGTCATTGGACTAGAGCAGCATAGCAGTATAGCAGTGCAGCAACTCAGCTATTCACTTAATCCCACTACGTCCCTACAATATTTCAGTTTAGGAGCCGGAAGAGCTTTAGTGAGCATATCAACAATCATTTTTGCATCTCGCAAATAGCATAATTTAATCACTCTAGAGAACACCTTTTCTCTTACAAAGTGTAATCTTACATCCATGTGCTTGCTTTTGAAATGGTGACTTGGGTTAGAAGCAATGGTAATGGCAGCCTGGTTATCACACCAGATCACTTGTGGACCAACCTGCATGTATCCCTACTCTTGTAACATGGATTTCACCCATAGGAGTTCTTTGAGGGCCGAGCTTGCTGCCATATATTATGATTCCATCGTCGATTGTGCCGTGATCTTTTGAAGTTTGCTGCTCCAACAGCAAGTTCCGTTCCCAATTTGCAGAACGAATACCGTGGTGGATTTTCGACTCGGCATATCGCCATAGCTTGCATCACTCCATGTTTGTAGCTTCACTTCTCCTCCGCCTAGTGTGAGTTTGAGGTCTTTGGTTCCTACCAAGTATCTTAAAACTCTTCTTGCTGCATCAAAGTCAGATTTTCTCGGATTCTCTAGACTTCTGCTCAGTATCCCAACTGCTGCAGCAATATCCGGACGGGTACAGTTCATGAAATAAATTAAACTTCCCACTATCTGTCTGTAAGGTATCAATGTCATAGGATCATCCTCCCCTGACTCATAGACTTCTTTGACAATAACACCTGGTTCTGTTTCTTCCCCCTCTAACCTTTGCCGAAACTCCATTGGTGTTACACATCCTTTTGCCCCCCGCATTCCATATTCATCTAACATGTTTCCAATAGCCTCCTTTTGAGTCAATTTTATTAATCTGTTTTTCCTGTCCCTTTCTACTTGAATACCCAAAATATATTTTGCCTCACCGAGGTCTTTCATCTCGAACCGTGATTTCAAAGCAGTTTTAATTTTGTTAATTTCAGCCATTGATTTGCTGACTAATAGTAAATCATCTACGTATACCGCTATATATACTATTCTATCCTCACCTTGTAGAACATAGACAGAGTGATCAGAGCTTATCCTTTTAAAGCCTAGACCAGTTAAGAATTCATCAAGTTTTAGATTCCATTGCCTCGGGGCCTGTTTTAGGCCGTACAACGATTTTAGCAGTTTACATACTAAATGCTCTTTTCCTGGTTCAGCATACATTTCAGGCTGCTGCATGTAAATGGTCTCCTCTAGTTCTCCATGCAAAAAGGCCGTCTTTACATCCATTTGATGGATTTCCATATCTTCTATAGCAGCTAGAGATAGCAAAATCCTAACTGTTGGAAATCTTACAACAGGAGAAAAAGTTTTTTCAAAGTCAATTCCTTCCTTTTGGTTATAACCCTTTGCCACAAGTCTAGCCTTATATCGTTCAATGGTATTGTCGGATTTAACTTCACCTTGAATACCCATTTGCTGCCAATCGCTTTTCGATCCGGAGGAAGGTCCACAAGCTCCCATGTCTGAGCCTCCATGATCGACTTCATTTCGTCGTTTGCCGCCTCGATCCAGTGATTCCGCTCCGGTGAGGAGAAGGCTTCCCGGATGGTCAGAGGCTCCCCTGAGGCTGCCGAGTACGCAAAGTGAGAACTTGCTTGCAGGCGGCTACTGGATCTTTTTCCCCCCGGAAATTCTGAGGCTGAAATTGTTGGATCCCGTGCGTTGCGCTTGTTGCGCTGGTTGCGATCCGTAGGCACTGACTGCTGCTGTTGCGCTTCGAAACGAACTTGTTGCGGAACCCAATTATTGTCCGACTCTGGTGGAACCACTGGTGAATTTTGTATCTGTTGGACAATATTATGGATGCTATCTAAAATGACATATTCTTGTACTTTTTGCTGCTTCTGCTGCTCTGTCATTTTAAATAAGTCTATCGAGTCTAGTTCATCTTTCACAACGATATTCCTTGCGACAATGATTTTCTGTCTTTCAAAAACAAAGACTCTATAACCTTTAGAGTGATCATCATATCCTAACAAAATCCCCGGCAATCCCTTAGGTTCCATTTTCCATCTATCATTAGACGTATCCAAAATAAAACATTTACTTCCAAAGACCTTGAAGTGGCTGACATCCGGTTTTCTGCCCGTCCAGATCTCATAAGGAGTGGTGTCTACCGATCTTGATCCTATCCTATTTTTGATATAAACTGCACAATTTAACGCTTCAGCCCAGAATTTCGGATCTACGTTTTTATCCGCAAGCATGGACCTAGAGCTCTCTGTGATAGTTCTATTAAGTCTTTCTGAGACCCCATTCTGTTCCGGAGAGTATGGGACAGTCAGTTTGTGACTGATACCTTCATTGAGTAAGAAGTTTTCAAACTCTTTTGACGTATATTCTCCACCATTATCCGATCTGAGCTCCAGAATTGGCCGACCGTGTAATTTCTCCGCCCACGCTTTGTAGTGTTGAAAGTGAGTGAAGACTTCACTCTTTTCTTTCATGAAGTAGACCTTAGTAAACCTTGAAAAATCATCTGTAAACGTAACCATATATTTCATCCCCCCGGCAGATGGTACCTTTGCAGGGCCGAAAACATCAGAATGAATGAGTTGCAAGAGTTTAGTAGATCTGTGTTCAGACTCCTGAGGAAACGGTAATCTGTGTATTTTTCCTAGTGCACATCCATCACACGTTTTAGGTGACTGGTTTGACAGGGTGACTCCTTCCACTTTACCAGCAGTGACCATCTTTTTCATACTATCATAATTCACATGGCCTAACCTTTTATGCCACAGCTCATCTGAGGATAACGCACCGGAATACAAAACATCATTTTCTTTATTATCGGGCATATCCATTCGATACATTTTGCTGGCATCTCTAGTTCCCGTAACCGCAATTTTCCCATTTTTGCTAACAACCTGCCTGCCGTGTTTCAGATTGACCTCAAGTCCTTTACTTTCTACCAAAGACGTTGAGAACAAATTTTTCTTAAAATCTGGGACATAAAGGACATTATGAAGAGTTCTCTCAACAGCTTTGCCCTCCACATCAACTAGCAGGGAGACATCGCCTACAGCCCGGGTTTGCACACTCATTCCACATGCATAGTAGATATTTTTCTCTGGTGTTGATGTCAGATTTTTGAAAACTGCCTTGTTCCAGCACATGTGGGCCGATGCTCGCGTGTCCATTATCCATCCATTGTCTTTAGCGCCCTCCATCGCTGCCGCCATTGCAAATAGATCATCATCCTCCTCGTTAGAGAGTGAGAGAGACTCGTCATGATGAGATGAAGACGCCGAAAATAGTGCATTTCCTCGTTGTGACGATCCCATGAAGCCTTGATTAAACTGGCTGTGCTGCCAACCAGGCCTATATAGACCTGTTTCATTAGCTTTTTTAAGCTTAGGACAAAATTTGTATCCATGACCTTTTTCATTACAATAAAAACAGCCATTAAAGGATTGTCTATTTCCTCTTTGATTAAACTGTCTAAACTGATTCTGGTTCTGATTAAACTGACTTCTCTGCTGATTAGAATGACATTTTTTGTCAAATTCTGTGTTAAATGCCTCTACGTGTTTTTCACCATTCAGAATTTTAGAATCTGCCTCCTCTTCCAATATCAAATTAATAGCTAACTGTAGTGTCTAGCTAGCTTTATCTTTTTGTTTCAGCCTATCAGACGTTGCTCTCATAGTATTAGGAAGACCCCTCATTAGCAAAGCAGCCTGCTGAAACTGAGGAAAAGATCCGCCTTCAGAAGCATGAGAATCTATTAGTATTCGAAATTTGTTACAATATTCAGCCATTGTGCCACTCGTGTAATTGTAGTCCCAAATTCGTCCAGCCAAAAATAGCTCTTCCTGTACATTAGCCTTTTCAAAATCATCCTTGAGAGATTTCCAGATATCGATCGCCTTTTTCATTTTTATCCGTGACATAGCCAATTCTTCTGAAATACAAAACTTCAGAATTGACCGAGCTTGCGAATTTTTCTTTGACCATGACGGATCTGATTCCGCCAGTGAACCATCCAAAATATCCAAGAGATTAACATTTTCGAAGTGTGTTTCCACCATATCCGCCCAATACGCGTATTTTTCTCCTGAGAAAATAGGAATTCTTGATGAAAGGCCCATAACCTGTTGTTCTACAACCACCGGTGCAGGTGGAGGAGCAGCAGTAGTAGTGGAAGTAGACATAATCTCACTCACAGAAGCTTATCAAGAATCCTATCAAACAGCTGTTTTCTACAGCTCACCAAATCTGATATAATGAACCAAATTGCTTCACACTATACCACAGTGTAGAATATCACAAGGACTGACAACTCCAAAAGTTTCAGCTTAATTGATCCAACATACACCAAGATATGCAACTTAGAAGTTTCCCAAAAACAGTCTGCAGATTACACAGTCTGGAAGTCTGGATACATAAAATGTTCTACGTCCTAAGTCTTATACTTCTTCACTTAGTTGTACTTCAACTTAGTGCTGTACCGCCGATACAAGTGTTCCTACAAGATACGTCCAAAAGAACTAAACTGCCACTAAGGTTTAAGTGCACTTGATCACGCTAAAACTGATCTATCGTTGTACACTCAATATGACTGAGAATCCTATACAGGTTATTTAATCAAATACTTGTCGTCTGACTTAGTGAATCTCATCCGTTGACTTGATTCGAATCGACCGCAGTAGCGCAGTCCAATTCCTGATAACATTCAAAAATATCCGCATCTTCGTAGCAGCTGCGTTATCACATACACAAGTTCGCCGCAGCTGCGTTTGTCTTGTTTCGTAGCAGCTGCGTTGTTATATACCAAAAATATCCGCAGTTGCGTTTGACCTGTTGCGTCGCAGGCTGCGTTTGTCCGTACAGACCAAAAGTAACCGCAGCTGCGCTTGTTCCATCTGCGTCGCAGCTGCGTTGTCGGTGCCACCATATAGATTTGCTGAGACTTAAAGCTTTTTCAAAAACAACATGGTATTCCATATTTACGTTTTGTTTCACATAACTTATATTGAACTGAGTGATTGATTTTAATTTCCTTGTCGTTCGCGGGGAGAACGAACGTTGTATGAGGTTAAATAAGGACCATTAACTTTAATAAGGTGCATAATGAAATGCTTTATTAGAATTCATGTATTGTTATACTGCTATTTAAATATAATAACGATGCGTTTAGTCATATCAAATGTAGAACAAACCTCTTATTAGGATATACGTGAATTCTAATTGGCGGTAATACACCAACGAAAGTTGATCAGCTGCCAGTGTAAGAGTATCATTGGTTGTAGCCAAAAACAAGTGGCCTGATTAATATATCTGCAATTCTGTGTCCTCCATTGGACCACAAAATACAGGAAGCCTCTAGATAGTATTTAACTAACCCACTTCAAGCCACAACCATTGCTGTCCAGGAAAGGAAAATGACAGTTTGACTACACCTCTATGCAGCCTCAACTCCCCTGAGTCCGTAGCAAAAAGAATCCTTGAAAACAGCCAGCCAGCGAATAAGTTATGAGCTGGCAAAAAATGCCAATTTATACAAAGCTCTCTTAGAGAGAGAGGTGACTACCTACCAAAATTTCATGAGTCCTAAACCTCTCTCACAACCCCTATTTACTGAAATACAAACCAATCATATAACTGTAAAGTACAAGAAAGGTACTACGGCCGATGTCCTTTCTGTACGACCGTGTACGACAAGGCTACTGAGTGGACGCGTGTATCTTTTCCACTCGTTTGTATATTCTCCGGGATTCTCGCGACCGAATGTCATCCTTCCACGCGGCCCTAGGTCATGCCACGTCCATAAAAGCCAAAGCGACCATTCTGCAATCTCGGCGATAACGTACGCCGTCGGATTAAATCCGACATCAAATGTCGACCGTTAAACAAATGTCCGATTCATTTGTTTCGTGCGAAATGACGTTTCGCACTAAACCTTAACAAGTTTTATGTTCATTCGTCCATATTTCAGTTAAATGGTTTCAGTATTATACAATAGGTTGAATACTTATCAAACCCTATATCTCCTAACGGACTTCTTTGACAGATTGGTTAGAGCTAACAGCTTCGCTGCGCTCTGCCGGTCGGGGGTTTGAGTCATGCCGGACTCAACCTTTTGTTGAGAGTGACTTAAGTCACTCTTTAGTCCTTCCTATAGAGCTGAGGTAGCCATAGCTCCATTGCTCTCTCTCTCCTTCAATGACTACAACAAGTATGGGGGCAAGAGAAAATAGACGGAGGCAGGCTGCATGCATTTTCTCTATCTGTTTCTGCTAATTATTTAAGATCTAGAAAATACCAAAAATTACTTATTTCAACACTCCCCTTATTTGCTAGTCTAATTTTAACTTTTCTTTTAATCCACATTTTTCCCTACAATATTTTAACTTTGGAGAGGGCACAGGTTTGGTCATCATGTCAGCCACCATTTCTTCATTGGATTTATACACAAGATTTACAATTTTATTTTCAACTTTTCCCCTCACGAAGCTCAATCTTATGTCCATATATTAAGCGTTGAAATGTTGTTTTGGATTGGCTGCAATGGCAATGGCAGCCTGATTATCACAAAAATCTTCATGCACTCCCTCCTTCATATACCCTAATTATTGCATAAAGGATTTGACCCACATCATCTCTTTCACAACCGAACAAGAGGCCATATACTCAACCTCCATAGTAGACTGAGCAACCACCTTTTGTTGCTTACTGCTCCAACAACAAGCACCTTCCCCCACATACAACACATACCCAGTCCCCATAACTGGCATTCTCTCCAAGTAGTGATATCAGTGTGCTCTCGTCCCAAATATAACCTTAAATCTCTAGTTCCTACCAGATATCTCATGACTCTCTTGTTGTTCATAGCCCTTTTCAGCCATGAATGTACCCTCGGAAGCACCACAGACTACCCTAAAACAGCCTCCTTTGGTTCCACTCAGAATTCTACACAATAACCAAACCAAGCTGAAACTACTGAACCACATAGTTCCTAGTCCACTTAGTATTCCCACCAAGTTTTATATAATAATACTAAACCGAATAATCAGAACACTCAGTCAAAGTTGCAGAAAAACAGCCTGCCACAACTTTGATAAATTTGACCAACTTCACAATGAAGCCCCAAGCAAATCAGACTAACAATAGGTCTGCAAATTTGCCACAATATTGCCCACACAAGGAGGAACACACATGCAAAATTCCAGATAATTGTGCCAATAAAACTGAGAGAAATTCTCAGATGAAATTCCCAAAAAGGAACAGAAACAGTTTCTGTCCAAAAAGTTCCTAAGTCTAGAAATGACTAAGTCCTACAAATATACACTACAGCTTACTACTAACTGTACGGAGGCATACCAGCCGTACGTAATCAATCAACTACCTCTATTAATGTGAGTGTACCTAAGATCTACACTAATAATTAAATACACGGGACAAAACATTGTTAAATATTTACACGTCGTACGAATTCCGTTACGAATCAAGACCGTCCAAAATAAAAATCATGTGATGGACGCGATTTCGCGTCCCTCACCAAACCAACGGCGCTGCCGTCCGTAGCTCCGGTGGCGTCCAATTCATCACATGTTGACCGCCGCATTATGTTTCATACGGCCGACGTACAATTTAAATCATTTCGAATGTTAATCATCGGATCGCTTCGCGATCCGCCGTCCATTTCTCCAACACATTCAACACTTTCGTCTATGTTTCTTCGCGTCACTTGAAGTCCAATTCCGTACGTTCAATACTCTTAGTACTTAGTATGCAAGCTGCTATGGCTGCGATGTGACCAGCGCAGCATGGCAGCACAATATCTTTTTCATACATGCTGCTATGTCTGCGGTGTGACCAGCGCAGCATGGCAGCATAGCAATGTGATATAGAGAGGACTAAAGGTTTCCAAAAACCAACACTCCCCCAAACCTTTAGACTCTCTCAGCCACTAAGTCCACATTCTTCCCTTCTCCCCTTTTGTTCAACCGTTACCATTGCTTCCGCTAACGTTACCACTGCTTTAACTAATTTCGTACATCCCAAGCAATTAGTACCATTACTCCCCCAATTCGCAGATCCATTCGAACCTCCACAGTAAATCAAGATAGCATTAGAATCTTTTACTGTACCCACGAAACATATTGTACGCACGAAACGACACGCCCTCACGAAACTGAATTTTCAAAACAACGTCTCTTGGCTGCCTCCCAATCTCTCTTCATAGGATCATTAAGACTGCTACTGAGGACTCCTATTGCTGCCGCTATGTCCAGCCTGGTACAGTTCATAATTAGATCAAAATTTCAACAACCTGTCTATAAGGGATATACTTCATAAACTCTCTCTCCTCTAGACTCATCTGATCATCTAAGATCATCATTCCTCCTTCTTCCCTTCCCTCACTTACTTTTTTCAAGTCCATAAGAGTGGTACAACTGTTAGCCTTTTCCATCTAGAATTTTTCAAGCATATTATCTATTGCTTCTTTCTAAGTAAGTTTGATAATCGTTTTCCCCCTATCTCTCTCCATTTAGATCCCCAAAATATATTTTGCCTCACCTAAATCCTTCATATCAAATCTGCCCCTAAGATCTTTTCTTTAGCCTATTGATCTTCTCCAAAGACTTACTCAATACAAGCAAATCATCCACATAAACCATTCTCATCTTCAAACATATAGATAGAATGGTTAGAGCTAATCCGGATATATCCCAGACCGGTGAGAAACTCATCTAGTTTTTTATTCCACTGTCGAGGAGCCTGCTTCAGTCCATATAAGGACTTTATGAGCCTGCAGATTTTGCTCTATTCTCTTGCCTCCACAAACCCCTCCGGTTGCCTCATGCAAATTTCTTCCTTTAACTCACCATTAAGAAAAGCAGTGTTAATGTCCATCTGGTGTAATTCCATGTCTTCCGCTGCTGGCAGACTCAAGAGAATCCTTAGTGATGGGAACCTAACAACTAGAGCAAAGGTCTCCTCATAGTCAATCCCCTCCTTTTGGGTAAACCCTTTCGCTACCAATCAAGCCTTATATCTCTCAATGGTATCATCAAGTTTCAGTTTTAGTTTAAATACCCATTTACACCCAATAGGTTTTCTCTGGAGGACAATCCGTTAGCTCCCAAGTATTTGCTTCCATGATTAACCCCATCTCATCATTTACGGCTCTAATCCATCTTTCTTTCTCACGACTATTTACTGCCTCTGAGTAAGATTGAGGCTCATCTGGGTGAGATAGCTTAGTTACCTTATGAACGCCATGTTTTTCTTGTTTTTTTTTGCTGCTCATTCTTCCTTCTTCAAACTCTGAAGCTGGAATGGATGGAAGTCTTGGATTTCTCCTCACTGTCACATTGGCTCCCCTATCCATGGGAGCCGATTCTAGTCCCACTTCTTCTATCTCCTCGACGTCCCTAGGAGTATGTGATATTTTCGGAAAGTTTGCTGTATCTCGGATCTCCCCTGAATCTGCAATCACGATTTCATTCATGTCCTTTTCGGGAACGATCGAGTTCTCCTCACTCTCGGACTCAAATCTGATTTTTATCTTCTTTGTTTATTTTTGAAAGGGTCAAATGACTTCCCTTCATCCATGACAACTAGGTGTCTGACCAAAATGATATCTTTTTTTGCTAAGTCATACACTCTATATCCCTTGACATCCTCATCATATCACACAAAGTATCCAGGTTTTCCCTTAGCATCTAGTTTCCAGTTTTTCCTATCCGTGTCAAGACTGTAAACTTGGCTACCGAATACTTTAAGGTGTGAGATATCTGGTTTCCTTCCAACCCATCTCTTATAAGGTGTCACTCCCTTTACACCTGAGGTAAGGACTCTATTCTTAATGTGATTGGCACAGTTCATTCCTTCTGCCCAAAATCTCTTTCCTATTTTCTTGTCAGCCAACATACCTCATACACTATCTCATAGTGTTCGATTCAACCTCTCAGCTACCCCATTTTGTTCCGGGTTATATGGTATGTAGAAATTGATGGTTCTTTTTAATATATTTTCTAGGTCTAAATTAAAATACAGAAAGAAGCCGAGGCAGTCTATCTCTAACTTCTCTCTCCAACTCCCACACTTGTCGCAGTCACTGGGAAGTTGGAGTGGAAGCTAGAGCCATGGCTGCCTAGGCTATCCAGAGGTTTACGGGAAATAGATTAGTTTATTTACCGATAAGTTTATTTACTAAAAGGATAGATGTCAGAACCAGGATTTGATCCTGGTACCTACGGAATAATAGATAGCCGGTAGCCGGTAGTCCTAACCGTTAAGTCTAAGACTAATGATACATGGTATTGGGTTTGATAATTATTTAAATAGAATTACATAGGATAATTCATTTAGCTGCAACTGCTTACGGGATACATAGATCCAGTTATGTAAAAGTACGGATAAAGGTATGAAAAAAGAATAAATACGGCGCATTTGTTTCGATAGCGAAACGAATACCGCGCAGGTATTTATTACGGCTACGATTAAATATGCATTTAATCGGACAACCGAAATGAATGCCAAGATCGCGGAAGAGGATTTCGGCGGTTTGTGGTCATCGCCACATCGGATGACACGTGGTAGAAAGACATTGGATCGCGGCATCTCCGGGGATTAAGGGAGCGAATCCGGATATACCACGTGTCGACATTTAGGCCATGTCGTAAAGTATTCGTACAAAAAGTACATTGGCAGCTGTACTTTTGTGTATGGAAGAGTAATATGATTGGTCCGTACAACAGTAGATAGAGTTGGTGAGAGAGATAGGACTTAGAAAGATTGGTAGATAGGACCCTCTCTCCCAAAGAGCTTCTGTACAAAAGGTCAACTTTCACCCACCATAACTTACTGCTCACGGGAGCAAATTCATAGATTCTTTTTGCTATCGACTGAAGGGAGTCTTACCTTCACACGGTGAAGGTGGTCAGAGTTTTTTTTTGCCAGGGTGGCAGTTATTCTTGATGAAACACAAAGGGGTCAAGGTTATCCTAGAGACTTCTTAGAAGCTGTCCACCCAAAGGACTTATTGAGGTCTCAGAGTTTCAGGTTATGAGCCCACCCTCTAAGGTACCCATCTTTAATTGAACTGGCTTCATATACTGGGAAAGTATGATGATAGGAGCTCTATGCGAAAAATGTTTTGGGGGATAGTGAGTGGACGAGTGGGGCGTCCATCAAGTCTTAGAGTCCCTTCAGGGTTTGGAGGAAGCAGATTCGCAAGGAAAGCAGATCCATCTTCAACGAATGAGACAAAGGAAGGAGAGGTGGTGGACAAAGCAACGTAGAAGGAGACGACCTCACCAATAACAACTGGTTCAGCATTAATGTCACCTATTCCAACGAACGCGGAGAATGATAGTGATACCTGGGACTTCAACAAAATGGCGGCAAATCACTTCATCCTCCGCCATCTTACTCAAAGGCTTGCATGTCCTCATTTGTAGGTAGAAAGGGCATCTGATCTTTGGATGTCTCTCATAAAGATGTACCGAAGTGGTACGATTCATCAACAAGAGTTGGCTGATCAGAAAGTTAAAGAGTATGTATACAAATGGGGGAAGATGTTGGATTTATGGAATTAGCTTGTTACACTTTTTATGGAGCTAGAGAGTGCTGGAAAAGATTTTAGTGAAAAAGAAAAGGTTACCTGTTTACTGATGAAGTTACCCGATGAGTTTGAGAACATAGTTAACCGTGTGCAGGACTTGCCGGACTCAAGGTGGATATGGAACTCAGTGGTAGGGATGATTCTCGTTTGGGAGAATACGATAGAGATCAAAACGGGAGGGAAAAGTGGGCAAGCCTTGGCAGCTGCGACTGATTGGAGGAACAAGGATTCTCGAAAACTGGTCGAAAACTATGGGGGGAGGGAGCAAAAAAATCAGACCGACGAGTTCAGACCAAGGGCTCCCAAAGGTTTATATCATTTTTGTAAGAAACCGGGGCACTATATGGCAGAGTGCACTAAGCTAACCGAGCTTTTGTTAAAGGAGGGGCAGACCGGTGGAACCCCGAGAGGAAAGAAAAAGGCCCTTGTGACACAAGTACATGAGGCGGAATCCGAGAACGAGGACGATGAGCTCCTATTGGATGAGGAGTTGGAGGCGAAAAACGAGGTCGAAATTCCACAAAGGCAGAAATGTGCTTACAGTGGATTGAAAGGTGAAGCAGGATGGATTGTAGATTCAGGTGCCTCCATGCACATGTGTAAGGATAAGCACCTGTTCAATAAGATAAGAAAGATTCCCACCGTAGAGATAGAGTACGGGGATGGGAGGATAGTCACTACTACTCTTGTAGGATAGGTAGATCCGAAAGTGTTAGTAGAAGGAAAGACATCTATAGTATCATTCTCCGATGTATTGTTTATTCCGAGGCTGAACAAAAACCTCATCTCTACATCTGTATTACATGATAAAGGTTTTTTTATTAGAACAAGGGAAGGAGTCTTTACTTCTAGTTTTGAGGAAGAGGTCTATTTCATTGTTGAGAAAGGTAGCCAAAGGATGTTTAGGCTGATTTTAAGTAATGAAACAAAGAAACTTTATTATGCTGGTGTTCATGATATTATGATGTTGCATAAGAGGCTTGGGCATGTGAATCGAGATAAGTTAAGAGAGATGAAAAAGATGGGAGTGGTGGAAGGGATTCAGTTCAGTGAGAGTGATAATATAAGTGATTGTAGTGGATGTGCTCAAGGTAAAGCACACAGATTACCCTTTCCCAAAACAGCCACTTATAAGGGAGAAAAAATTATAGATTTAGTACACACAGATATTTGGGGACCGGCTAAAGTGCCCTCACCGGAGGGGAAGAGATTTATGATGACTATCACTGATGATTGGTCTTGGTATTCCAGGGTGTATATTTTGAAAAACAAGTCAGAAGCTCAAGATTGTTTTAGACGATATAAAGCATGGAGCGAAAAACTCCATGAAACTTCAATTAAGAGAGTAAGGAGTGACAATGGTGGAGAGAATACTTCTAACAAGTTCGAGGATTTGCTGAGGGAAGATGGAGTCCAACACACAAAGACAGTTCCAAAAAACCCAGAACAGAATGGGGTAGCTGAAAGGTTAAATAGAACACTAAGTGATAGTGCTAGAAGTATGTTGTCAGATAAAAAAATAAAAAAATGGTTTTGGGCAGAAGCAATGAACTGTGCTAATTACCTCAAAAATAGAGTTCTTACTTCAGCTATAAAAGATCAAACACCTTATGAGAGATGGACAGGCTGGAAACCAGACATATCCCACTTAAAGGTTTTCGGCAGTCAAGTATTCAGTCTAGATACAGATCGGTCTAATTGGAAGCTAAATCCTAAAGGAAAACCGGGATACTTATTAGGATATGATGAAGATGTTAATGAAACTCTGAGACCTCTATTGGCCCTCAGAGTATGCAGATCCAAAAGAAGCTAATCTAGATAGTGCCGACTCCAAGTTAATATAAACCCAAGTGACTGACCCCTTGACAGTCAGAACCCCAATATAGATTCACCCCTGTGAAATAACACTTTCTGTGTGCTCAGTTCCACCACAGAATGCAAAGTTAGAATATGAGATTTGGACACATTCACCCACTTTGACTTTCCCTTAGAAATACAGCCACCCTGGCAGACAAAAACTCTGACCGACTACACCCCTGTGTAGCCTAGACTCCCCTGAGTCCGCAGCAAAAATAATCACTGAAAATGGTCAAGTAAATTGATAGTTATGGCTGGCCAAAGTTTGCCATTTATACAGGGTGCTCTCTGGGAGAGGCAGCTGCCTACCCAAAATTTTCTAAGTCCTATTCCCTCTCTAAAACTCTATCTACTGAAGTACGGCACCAATCAAATTACTGTGTCGTACAGAAAAGTACAGGTGCCGGTGTACTTTCTGTACGGCCATTGTACGACATGGCCAAAATGTCGACACGTGTCAAATCAGGATTAGTTCCTGTAATCTCCGGAATTCCCGTAGTCCAATGTTATCACGCCACGTGTCACATGACGTGACAAAGACCGTAAAACGCCAAAAATGCCTTTTCCGTGATCGCGGCGCCTATCGTGGCCGTCCGATCAAGACCGGCTATAATCGTAGCCGCTGAAATTCGACGCGCAGTATTTGTTTCGCTATCGAAACAAATGCGCGGTATTTGTTTCGCTGTCGAAACAAATGCGCGGTATTTGTTTCGCTATCGAAACAAATGCGTGGTATCCGTTCTGCCTCCATTCCGTACTTCGTACTAAACTAAACTGTATCTATGTACTAAGTATCTATTAGCCGTTAAACGGATTAATCTACATATAACGATTTATATATTTGTCAAACCCTATATATCGTAATATCTGTTCTAGACATAACGGCTAGAGCTAACGGCTAACGTGGATTGATGGACGGTAGGTACCAGGATCAATTCCTGGGTCCGTCAACCAACTTTTGGTAAGACTACATAATTTACCCCCTGTCTTCTCTAGAGAGCCTAGGCAGCCATGGCTCTAGCTCCCTATCCAGCCTTCAGTGACTACGACAAGTATGGGGGCTTGGAAAGGGGAGTTAGAGGCAGACCGCCTCAGCTCTTTTTCTATCCTAATACAGACCTATAAAATACTCAAATATCAACACTCCCCTTATTTTCTAGTCTATTTTTCTTTTAACTTCCACAAACAAGTAAACAAACACCCCCTCCCCTTTTTCTTTTCTTTTTCCTTTTTCCTTTTCCTTTCATAAAACTTAAGTATTTAACACAGTGGATAAAATGAACTGAAATGATAATTGTATCACATATTTTATTTAACATCCCATTTTTCTTAAACCCGAGCAAAGATTTTATCCACCTCTTCCCTTTTCCATCCACACTAAATCCACTTTCCCTCTTGAAATTCAAACAACCAGCCCCATCCCCAACCTTCAACACATACCCGGATGATAACCCTTTTACAGGCACATCTTCACAAGAGACATCACACCAAGTAGTGATGTCAAATCCATCCACCTCCAAATATTCCCAAAAACCACTAGTCCCCACTAAGTTCCTCATAAGATCTACATCTATCGTAATCATATTTTTATCCATGATAATTACCCCATTTTTTGAACTTCCCTCACTGTCTCCCATGGAATTCTTTCCACTATCACTTTCTATTTTAATTCCCAATAAATATTTCTCTTCTCCCCTATCTTTTAAAACCCCCTCTAGAATTAATTCTCCCCTTTCCCCGGAATCTGTTGAAGTCTCCCTTTCCGACCAGTTTTCTGTTTCCAAAATATTTATGAAACTATCCTCAATATTTTGAACTTCTTCAAGTATCTCCTCTCTCTTTACTTCCCTTATACCTCCAAAAGCACACTGTTGCCTTCGTCCTATTTCTGTGTACTTTTCTCTCTTCCCCATTCTACCGATGTGAAGAAGCTCCAATTTTTCTTCATCCTCTTTCTCCTCTTCCTCTTCGTCCTCCTCATCCACATTCCAACTTCTAAGTTTTTCCAAACAAGGGCATTCCTCCATATAATGACCCGGTTCCCTACAAAAGAAGCAAACCCCTTTTTTCAAAGCTCCCGTGCCTTTTCCTCTCCCTCTCTTTCCACCAAAGTTCCGATAAGGTTTACCTTTGTCTTTCTTTCTCTCATCACGCTTCCGCTCGTCACCACCGTTCTTCTCATCACGCTTCCGCTCGTCACCGCCGTTCCTCTCATCACGATTCCGCCAATCACCACCAGCTGAAAATGCATTGACCCTGTCCTTTCCCCTACGAAGCTCCAAAATGCTTTCCCTCACAAGAATTATCCCCATGGTAAAGCTCCAAGTCCATGAGGAGCCATCCATTGCCTGCATACGACAAATTATGTTTTCGTACTCATCTGGGAGTTTCATAATTAGTGTATTAATCTTACTCTCCTCAGATTCTACATATCCCGCACTAGTAAGCTCAACATATAACGCAGCAATATCATTACAAAACTCTATCATGCTACCGCCTTTATAAACGTAGGCATCTATTTCTTGTTTTACTAATTGCTGCCTCTGAATAGTCTCACTCTTATAAATCTGAGTTAGTGCTTCCCATATCTCCGAAGACTTGGTTAGACTTAAAAGAGTCATAGCTATCGACTTAGACACATATCTAAGTATGAGATGTTTTGCTATAGTGTTTTTGTATTCCCATATTTTCCTGTCATTTTCTTCAGTTTTAATCCCTACATGTGGTACCATAGCTGAGAGCCTAGCTCCCCTCACCATAGGTGTCCCTTTTTCCTTCTCCCCTATTTCCCCATCCACGGAAAGGTTTTTCCCTTCACCTTCCGTTGCATCTGAACTCCGGGTGATATTCTGGACAGTCTCAGATGATTCTCCGTAGTAAGCTCCTCCAAAGCTAGGTGGCGGACATCTCACTTGTCCCGCAACAATTCCCCATAAGTGCTTCTCGAAAAGCAATCCCTCCATTGTAAACGCCCAATACGTGAAGCCTGTTCCATCAAACATAGGCACCCTAGATGGTGGGCCCATAACCTGAAACTCTGAGACCTCCATTGGCCCTCAGAGTATGCAGATCCAAAAGAAGCTAATCTAGATAGTGCCGACTCCAAGTTAATATAAACCCAAGTGACTGACCCCTTGACAGTCAGAACCCCAATATAGATTCACCCCTGTGAAATAACACTTTCTGTGTGCTCAGTTCCACCACAGAATGCAAAGTTAGAATATAAGATTTGGACACATTCACCCACTTTGACTTTCCCTTAGAAATACAGCCACCCTGGCAGACAAAAACTCTGACCGACTACACCCCTGTGTAGCCTAGACTCCCCTGAGTCCGCAGCAAAAAGAATCACTGAAAATGGTCAAGTAAATTGATAGTTATGGCTGGCCAAAGTTTGCCATTTATACAGGGTGCTCTCTGGGAGAGGCAGCTGCCTACCCAAAATTTTCTAAGTCCTATTCCCTCTCTAAAACTCTATCTACTGAAGTACGGCACCAATCAAATTACTGTGTCGTACAGAAAAGTACAGGTGCCGGTGTACTTTCTGTACGGCCATTGTACGACATGGCCAAAATGTCGACACGTGTCAAATCAGGATTAGTTCCTGTAATCTCCGGAATTCCCGTAGTCCAATGTTATCACGCCACGTGTCACATGACGTGACAAAGACCGTAAAACGCCAAAAATGCCTTTTCCGTGATCGCGGCGCCTATCGTGGCCGTCCGATCAAGACCGGCTATAATCGTAGCCGCTGAAATTCGACGCGCAGTATTTGTTTCGCTATCGAAACAAATGCGCGGTATTTGTTTCGCTGTCGAAACAAATAAATGCGCGGTATTTGTTTCGCTATCGAAACAAATGCGTGGTATCCGTTCTGCCCCCATTCCGTACTTCGTACTAAACTAAACTGTATCTATGTACTAAGTATCTATTAGCCGTTAAACGGATTAATCTACATATAACGATTTATATATTTGTCAAACCCTATATATCGTAATATCTGTTCTAGACATAACGGCTAGAGCTAACGGCTAACGCGGATTGATGGACGGTAGGTACCAGGATCAATTCCTGGGTCCGTCAACCAACTTTTGGTAAGACTACATAATTTACCCCCTGTCTTCTCTAGAGAGCCTAGGCAGCCATGGCTCTAGCTCCCTATCCAGCCTTCAGTGACTACGACAAGTATGGGGGCTTGGAAAGGGGAGTTAGAGGCAGACCGCCTCAGCTCTTTTTCTATCCTAATACAGACCTATAAAATACTCAAATATCAACAGTTAAAGGATATAGAGTTTATGATCTAAAAAGGGAAGATATAATCTTAGTAAAACATCTAGTAGTTATGGATGAAGGAAAGTCTGTGCATCCCTTCAAATATACGAAGTCAGTAAAAATCAGATTTGAGTCAGAAAATTCCGGTGACTTTGAACTTCCTAACTATCCAGGTATTAAAGAAGATGACATTCTTGCAGGTATAAATCAGACCGAAAAGAACTCGGCTGTGGAAACTCTAGTGACAACTCTACCCGAAGCGGAAGACGTGGTGGAAACTGATTCAGAATCAAGGGACAGGGGAGAAGCCGAGATTGTTCAAAAGAACCCACGAGAACAATCTATTCCGGACAAAAATTTTGAGGGGGGAAGGAGAAGTAGCAAAAGATTGCAGGAAAAACATGTTAATACCAAGGTAACAAAACTATCTCATCAAGATGAACCTCATACTTACGGAGAGGCGATGACTTGCCCAGAAAGAAACCGGTGGAAGACAGCCATTAATGAGGAGATGGCCTCAATTATGGCAGCCAAAACTTGGGAGCTGGTAGATTTTCCACCTAACCGAAAACCAATCGGTTGTAAGTGGGTTTTCAAATTCAGGCGATGATTCGGTACATGTCCCATCCACCACAGTCATCAACTCCCTTCTCCTGAAGAAGCTCTCCAACATACTCCTCCAATAATAGTAGTTAGATCCATCAAATATGGGTAAGTAAGACTCATCTAATATGGGTAGCCATGGGTGTGGGCCCATAACCTGTTGTCCATAGCCATTTTCAGCCATGGATTTACCCTCGGAAGCACCACAAACTACCCCAAAACAGCCTACTTTGATTCCACTCAGAATTCTACAGAATTACCAAAACAAGATCAAACTTCACAGATAGAATATTCCTAGGACACTGATTATTCCTAGCAATTTTAATATAAATCTATCAACCAAGATTTCCGCATCACCCAGTCAAAGTTGCGGAAAAAATAGCCTGCCAGAATCAACCCCACAAAAGACCGACTTCACAATGAAGCCCAAAGCAAACCAGGTACACACTAGACCTGCAAATTTGCCACAATACAAAAAGTACACCAAAGAACCAACATGCAAAATTTGAATACATTATGCCCAAAGATCACAATGATCTTTCACTTCACAAATCCCAAAAACTGCAATCACAGTTTTTCCATACAAGGGGATTCCTACCTAAAATATTCTAAGTTCTACACATATACAAGTGAACCCGCAGCTGATCTACGCCGTACCATAAATAACGTGGTCATCCTAACAAGACTAACCGGCTGTCTACCGTACAATGTATTTACACTCATTTAACCGGTGCCAAAATATTCCGCGGCTAACATTTTAGATGCCGAAAAGACAAAGTACTCAATATTTGTCGTCTAATGATTGACGGCGAACTTCGTCCGCCGCTATCCACATCCGTTCACCAATCTTCACGTGGCGTTTTTGTCCCTTAACCAAACTGTACTCCAACCGTCGTACCATACCTCCTTACCACCACGTGCCCCTTGATACATACCATACCAACACGTGCCCTTGGAGTGTACCGAAACTGTGTACCCCCTCCGGAGTTGTATTTTGAACATTACTAATTATTTCCAATTGGATCGCTTTGCGATCCGCCGTTCATTTCACACCCCTTGTTCGCGTCACTTTAATTTTATCCGCACGTTTGCTCCCCCAATCCGCGAATCCATGCAAACCTTCACACTACACCTTATGATGTGCGCACGAAATGTCGCGTACGCACGAAACTATATTTTCCAAAACAACACTCCCCCGAAAATTTAGTTTCGTGCACCCGTAGTTAAAACATAGCGTACCTTTCCGTATATCATTTTTTTTTTCAACGTCACCACTGCTTCCGCTGCGTTGCTATGCTCCGTTGTTGCGCTGGTTCGTTGCGCTGCGTGCGCTGCGTTGTTGCGCTGCGTTCGTTGTGTTGATGCGCTGCGATGTGACGCGAACCGCTTCCGCCATGTCTTCCATTTCTTTTAAGAATATCCTCTATAAAATCACTTCTCACGCTGTCTTGTTTTTACCACCTTTTGATCCTGTTTTCTTCTTTTAGTGATCCTTTGAGTCCTGCATCTTTTCTTTGCTTTCTTAATGTTTTTTTGTTTTTTCTGTAGGTTTACATCTTTGTCACCGTTTTCTACCAATTTAATGTCATGAATTCTAAATCCTGACTTTTTCTTCACTAATCTCTTCTTCAGGTTTTCTTTTCCTATTTTTCCAATTTTCGCAGTTTTCCTCTCTCCTTCTCTAAGGTCATTGAATTCTACATCCACATTATTTTTCAGTTCCACTATCATTTCCCCTTCTCTTCCTCCAACTCCTTTTACTTTACTTAACTCTCCCTCTAAAAAGCATTTTTCACTCACCAATCTGTCACCAGAAAATGTTTCAGACTCCGCGTCTTTTTCTGTCTCCTTTTCCTCCACACCATTTTCGGTGACAATATTTTTTCCCTCTCCATCCTCGTTTTCTCAAAAGAAGGTGTAACCCTTTTGTCTTCACAATTTTTTCTCGGATTAGTAAATGCATTCTGTTGCCTTTGTGTAGGGGGCCGAACTCGGTTGTTGTCCCACCCTTCTCTAAAATTTCTTGTGAGACATGCACTTGTATATAATGGACATACCCTAAAGGTATGCCCTGAGTAATTACAATAAAAGCAGTTTTCAGATTGACAATTTTCTCTATTTTTAAGCAGTTTTCAGATTGACAATTTTCTCTAATTTCTGAAACTGTGATCTAACACCCTGAAAATTCCCTCTATCATTTAGAGCCTCTTTATAAACCTCTTCTTCTAAGACAAATATGATTGCTAAAGTTAGGTTCCAATCCTTTTTATTACTCCAAGCCAATATATCAGATGCACTTTTAAATTCTTTAAGTAGGCCTCTCATTAACAAGAGAGCTTTTTGAGCATCAGTAAAATTCCCTCCTGCCAAGGAATTTTCTACAAATAACACTTGAAGACCATTACAATATTGCACCATACTCCCTCCTGCATACTTATAGTCAACTATTTTGGTAATACTAATCATCCAGTGATACACGGAAGTCTTTTGATACACACATTCTAAATCCTTCCATATTTCAGCTACACTTTTCAAACAAATGTAAATCATTACAAATTTCTCAGTCAAGCAAAGCTTGATAATCCTCAAACACTCATCGTTTTTATCCTCCCATCCAGGCGATGATTCGGTACATGTCCCATCCACCACAGTCATCAGCTCCCTTCTCTTGAAGAAGCTCTCCATCATACTCCTCCAGTAATAATAGTTAGATTCATCAAATATGGGTAAGTAAGACTCATCTAATATGGGTAGCCATGGGCGTGGGCCCATAACCTGTTGTCCATAGCCATTTTCAGCCATGGATTTACCCTCGGAAGCACCACAGACTACCCCAAAACAGCCTACTTTGATTCCACTCAGAATTCTACAGAATTACCAAAACAAGATCAAACTTCACAGATAGAATATTCCTAGGACACTGATTATTCCTAGCAATTTTAATATAAATCTATCAACCAAGATTTCCGCATCACCCAGTCAAAGTTGCGGAAAAAATAGCCTGCCAGAATCAACCCCACAAAAGACCGACTTCACAATGAAGCCCAAAGCAAACCAGGTACACACTAGACCTGCAAATTTGCCACAATACAAAAAGTACACCAAAGAACCAACATGCAAAATTTGAATACATTATGCCCAAAGATCACAATGATCTTTCACTTCACAAATCCCAAAAACTGCAATCACAGTTTTTCCATACAAGGGGATTCCTACCTAAAATATTCTAAGTTCTACACATATACAAGTGAACCCGCAGCTGATCTACGCCGTACCATAAATAACGTGGTCATCCTAACAAGACTAACCGGCTGTCTACCGTACAATGTATTTACACTCATTTAACCGGTGCCAAAATATTCCGCGGCTAACATTTTAGATGCCGAAAAGACAAAGTACTCAATATTTGTCGTCTAATGATTGACAGCGAACTTCGTCCGCCGCTATCCACATCCGTTCACCAATCTTCACGTGGCATTTTTGTCCCTTAACCAAACTGTACTCCAACCGTCGTACCATACCTCCTTACCACCACGTGCCCCTTGATACGTACCATACCAACACGTGCCCCTGGAGTGTACCGAAACTGTGTACCCCCTCCGGAGTTATATTTCGAACATTACTAATTATTTCCAATCGGATCGCTTTGCGATCCGCCGTTCATTTCACACCCCTTGGTCGCGTCACTTTAATTTTATCCGCACGTTTGCTCCCCCAATCCGCGAATCCATGCAAACCTTCACACTACACCTTATGATGTGCGCACGAAATGTCACGTACGCACGAAACTATATTTTTTAAAACAACAGATTGTCCACCTAACCAAAAACCAATGGGTTGTAAGTGGGTTTTCAAATTATAACTGAACCCAAGTAACACAATTGATCGTTATAAGGCCCGATTAGTGGCAAAGGGATTTACACAAAATGAGGGAATTGACTACGAGGAAACCTTTGCCCTGGTCGTCAAATTTCCCTCTTTCCGCATACTTCTCAGTTTAGCAGCAGCCGAAGACATAGAGGTGCACCAGATGGACATCAAGACAGCCTTTTTGCATGGAGAATTGGAAGAGGATGTCTTCATGCGAGAACCCCAAGGCTTTGTGGAGGAAGGAGAGGAGAGTAAGGTATGCCGGCTAATTAAATCTCTTTATGGTTTCAAATAGGCCCCTCGATTGTGGAATAAGAAACTTGATGAGTTTCTTACCGGTCTGGGATATACCCGGATCAACTCAGATCACTCAATCTGTGTTTTTGAAGATAAGGAAGGTGTTATATTTATTGCAATTTATGTTGATGATTTGCTTGTCTTAAGTAAATTAATTGAAAAAAATAATAAACTGAAAACCGATTTTAAGGGGAGATTTGAATTGAAGGATATAGGGGAAGCAAAATATATTTTGGGAATTGAAGTAGATAGAGACCGAAAAAGAAAAATTATAAGATTGACTCAAAAGGAAGCAATAGGGAACATGCTTGTTAAATTTCAGATGGATAAAACTAATAGTTATACAACTCCAATGGAGTTAAAGAAGGGAAGTTAGGGGAGTGAGGAAGAAGGAGTCATAGTCTTAGACGAGGAATTAAGTCCTGAAGAATAGAAGTTCATGCAAACTATTCCTTACAAGCAAGTAGTGGGAAGCCTAATCTATTTTATGAATTGTACCCGGCCAGATTTAGTTGCAGCTGTAGGAGTGTTCAGTAGAAGTCTAAATGCTCCCACTAAGAGGGATTGGGAGGTAGCTAAGAGAAATCTTAGATATTTGATAAGAACTAGGGATCTATGGTTGCATTTGGGTGAGGAGAATATTGACATCACCACTTGGAGTGATGCCAGTTATGGTGATGCTCCGATGAGGAGATGTACTTCTGGATATGTATTTTATGTGGGTGATGGGGCTTCCTGTTGGAGTAGCAAATAGCAAAAGGTTTTTGGTCAGTCCACCATGGAGGCTGAGTAAATGGCATCTTACTCGCCCGTAAAAGAATTGATGTGGGTCAAGTCTTTGCTTGGTAAGCTCGTTCAGCTTAAGATTGGTGTGCAAATTTTTTTTTGTGATAATCAGGCAGCAATCGCTATTTTTGCCAATCCTAAACATCATTTTAAAGCCAAACACATGGATATTAGACTAAGATTTGTTAGAGAGAAAGTAGAAAACAAAATAATCAGTTTAGAGTAAAGACCAAATAGCGAGATGGTAGCAGATATGATGACCAAACCTGTGCCTTCCCCTAAGCTAATTTTCTGCAAGGAGAAGTGTGGTCTAAAATTAAAAATTGACTAGAAAATAAGGGGAGTGTAGAAATTGATGGTTCCTTTTTAAGTATTTTCTAGGTCTAAATTAAAATACACAAAGAAGCTGAGGCGGTTATTCTCTAACTTCTCTCTCCAACTCCCACACTTGTCGCAGTCACTAGGAAATTGGAGTGGAAGCTAGAGCCATGGCTGCCTAGGCTATCCAGAGATTTACGGGAAATAGATTAGTTAATTTAGCGATAAGTTTATTTACTAAAAAGATAGATGTCAGAACCAGGATTTGATCCTGGTACCTACGGAATAATATATAGTCGGTAGCCTGTAGTCCTAACGGTTAAGTGTAAGACTAATGATACATGGTATTGGGTTTGATAATTATTTAAATAGAATTACATAGGATAATAAATTTAACAGCAACTGCTTACGGGATACATAGATCCAGTTAAGTAAAAGTATAGATTAAAGTACGGACAAGTAACAAGTACCGCGCATTTGTTTCAATAGCGAAACGAATACCGCGCAGGTATTTATTACGGCTACGATTAAATATGTATTAAATCGGACGGCCGAAATGAATGCCAAGATCGCGGAAGAGGATTTTGGCAGTTTGTGGTCATCTCCACATTGGATGACACGTGGTAGAAAGACATTGGATAACGGCATCTCCGGGGATTAAGGGAGCAAATCCGGATATACCACGTGTCGACATTTAGGCCTTGTCGTACAGTATTCGTACAGAAAGTACACCGACAGCTGTACTTTTATGTACGGAAGAGTAATATGATTGGTCCGTACATCAGTAGATAGAGTTTGTGAGAGAGAAAGGACTTAAAATATTTGGTAGATAGGACCCTCTATCCGAAAGAGCTTCTGTACAAAAGGTCAACTTTGACCCTCTATAACTTACTGCTCAGGGGAGCAAATTCAGAGATTCTTTTTGCTATCGACTCAAGGGAGTCTAACCTTCACAAACGTGAAGGTGGTCAGAGTTTTTGTTTGCCAAGGTAGCAGTTATTCTTGCTAAAACACAAAGGGGTCAGGGTTATCCTAGAGGCTTCTTGGAAGCTATCCACTCTGAGGACTTATGGAGGTTTTAGAGTTTCATAGTACAGTGTTCTCGTGCTGCACTCCCTCATCTCTCAGATATACCTCAAACTGGTTAGAGGTATATTCCCCCCCATTATCACTCCTTATCCTCTTAATGGGGGTTTCATGCAACTTCTCACTTTAGGCTTTATATTCTTTGAAGTAAGTTGATGCGTCAAACTTTGTTTTCTAGAAAGTAGACTATAGAGTATATACACCAGCCATGGGTTATTCTCATCATAAACCTCTTTCCTCCAACCGAAGGTACTTTTGCAAGTCCCCAAATATCTGTGTGGACTTAGTCTAATACTTTCTCACCTCTATATGTGGAGGCTTTGGGAAAAAAAAGTCTGTGAGCCTTACCTTGAGCACAGCCACTACAATCATCCATCATTTCATTATCCCCAAATTGAATGCCTTCTACTACCTCAAGCTTTTTCATTTCCCTCAACCTATCAAAATGCACATGCCCCAACGGCTTATGCCAAATGATCACCTTGGGAACACGAACATAGTAAGCATTATTCATTTCATTACTCAGGTTAAGCCTAAACATTCCTTGGATACCCTTATGTGCCTTGAAGTAAACTTCTTCCCCATACTTAGCTGTAAAGACTCCCTTTCTTGTGAAGGTATCAAACTCTTTGTCATCTACCACATACGAAAAGACAAGATTTTTACTCTCCTAAGGAATGTAGAGTACATCTGAGAATGTAAGTATAGAAGATTTACCCTCCACTAAGACTTTCAGATCTAGTGACCCCACTAGAACTGTAGTAACCACTCTCCCATTCCTATACTCTATCTCTACAATATGGATCTTTCTTAGCTTAGTGAAGAGTTCCTTATCATGACACATATGCATGGATGCACTTGAGTCGATGATCCATCCCTCTTGTGGAGCTTCCCGAATTGCTCCAAGGGCACACTTCTGTGTCTGAGGGATCTCCTTCTCCTCCAGACTCTCGTCAAGAAGAAGCTCCCCATCCTCGTTACAAGACTCATCGTCGGTTTCTCCTATCATTTTTGTAACCACAAGTGCCTTTTTCTTCCCTCCGGAAGAACCCCCTCCACGGTTCTCTTAGACCCTCAGCTCCGACAGCTTGACACAATCTGCGATGAAGTGTCCCGGCTTTATGCAAAAAATGAGAAATACCCTTTGGGGGCCTTGGTCCTCCAGAATTATCTCTTTCCCATTTGTACGGTTTCTTCGGGTCCTTCCCCCATCAGTCCCCTCTTACTGCTAGAGCTTGAATGCTCTTTCCTCCTCTCCTAATCTCCATTGTGTTTTCCTACACAAGTATCATTTTGACCAGCGTGTTCCATTTCCATGAACTATAAGGCATTTCCTGTACTCGGTACAGTATGTTCTCGTACTCATCAGGTAACTTCATGATAAGGGTGTTAACTTTCATTTTCATTGTACCTGTCCACCCGGCACTTTCCATCTCCATATACAAACAAGAAAGATCATTAGAGTAATCTAAAATCTTTCCTCTTTTGTAAGTGTAACTAACTGGCTTTTGCTAAGACAGCTGGAGCTCGTGAATAGTTCTAGCTCCATAAATCTCCACCAAACTCACCCACAACTCCTCGGCCTTGTAAATGTGAAGATAAAGCGTGGCCAAAGCTTGAGTGAGGTGCCTCTGAATGAAGTTCTTAGCAGCCATGTTTACATCCTCCCACATTTGAGTATCAATCTCCGCGGTCTTCACGGTCGCTGCTCCCTGTACTGTAGAAATAGGAGTAAGGGGTGTCTCTTTCCCTTTCCCCTTTTTGGGCACACTGTTGTTTCTATCATCTGCCTCCCCCGTTGAGGCAGCCGTTGCTGCAGGAAACCTTACTCCTCCAAATCCTGGTGGAGTTCCTGAAGGTGGACGTTTCACTTGTCCACTGACGATACCCCAGTATCGTTTTCTGCACAAAGCTCCCATCATCATGGCTTCCCAATAGATGAACCTTGATCCATTGAAGGTGGGCACCCTAAAGGGTGGGCCCATAACCTGCAATTTTGTGTCCTCCATTGGACCACAAAATACAGAAAGCCTCTAGATAGTATTTAACTAACCCACTTCAAGCCACAACCATTGCTGTCCAAGAAGGCAAAATGATAGTTTTATTGCACCCCTATGCAACCTGGACTCCCCTGAGTTCGAAGCAAAAGGAATCACTAAAAACGGCCAACCAGCCGATAAGTTATGAGTCGACAAAAAATGCCAATTTATACAAAGCTCTTTTAGAGAGAGAGGTGTCTACCTACCAAAATTTCCTAAGTCCTAAACCTCTCTCACAACCCCTATCTACTGAAGTACGAACCAATCATATAACAGTAAAGTACAGGAAAGGTACTACGACCGATGTCCTTTTTATACGACCGGTGTTCGATAAGGCTACTGAGTGGACGCGTGTCACTTTTCCACTCGTTTGTATATTGTCCGCGATTCCCGCGACCGAATGTCATCCTTCCACGTGGCGCCAGGTCATGCCACGTCCATAAAAGCCAATGTGACCATTCCGCGATCTCGGTGATAACGTGCGCCGTCGGATTAAACCCGACATCAAATGTCGACCGTTGAAACAAATGTCCGATTCATTTGTTTCGTGCGAAATGACGTTTCGCAAAAAACCTTAACAAGTTTTATGTTCATTCGTCCATATTTAAGTTAAATGGTTTCAGTATTATACAATAGGTTAAATTAATATCAAACCCTATATCTCCTAACGGACTTCTACGACAGACTGGTTAAAGCTAACGGCTACGCCGCGCTCTGCTGGTCGGGGGTTCGAGTCCTACCGGACTAAACCTTTTGTTGAGAGTGACTTAAGTCACTCTTTAGTCCTTCTTATAGAGCCGAGGCAGCCATGGCTCCATCGCTCTCTCTCTCAATCAGTGACTATAACAAGAATGGGGGCAAGAGACAAGAGATGGAGGCAGGCTGCCTGCATTTTCTTTATCTGTTTCCGCTAATTATTTTAGACCTAGAAAATACCAAAAACTTCTTATTTCAACAATACCCACGTATTTGTAAATTTGGTCAGTTCCTACTTGATGTTAGAAAATTTGATTGTCATAGTTACGATGCTCGCATTTCGTCCCATCAACTTTTTGGCGTATAACCTGTCAGCTGGAGGTGTTTCCACGGCGTTATAAACATTTTCGTCGACGATATGAGTTTTGAAATATCTAGCCAAATTTAACCATATTTTATCTTTTATCGCTTGTATTCCCGCGTTTCTAAATATTTATAAAATTGAGAGCAAATCAAAAGTTAAAATTTCGATTTTTTTAACGAAAATGAGCAGAATGGCAAATCCCTCCATTTTTATCGCGCATATCAACTTTCACTTGCATCTTGTGTATTATATAAATGTATATGTGAATATGACAAAAACACTAACCCCTCTTTGTCCTTATTTGCTTAGGTTGCCATTTTTTTTTGTTTTTGGCTGTTCCTTTTTCTTATTTATCAATTGATATACGGGATTTGAAAGTATGTGGACCCTCAATAGAATTTGGGGTGACAACCAGCGCAATAGCATAAAAAATCCCCATGACACTCAATCTAATTACGATAAAGAAGATGAGAGGAACAACGAAAAAAACGCATTGCCAAATCCCCATGACACTCAATCTAAACACGATGAAGAAGATGAGAGGTACAACGAGGAAAACGCATTGCCAAATGAGGAAGAGGGTGAGCCGAATGAGGAAGAAAGTGAGCCGGAAGTCGAAACCTCACTTGATCTGACTGCCATTCTGGAAGGGTTTTTTTTGTCCTCGGCAAATGCGAGAGGACGTGTTGCCCACAAGAAAATTCAACACGTGTCGACTAAGGTAACTCGAATGTGAGTAATAAACTTGATGTTGAAGAACTGCGAAATGAATAAGTTGAAATAACTCATTCCAATGACCATGACAAAGTTTTTGGAACATTTTACTAGAGTGTACGGAATAAGTAAGCCATTTCAATCATAACTTCTCCCATTTATTAAATGGTTTAGTTGCATCCTTTCATTTTTTCTATTACTTCCATTTACAACGCGTTTTTTATATTTTATTGTTGTGCCTTTAAAGTTTTTGTACATTATTATGTTGGACCGTCGCCATTCCCTCTCAATCTACACCTTAACTTTTCATTTCCTCTTCATTAGTGCGTGTTTTTTTATGTTGTCGGTTTGTACGTATTGTGTTGCTATTTTATTGAACTCTTTTCCTCATGTCGTACGAGTTCCTTGTGGGGTCAACGTACAATCGAAGACAGTGTTTTGTCGCACTCCAGACGATGACATCATGTCTTCGGTTGAATGATGGGTACGAGGAATATAATGAATGGATGATAATACCTCGTTAAAACGAAAGTGCGAATGACAGTTGACAATGGTTCGTCATTTCAACTGATGAGTACGACGAATATATTGACTGGATGATTATACCTCGTTGGAACGAAAGTGCGAATGACGGATGAATGTGGTTATGCATTTCAACTAAACCACCAACGACGTCAAGTTCAAAAATTTGAACACTGGTTTTCTCGAATGAAATTCACGAGTGACGACATTGTTTCATAGATTCACTGTTGCAAAAGTCGAATTCCATTCATTTGTGGACAATATTGTGCCGTCGCTTTAACGTTGCTTCATAAGTCGTAGGGTCAACGATTAAATAGTCTGACAAAAAATAGTGGACTGCGGCTACAACAAAACTATCCGAGTAAAATTTTAAGTAAAAGTGTTTCTTTTAATGTTTTTTAGTCTCTCAACTGATAACTGTAGAAACTAATGGTTTTATTAGTATTTTCTAGGTCTGAAAAGAAATATAGAAGTCGAGGCAGTCTATCTCTAACTTCTCTCTCCAACTCTCAAACTTGTCGCAGTCACTGAGAAATTGGAGAGGAAGCTAGAGCCATGGCTACCTTGGCTATCCTGAGGTTTACGGGAATTTTATATTAGGGTTTATATATTTAATTAAAATGTATGTGCCGGCGGCAGGATTTGATCCTTGTACCTGCCGGCCGGCAGATACGAAGTAGCCGGTAGCCTTAGCCGTTTCATCTAGCGATAGTGTTACCTAGCATATAGTTTGATAATTATTTAGATATGTATACAAGCGATAAACCATTTAACTAGAATTAATTACGGGATACATAGATCCAGTAATATGTAATGTACGACTTACGGTACGGTCATAAATCAGTACCGCGCATTTGTTTCGTAAATGAAACAAATACCGCGCATGTATTTATTACGGCCACGATTAAAGCCGAATTTAATCGGACGGCCGGGATTAGCGCCGAGATCGCGGAGGAAGATTTCGGCGGTTTGTGGCCATCGCCACATCGGATGACGCGTGGCAAAATTCCGTTGGATTGTGGAAACTCCGGAGATTATGGCACCGAATCCGGATTTGACATGTGTCGACATTTTGGCCATGTCGTACAATGTCCGTACATAAAGTACACCGGCAGCTGTACTTTTGCGTACGGAACTCAATTCTGATTGGTTCCGTACATCAGTAGATAGAGTCTGTGAGAGAGATAGGACTTAGAAAAATTAGAAGATAGGACCCTCTCTCCCAGAGAGCTCCTGTACAAAAGGTCAACTTTGACCCTCCATAACTTACTGCTCAGGGGAGCAAATTCAGAGATTCTTTTTGCTATAGACTCAGGGGAGTCTTGTCTTCACAGGGGTGAAGTTGGTCAAAGTTTTTGTCTGCCAGGGTGGCAGTTATTTTTGCTTAAACACAAAGGGGTCAGGATTATCCTAGAGGCTTCTTGGAAGCTGTCCACTCTGAGGACTTATGGAGGTCTCAGAGTTTCAGGTTATGGGCCCACCCTCTAGGGTGCCAATATTTAATGGAACTGGCTTCATATACTGGGAAAGTATGATGATAGGAGCTCTATGCGAAAAAAGGTTTTGGGGGATAGTGAGTGGACGATTGGGGCGTCCATCAAGTCTTGGAATTCCTCCAGGGTTTAAAGGAAGCAGATTCACCAGGAAAGAGGATTCACCTTCAACGGAGGAAACAAAGGAAGGAGAGGTGGTGGACAAAGGAAAGGAGAAGGAGGCGACCACACCAATAGCAACTGGTTTAGCATTCATGTCACCTATTCCGAGGAACGAGGAGAATGATACTGAAACCTGGGACTTCAACAATATGGCGGCAAAGCACTTCATCCTACGCCATCTCACTCAAGGACTTGCATGTCCTCATTTGCAGGTAGAGAGGGCATCCGATCTTTGGATGGCTCTCATAGAGATGTACCGAAGTGGTACGATTCAGCAACAACAGTTGGCTGATCAGAAAGTTAAGGAGTATGTATACAAAGGGGGAAATATGTTGGATTTTTGCAATGAGCTTGCTACACTCTTCATGGAGCTAGAGAGTGCGGGTAAAGTTTTTAGTGAAAAAGAAAAAGTTAACTGTTTACTAATGAAGTTACCTGATGAGTTCGAGAACATAGTCAACCGTGTGCAGGACTTGCCGGACTCAAGGTGGATATGGAACTCAGTGGTAGGGATGATTCTCTTTCGAGAGAATACGATTGAGATCCGAAGGGGAGGAAAGAGTGGCCAAGCCTTGGCAACAGCGACCGATTGGAGGAACAAGGATTCACGGAAACCAGTCAGAAACTATGGGGGTAGGGAGCGGGAAAAACAGGTTGGCGAGTTCGAACCAAGGGCTCCCAAAGGTTTATGTCATTTTTGTAAGAAACCTGGGCACTATATGGCAGAGTGCACCAAGCTAACCGAGCTTCGGTTAAAGGAGGGGCAGACCGGTGGTACCCCGAGAGGAAAGAAAAAGGCCCTTGTCACACAGGTACTTGAGGCGGAATCCGAGGACGAGGACGATGAGCTCCTTTTGGATGAGGAGTTGGAGGCGAAAACTGAGGTTGAAATTCCACGAAGGCAGAAATGTGCTTACGGTGGATTGAAAGGTGAAGCAGGCTGGATTATAGATTCAGGTGCCTCAATGCACATGTGTAAGGATAGACACCTGTTCACTAAGATAAGAAAGATTCCCACCGTAGAGATAGAGTACGGGGATGGGAGGATAGTCACCACTACTCTTGTAGGATCGGTAGATCTGAAAGTGTTAGTTGAAGGAAAGACATCCATATTAACATTCTCCGATGTATTGTTTATTCCGGAGCTGAACAAAAACCTTATCTCTACATCAGTATTAGATGATAAGGGTTTTTTCACTAGCACTAGGGAAGGAGTCTTTACTGCTAGTTTTGAGGAGGATGTCTATTTCATTGCTGAGAAAGGTAGCCATGGGATGTTTAGGCTGATCTTAAGTAATGAAACGAAGAAACTTTATTATGCTGGTGTTCATGATATTATGATGTGGCATAAGAGGCTTGGGCATGTGAATCTAGATAAGTTAAGAGAGATGAAAAAGATGGGAGTGGTGGAAGGGATTCAGTTCAGTGAGAGTGATGATATAAGTGATTGTAGTGGGTGTGCTCAAGGTAAAGCACACAGATTACCCTTTCCAAAAACAGCCACCTACAAGGGAGAAAAACTTCTAGATCTAGTACACACAGATATTTGGGGACCGGCTAGAGTGCCCTCACCGGGGGGGAAGAGATTTATGATGACTATAACTGATGATTGGTCTCGGTATTCCCGAGTATATTTTTTGAAAAACAAGTCAGAAGCTGAGGACTGTTTTAGACAATATAAAGCATGGAGCGAAAAACTCCATGAAACTCCAATCAAGAGAGTAAGGAGTGACAATGGTGGAGAGTATACTTCTAACCAGTTTGAGGATTTTTTGAGGGAAGATGGGGTTCAACACCAAAAGACAGTGCCAGAAAATCCTGAACAGAATGGGGTAGCTGAAAGGTTAAATAGAACACTAAGTGATAGTGCTAGAAGTATGTTGTCGGATAAGAAGATAGGAAAAAGGTTTTGGGCAGAAGCAATGAACTGTGCTAATTACCTCAAAAATAGAGTTCTTACTTCAGCTATAAAAGATCAAACACCTTATGAGAGATGGACAGGCCGGAAACCAGACTTATCTCATTTAAAGGTTTTCGGCAGTCAAGTATTCAGTCTAGATACTGATCGGTCCAATTGGAAGCTAGATCCTAAAGGAAAACCGGGATACTTATTAGGATATGATGAGGATGTTAAAGGATATAGAGTTTATGATCTAAAAAGAGAAGATATAATCTTAGTAAAGCATCTAGTAGTTATGGATGAAGGAAAGTCTGTGGATCCCTTCAAATATACAAAGTCAGTAAAAATCAGATTTGAGTCAGAAAATTCTGATGACTTTGAGCTTCCTAACTATCCAGGTTTTAGAGACGATGACATTCTTGCAGGAACAAATCAGACCGAAAAGGACTCGGCTGTGGAAACTCCAGTTACAACTCTACTCGAAGCGGAAGACGTGGTGGAAAATGATTCGGAATCAAGGGATAGGGGAGAAGCCGAGTTTGTTCGAAAGAATCCACGAGAACCATCTATTCCGGCCTCAGATTTTGAGGGAGGGAGGAGAAGTAGCAAAAGACTGCAAGAAAAACAGGTTAATAACAAGGTAACTAAACTATCTCATCAAGATGAACCTCAAACTTATCGAGAGGCAATGACTTGTCCAGAAAGAAACCGGTGGAAGACAGCCATCAATGAGGAGATGGCTTCAATCATGGCAGCCGATACTTGGGAGCTGGTGGACTGTCCACCTAACCGAAAACCAATCGGTTGTAAGTGGGTTTTCAAACTGAAACTGAACCCAGATAACACAATCGAGCGCTACAAGGCCAGATTAGTGGCAAAGGGATTTACACAAAAGGAAGGAATTGACTACGAGGAAACCTTTGCCCCGGTGGTCAGATTTCCCTCCGTCCGCATACTTCTCAGTTTAGCAGCGGCGGAAGACATGGAAGTGCACCAGATGGACATCAAAACAGCCTTTTTGCATGGAGAATTAGAAGAGGAGATCTTCATGCGACAACCCGAAGGGTTTGTGGAAGAAGGAGAGGAGAGTAAGGTATGCCGGCTGATTAAATCTCTTTATGGTTTGAAACAGGCGCCCCGACAGTGGAATAAGAAGCTTGATGAGTTTCTTACCGGTCTAGGATATATTCGGATCAGCTCAGATCACTCAATCTATGTTTTCGAAGATGAGGAAGGTTTTATATTTATTGCAATTTATGTTGATGATTTGCTTGTTTTAAGTAAATCAATGGAAAAAATTAATAAACTGAAAACCGATCTTAAGGGGAGATTTGAAATGAAGGATATGGGGGAAGCAAAATATATTTTGGGAATTCAAGTAGAGAGAGACCGAAAAAGAAAAATTATAAGATTGACTCAAAAGGAAGCAATAGGAAACATGCTTGAAAAATTTCAAATGGATAAAGCTAATAGTTGCACAACTCCAATGGAATTGAAGAAGGGAAGTGAGGGGAGTGAGGAAGAAGGAGTCATAGTCTTAGACGAGGAATTATCTCCTGAAGAACAGAAGTTCATGCAGACTATTCCTTACAGGCAAGTAGTGGGAAGTCTAATCTATTTTATGAATTGTACCCGGCCGGATTTAGCTGCAGCTGTAGGAGTGCTGAGTAGAAGTCTAAATGCTCCCACTAAGAAGGATTGGGAGGCAGCTAAGAGAGTCCTTAGATACTTGGTAGGAACTAGAGATCTATGGTTGCATTTGGGTGGGGAGAATACTGACATCACTACTTGGAGTGATGCCAGTTATGGTGATGCTCCGATGAGGAGGTGTACTTCTGGATATGTATTATATGTGGGTGATGGGGCTTGCTGTTGGAGTAGCAAACAGCAAAAGGTTATTGCTCAGTCCACCATGGAGGCTGAGTATATGGCCTCTTGCTCTGCTGTAAAAGAATTGATGTGGGTCAAGTCTTTGCTTGGTGAGCTTGGTCACCTTAAGAGTGGTGTGCAGAAAATATTTTGTGATAATCAGGCAGCAATCGCTATTTCTGCCAATCCTAAACACCATTTTAAAGCCAAACACATGGACATCAGACTCAGCTTTGTTAGAGAGAAAGTAGAAAATAAAATAATCAGTTTAGAGTACAGACCAGATAGTGAGATGGTAGCAGATATGATGACCAAACCTGTGCCTTCCCCTAAGCTAATATTTTGCAGGGAGAAGTGTGGTCTGAAATTAAAGATTGACTAGAAAGTAAGGGGAGTGTAGAAACTAATGGTTTTATTAGTATTTTCTAGGTCTGAAAAGAAATATAGAAGTCGAGGCAGTCTATCTCTAACTTCTCTCTCCAACTCTCAAACTTGTCGCAGTCACTGAGAAATTGGAGAGGAAGCTAGAGCCATGGCTACCTTGGCTATCCTGAGGTTTACGGGAATTTTATATTAGGGTTTATATATTTAATTAAAATGTATGTGCCGGCGGCAGGATTTGATCCTTGTACCTGCCGGCCGGCAGATACGAAGTAGCCGGTAGCCTTAGCCGTTTCATCTAGCGATAGTGTTACCTAGCATATAGTTTGATAATTATTTAGATATGTATACAAGCGATAAACCATTTAACTAGAATTAATTACGGGATACATAGATCCAGTAATATGTAATGTACGACTTACGGTACGGTCATAAATCAGTACCGCGCATTTGTTTCGTAAATGAAACAAATACCGCGCATGTATTTATTACGGCCACGATTAAAGCCGAATTTAATCGGACGGCCGGGATTAGCGCCGAGATCGCGGAGGAAGATTTCGGCGGTTTGTGGCCATCGCCACATCGGATGACGCGTGGCAAAATTCCGTTGGATTGTGGAAACTCCGGAGATTATGGCACCGAATCCGGATTTGACATGTGTCGACATTTTGGCCATGTCGTACAATGTCCGTACATAAAGTACACCGGCAGCTGTACTTTTGCGTACGGAACTCAATTCTGATTGGTTCCGTACATCAGTAGATAGAGTCTGTGAGAGAGATAGGACTTAGAAAAATTAGAAGATAGGACCCTCTCTCCCAGAGAGCTCCTGTACAAAAGGTCAACTTTGACCCTCCATAACTTACTGCTCAGGGGAGCAAATTCAGAGATTCTTTTTGCTATCGACTCAGGGGAGTCTTGTCTTCACAGGGGTGAAGTTGGTCAGAGTTTTTGTCTGCCAGGGTGGCAGTTATTTTTGCTTAAACACAAAGGGGTCAGGATTATCCTAGAGGCTTCTTGGAAGCTGTCCACTCTGAGGACTTATGGAGGTCTCAGAGTTTCAATAACTATGGAGTAATTGTCTGGGTAAAAGTGTGTCTTTTAGGATTCATTTGTCTCAATCAACCGTGTACCTGCTTGGCTTCCCGGTACGCAATAGTTTTTTCTCTCCATGGAGGGCGGCCGTCGACCATTCAAACAACTTTGCTCTGCCATTCATCGACGATATCATTAACGGCCGACGGAAAACAAGGCGGGGGGTGATATACCAAGTGGGGAGAACTTAGTGAGGGAAGGGAGGCAGTTATACAAGCAACTAGGGAAGAGAGGGAGGTATTGGTAAGGGAGGGTGTAAAAAGAGAACGTCAAGAAAGCGCAGAACTGGTTAGGGCGAGGGAAATAGCGTAGGTAGAAGAAAAGCAAAGGTTGGCTGAGGAGGCGGTAGAAAAGGGTAGAATGCGAAAGAAGGATTTTTATAGAGAAAGGGAGGAGTCTCTTACTGTAGGGGATGTGGGAGATGCGGCTAGGCCAGAAATACCAAGGCGGAGGTGGTAGTAAGAGAGAGGGAGGCAACTAAAGACGTATTAGGGAACAGGGAGGCGATGGGGGAGGGTCGTAGGGAAAGGGTTTGAATGGGGATGGAATTCAGGGAGGGGGAGGAATTCGGTGTGGAAATAGAGGAGATGGAAGAATGGGAGGAGGTGGGGAGGGAAAGGACGGGGAGGGACAAGGTAGTAACGTGAAGTGTGTCGTAGGGGGAGTTACTGGATGAAGAGGTTGGAGCGGAAGAAGAAGCTACCCGCGAAGTAGAAGGGGATAAAGAAGTCGACGAAGATTATGACCCCTCGAGAACCACGTCGTGCGAGCCTATAGAGGATGGGGAAGAGCTTATGGAAGAGGTGGAAGTGCTGGAAGAAAGTGTAGAAATTGATGGAGCCTGTGGAAGAGGGGGAAGTGCTGGAAGAAAGTGTAGAAATTGATGGTCCTTTTTCAGTATTTTCTAGGTCTAAATAGAAATACAGAAAGTAGCTGAGGCAGTCTATCTCTAACTTCTCTCTCCAACTCCCACACTTGTTATAGTCACTGAGAAGTTGGAGAGGAAGCTAGAGCCATGGCTACCTAGACTATCTAGAGGTTTACGGGAAATAGATTAGTTGATTTATTGAATGGTAGATTTACTAAAAGGATTAGTGATGCAACCAAGATTTGATCTTGGAACCTGCCGGACATCAAGCAGCTGGTAGCCGTTAACCTTATCCTTTAGGTCTAGAGCTAATGATACATGCTATAGGGTTTGATATTTATTTTAACGGAACTGCTTACGGAATACATAGAGTCAATTATGTAGAAGTATGGATTACGGTACGGATAAGAAACAAGTACCGCGCATTTGTTCTTTAAACGAAACAAATGCCGCACAAGTATTTATGACGACTCTGTTGAAATTTATGTATTTTCTAGGTCTGCATTGGAAAAATAAATAGAGTGTTGGAAAAAGGTAATTAATAGTTCACTTCTATATTTAAGTTATAATGTAGAGAGAGAGAAAGAGAGGACCAAAGGTAGGCCATGGTTGCTGTGTCATTTAGAAGGAGACAGAATAAATTAGAAGGTATTTTACTAGTTATTGTAAAATAGTGCTTCACGCCGGATTTAAACCGGGGTCTGCAGATTACTATTTATACCTACGCCTTATCCATTAAGGCACAAACGAAACGATGCACATAATATGTTTTACGCATATATATCTATTGATCTAAAAGACTTATTCGCAGCAGACTAACGAAAACGCGCATTAATCATGCATGGAAGCGAATCAAAGCCGTATAAATACAACTGATAGGACGGCGACCATTACAGCCGCCACCCACAAATAGCTCTCGGCGGCCTTTGGGGATAGACTCACGCGTTGCCACGTGGCGCCACATTATTTGATATCGGAGAAGATGGGAGGAGGAACCATGGCTCCCGATTTGGCAAATGTCACCTTGTAGACCATGTCGTACAATGGCCGTACAATAAGTACATCGCCCATCGTACCTTTTTGTACTATATAGTGTTCCTATTGGACTAGGGTTTAGTAGTAGGTAGTCGTGAGTAGGCAGAGCAAGACTTAGTGATATTTAGGTACCACTCTCTAAGAGAGCTTGCAACTATAAAGGTCATCTTTGAACAACCATAACTTAATGCTCGGGTGAGCAAATTCAGTGATTCTTTTTGCTGCGGACTCAGGGGAGTCCAAGCTACACAGAGATGTAGTCAGTCAGAGTCTTTTCGTGCCACGGTGGCTATTATTCAGTGGGAAGCTCAAAGTGGGGAATATTGTCCAAAACACATATTCAAGCTTTGCATTCTGTGGTGGAACTGAGCACACAGAAGGTCTTCTCTTCACAGGGGTGAAGCTTTATTGGGGTTCTGATTGTCAAGGGATCATTCATTTGGGTTTATATCAACTTGGAGTCGACACTATCTAGATTAGCTTCTTTTGGATCTGGGAATTCTAATGGCAATGGAGCCAATAGAATTTCAGGCTCTGATTGAAAACTGCATTCAATCTGACGGCCAAAAAGAAAGCCGACATCGCGAAAGAGAATCTCGGCGGTTTGTGGTTATCGCCACATCGGATGACACGTGGTGAAATTGCGTTGGATCGCGTCAACTCTGGGAATTATGCGACCGAATGCGGATATCACATGTGTCGAATTTTTGGCCATGTCGTACAATATCCGTACAGAAAGTACACCGGCAGCAATACTTTTGTGTATGGAAGTGTAATATGATTGGCTACGTACGTTTGTAGATAGAGTTTGTGAGAGAGATACGACTGAGAAAAAAATGGTAAATAGGTCCCTCTCTCCCAAAGAGCTTCTGTACAAAAGGTCAACTTTGACCCTCCAAAACTTACTGCTCAAGGGAGCAAATTCACAGATTCTTTTTGCTATCGACTTAACTGAGTCTTACCTTCATAGGGGTGAAGGTGGTCAGAGTTTTTGTTTTCCAGGGTGGCAGTTATTCTTGCTGAAATACAAAGGGGTCAGGGTTATCCTAGAGGCTTCTTGGAAGCTGTCCACTTAGCGACGAGTTCGGACCAAGGGCTCCCAAAGGTTTATGTCATTTTTGTAAGAAACCGGGGCACTATATGGCAGAGTGCACTAAGCTAACTGAGCTTCGGTTAAAGGAGGGGCAGACCGGTGGTACCCCGAGAGGAAAGAAAAAGGCCCTTGTGACATAGGTACATGAGGCGGAATCGAAGGACGAGGACGATGAACTCCTTTTAGATGAGGAGTTGGAGGCGAAAAACGAGGTCGAAATTCCACGAAGGCAGATATGTGCTTTCGGTGGATTGAAAGGTGAAGCAGGCTGGATTATAGAATAGGTGCCTCCATGCACATGTGTAAGGATAAGCACATGTTCACTAAAAAAAGAAAGATTCCCACCGTAGAGATAGAGTACGGGGATGGGAGGATAGTCACTACTACTCTTGTATGATAGGTAGATCTGAAAGTGTTACTAGAAAGAAAGACATCCATAAAAACATTCTCCGATGTATAATTTATTCTGGAGCTTAACAAAAACCTCATCTCTACATCTGTATTAGATGATAAGGGTTTTTTTACTAGCACAAGGGAAGGAGTCTTTACTGCTTGTTTTGAGGAGGATGTTTATTTCATTGCTGAGAAAGGTAGCCAAGGGATGTTTAGGCTGATTTTAAGTAATGAAACAAAGAAACTTTATTATGTTGGTGTTCATGATATTATGATGTGGCATAAGAGGCTTGGGCATGTGAATCTAGATAAGTTAAGAGAGATGAAAAAAATGGGAGTGGTGGAACCGATTAAGTTTAGTGAGAGTGATAATATAAGTCATTGTAGTGGATGTGCTCAAGGTAAAGCACACGTATTACCCTTTCCCAAAACAGCCACTTATTGTTAAAATTATTAGTTTTACATGGTATTTTCTAGGTAAGAATTTAGTACAAAATAGAAAAAGGAAAAAGGCGGACAGACTGCCTCCGCCTCCTCTCTCTACCCACCATACTTGTCGTAGTCACTGAGGGATAGAGACGATGGCTGAGCCATGGTTGTCCTAGCTTAAGCAGGCAGGGCTAAAGAGTGACTTATGTCACTCTCAACAAAAGGTTGAGTCCGGGAGGACTCGAACATCCGACCGGTAGAGCGTGGCTTAGCCGTTAGCTCTAACCAGTCTGTCGTAGAAGTCCGTTAGAATACATTAGGTTTGATATTTATTTAAACAATGTTACGACAATGAATTCGATTAACGGAATTACGAACGAAAGAACATGGAACCAGGTATTATATAAATTGCGAACATTATCTCGCACGAAAACAAATGAATCGGACATTTGTTTTTGACGGCGGACATTTACTGTCTAATCTAATTCGACGGCATATGTCAATGCCGAGATCGCGGAATGGTCACTTTTGGCGCTTATGGACGTGGCATGACGTGGCGCCATGCAGAGGGATGACATTTGGTCGCAAGAATTCCAGCGAACATAAGGACAAGTGAAAAGTGGACACGCATCCACTCAATGGCGTTGCCGTACATAGGCCGTACAAAAAGTACATCGGCGATAGTACTTTTGTGTACCCCACAGTTATCTAATTGGTTTGTACTTCAATAGATAGGGGTTCTGAGAGGGATTTAGGACTTAGAGAATTTGGTAGATAGGAACCTCTCTCTCTTTGAGAGTTTGCATAAAACTTGGTATATTTGCCAGCTCATAACTTATCGCCTGGTTGGCCGTTTTTAGTGATTTATTTTGCTACGAACTCAGGGGAGTCCAAGCTGCATAAGGGTGCAGTCAAATTGTCATTTTGCCTTCCTGGACAGCAATGGTTGTGGCTTGAAGTGGGCTAGTTAAATACTATCTAGAGGCTTCTTGTATTCTGTGGTCCAATGGAGGACACAAAATTGCACGTTATGGGCCCACCCTCTAGGGTGCCCACCTTCAATGGATCTGGGTTCATCTATTGGGAAGCCATGATGATGGGAGCTTTGTGTGAAAAACGACACTGGGGTATCGTCAGTGGACAAGTGAAACGTCCACCTTCGGGAACTCCACCAGGATTTGGAGGAGTAAGGTTTCCTGCAGCAACGGCTGCCTCAATTGAGGAGGCATATGATGGGGACAGCAGTGTGTCCGAAAAGGGAAAAGGGAAGGAGACACCCCTCACTCCTATTGCCATAGTCCCGGGAGCGGCGACAGTGAAGACTGCGGAGAACAATACTCAAATGTGGGAGGATGTAAACATGGCTGCTAAGAACTTCATTCTGAGGCACCTCACTCAAGGTTTGGCCACTCCTCATCTTCACATTTACAAGGCCGAGGAGTTGTGGGTGAGTTTGGTGGAGATTTATATAGTTGGAACTATTCAGGAGCTCTAGTTGGCTGAGCAAAAGCTAGTGAGTTACATTTACAAAGGAGGAAAGATGTTAGATTTCTGTAATGATCTTTCTTGTTTGTATATGGAGATGGAAAGTGCTGGATGGACAGGTACAATAAATTGAAAGTTAACACTCTTATCATGAAGTTACCAGATGAGTTCGAGAACATAGTATATCGAGTATAGCAAATGCCTAATAGTTCATGGAAATGGAACACAGTGGTCAGGATGATACTTGTGCAGGAAAACACAATGGAGATTAGGAGAGGAGGAAAGAGCATTCAAGCTCTAGCAGCAGAAGGGGACCGATGGGGGAAGGACTCAAAGAAACCGAACAAAGGGGAAAGAGATCATTCTGGGGGACCGAGGCCCCCAAAGGGTCTTTTTCATTTTTGCAAAAAGCCGGGACACTTTATCGGAGATTGTGTCAAGCTGTCAGAGCTGAGGCTCCAAGAGAACCGTGGAGGGGGTTCTTCCAGAGGGAAGAAAAAGGCACTTGTGGTTACAAATGTGACAGGAGAAACCGAGGATGAGTCTTGTGAGGAGGATGGAGAGCTTCTTCTTGACGAGAGTCAGGAGGAGAAGGAGATCCCTCGGAGACAGAAGTGTGCCCTTGGAGCAATTCGGGAAGGTGCACAGGAAGGATGGATCATCCACTCAGGTGCATCCATGCATATGTGTCGTGATAAAGATCTCTTCACTAAGCTAAGAAAGATCCCTACTATAGAGATAAAGTATGGGGATGGGAGAGTGGTTACTACAGATCTAGTGGGATCAGTAGATCTAAAAGTCTTAGTGGAGGGTAAGACTTCTATACTTCCATTCTTAGATGTACTCTACATTCGTTAGTTGAGTAAAAATCTTGTCTCTACGTCTGTGTTAGATGACAAAGAGTTTGATACCTTCACTAGAAAGGGAGTCTTTACAGCTAAATATGGGGATGAAGTTTACTTCAAAGCAGATAAGGGTAGCCAAGGAATGTTTAATCTTAACCTGAGTAATGAAAAGAAGAATGCTTACTATCTCGGTGTTCCTAAGTTGATGATTTGGCATAAGCAGTTAGGACATGTGCATTTTGATAGGTTGAGGGAAATGAAAAAGCTTGGGGTAGTAGAAGGCATTCAGTTTGGGGATAATGAAATGATGGATGATTATAGTGGTTGTGCTCAAGGTAAGGCCCACAGACTTCCCTTTCCCAAAACGGCCACATATAGTGGTGAGAAAGTTTTAGCTTTCGTCCACACATATATTTGGGGACCTGCAAAAGTACCTTCGGTTAGAGGAAAGAGGTTTATGATAACAATAACCGATGACTGGTCTAGATACTCTAGAGTCTACTTTCTCAAAACAAAGGTTGAAGCATCAAATTACTTCAAAGAATATAAAGCCTAGAGTGAGAAGTTGCATGAAACCCCCATTAAGTGGATAAGGTGTGATAATGGGGGGGGAATATACCTCTAACCAGTTTGAGGAATATCTAAGAGATGAGGGAGTGCAGCACCTGAAAACTGTACTATATAACCTGGAATAAAATGGGGTAGCTGAGAGGTTGAATCGAACACTAGGAGATAGTGAATGCAATATGTTGGCTGTCAAGCTCGAGTTCTTTTCAGGCACACTTCTATATTACCGAGGATTTCCGTACCCTTCCGACCCGTACTATTCTCAGATTTCGGAGAAGCCCGCACAACTTGCCGGAAGGATTGAAGTATTTCCTCTACTGAATAAGACGCACTTTGTTTGGTGCCTAACGGAGGCTGGACGACAAAGTTCTACCGTCTGAAAGATTGCATTTCCGTCACATAGTACTAGCTTCCACCAGCCCTAGTGGAGGGTACATTGTGGATTGCCACGTAGACTTCCGGACTATAATCTAGATTTTGCTGTTAGCTGTCTGTAGCAATTCAGTTCAGATTCAGCTGACCAGTGGTTAATTAATTACATTAAGTCAAAGCTTGGCACTTCCGTGTCTTTTTAGTACTTTGTCTTAAAAACTGTGGAAGAAATAAGAACTTCCGGCCGCGGATCTAGCCGTGGTCAGAGGTCCAACTTTTTGCCCCAAGAGTAGTACACATTATTTTGTCATATGTCAGTTTGATTGCCATTGCTGGTCGCTCATTGGTTGATAGCGTAGGTTTGACTTTTGGACCTGATTTTGGACAAACTTTGATGTATAAGGCGCTTGGGGCCGAAGGAGACAGGTTGCTTTTCAGTACTGTCTCCTGTGAAAACCGTCAAAATTTCCAACAAACCTTCTTTTGGAGAATCTTTGTGTTGTCTGACTCTATTGCCATCTCTGTTTTGGATTTGTCCAATGTGGAAATCATAGTTCGGGCTGGTTGTTGGCACTACCGTCCCCTTTGGTGATTTTTGGATTTTTCGCTGCTTGAAACTGAGAAGAGTCTTGTCGGTTCTGAGCTGCGGACACCGAGGGTTGAAGGAGTACCATACCTATTTACACTGCCATCAGGAGAGATTTCGCCTTTCTCCCATTGTTATCGTAAATTGCCGGGGTATGTTAAGCTTGCTTCGCCATCTTTTATATCTTCCATCTTATATTTTATTTCTGTGGTCAAGGTGATATTGTTAAATTTGAAACAACCATTCCTATTTTTTTTTTTATATATGTCCACGTGGTAGTGCATTTGTGTCTTCACTTTTAGTCTCTTTTGCTTTGGCGGGGACTTCCCGGGGTAAAACTGCAATTTCCTGGTTTCGAAAACAGTGGGTTTTGAGGGAACGAATGCTATAGACTTCCTGTGGAATAAGTACAGTACTGAAAAGCAACCCTGTCTTCTTCGGATTAGAGGGGATAGGAGCTTTTTGACTTTAGAAGCTCTCTTGGCGGAAGCGAGTATTGTTTTCTGTCGTTAATTCCTCTTTCGAGACCTTCCTCATCATGGGGGGAGGTGAAGCTCAAGATAAGAATCTCTCCGGTGCCAGGCCGGAAGAACAGGCGAATCGAGAAGCGGTGGTATCAGAAGAAGAGTCACAGGTTCCCGAAGAATCCGTCCCCTTCACCTCGTTTGCTAACATAGAGCGGTTTCTCCAGGGGATGATGCCTGAGCCTGTTAGGGTTGAAACTCCTCCAAAACCACTCGAACCACAAACTTCGCCCCCATCTCCTCCTAGCCTCACTCCTGAACATTTTCCCTCCTTGGCGGAGGCCGCCAGAACCTTTGCCGACGAAAGAAAGGAGTCCAGAGCACAGGCTCAAGAAAGAAACCGAGTGTTACCCTGGGCCAGGCCAAAGAGGCAAGCTCAGCGGGAGCCCCTTTTGGGTCCCCTTCCAGAGGTCGGGCTTCACACCAGATCAAAGATTCCCAGGGACAAAAATTCAGATTAACCCTGCGGTTTTGACGGATCCCAGCCGCCCTGGTCGAAAGGAACTCCTTGCTCTTCATGATCTTCATGAACTGAAGGTTAAGCAGGAGTTGGTGCAAAGAGTGTCTCGGTCGGATCGACCTCGGGTGGTTAAACCAGTGGGAGGGGTAGTGGAGATTCTAAGTAGCTTTTCAGAGAGTGGTTCCTCCCAGTCCTTGCGGGAACGCCCATGAGGGTTCCTCCTTCTCGCCCTCCTCCATCTTCTTCCCAAGACACTGCAGCAAGCCGACCGTCCCGGGGGCGCCCCGCTTCGAGGTCTCGTAGGAGAGCAGGTGGCAGCGATAGCAAGTTCCAAAGCCGGGGAGGGGGAAGAAGTTTGACCACAAGGATAGCAAGGGTAGATTTGCACCTATTCCTAAGGAAGAACCTTCCCCAACGCCAGTGCCAGTCTCCACCGAGAGATCTACCCCTCCAGCACCCCGGGTCCGCTCTGATGGAGGGTTCTGGCGACCCGAACCCACTGACCCAGAGGTTCCGGAAACCGAACCAGAAGAGTTGTCCGAGGGATTGTTTCGAGCCAAGCCTACAGATCCAGAAATTCTAGAAGCAAGAATAGCTGATCTGACTGGAGTAGTGGAAAGGGCTAAGGAACTAGTGGAAATTTTAAAATCTCAGGGCTCGGCTACGGCGGGGACTGGACCCGTTACAGTAGATTGGGAAGCGTTGGAGGAAGAACGGAGAAAGTTGTGGGAGCAGGAATTGAATCTCATCTGGGAAGCTAGGCGGAGGTCCAGTGGGATCCTCAGTGGGCGGATCCCTCCGACACCAGTAGCGGAAACCCCGCCCGGAGCTCCACCCCAGGCTCCTCCTTTTGAGATTGGTCAGGAACCTCCTCTTCAGCGGGAAGAGGGGGCAGACACAAGACCTAATATTGGGAGTTTGGGTGCAGATTTACCGTCTGAACTCGAAGCGGCTCCGCGAAAAGAGCCTACTTTAGTTTTGCTGGAGGTTTTTTAAGCTGTTGAGGCCTTAGTGGAGTTACGACCAGACGAAAGAATTCACATCCCCTTGAGACCATCTACACCTCCTTCTCCTCCACCCAGACTGTCCCCTGATCCTCCTCCTTTCCCTCCTCATCCTCCTACTTCCCACTCCCAGGCTCCGGCAGCAGAACCCCGGGACAATCCCATCTCCTCTCCATCTCCTTCCGTTTCTCATATTGGAGCCGACCATGGGTCCCCAGGGCCGCTGAATTTACCCTATAAGTACGACGTATACTACCCTCCTCACCGGCGTTCCCCATCATCTAGTTCTGGAACTCCTCCCCCTGAAACCTCTAGAAGAAGGCCTCGGAAACCGACCCCGTTCAGGAGACAGACACCTTCTCCCCAGAACCGGCCTTCATCTCCATCTTCTTCTCCATCCCTACACCAATATCCACTTGCAACCCGACCTCGGCTGCACATCCCGTCCACGGAAACAGTTCTCCGGGACGAGCGATACTCCAGCGGATATAGAGGGGCTGATATAGGGGAGTGGGCCCCTTCTACTTCAGTCGGACAAACAGGCCCACGGATATCCTTTGCACCAAGAGAATCATCAAGGAATACCCTTCCTCCTACCACATTTCTAGGCACGGGTACTTTCTCTGCTGGAGGTGATTCCACACCTCACAGGGCAACACCTCCTACTGGAGGAGGAGTCGGATCCATTCCCGAGGAAGAGGACCTAGGAGCCACTTCGCCAGCCCAGTTTGTCAGTCCCACCGGACCTTCCTTGTCTCATTTCCCACATTCGTCAGAGGAGGAAAAGGAAATGGGGGACATCCGAATCTTTACAGGAGATAGCTCTGGGATAGCTTTCTCTGATTTCGAATTGTTGTGGAAATCCTTCACCCAATCTGAAATAAACAAGTACAGAGGAGGAGCTATTCCTGACGACTTCGAAACAACTCTCTTTCCCATGATGGTCAACTACCTCTTTGGAGGGGCGTTGGCAGATTATAAGGAGCGTCAACCTCTCTTGATGGCTCCAAGCATCAAAATCTCAGATCCGGCCCAGGATGCAGAAGTTTTACGAGCAGAGGCAGATTTGGCTGCCGCAGCGGTGACCCCTGTAACAGCTACCTTCACCGATGATATGAAGTTGCAGGCCCAAGGGAGGGCCTATGTTAACCAGCTGCAAGCAATTTAGGCAGCTCGGGCTGCAACTCGTATGGTGGCAAATCCTACCCCTTGCACCACTCTTCTAAACATCTAAAGATTCCTCAACACCGAGAGGAACGAATCAGCCATCAAGGAATTCACGGAATTCCAGTGTTTGAAGAATGAGACGCCTCAGACACTCTTTAACCGCCTCTCTAGTCTTTGTTAGAACACTAAACTGTCTACCATTGACCTTCCCGCAATGGCGACCAAGTATTTCATTGCTGTCCGTAATTCCTTCGGACGGACAAGGCACACTGCCTTGGATAACTGGATCGCAGGACAGGCCATCCAGAACATAAATCCCTCGGTCAATGACATATCCCTGGTGGCCATGAAGTTGTACGACCACTCGTTCACAGTGAGGCGAGAGAAAAAGCCGTGACCGGCAAAGCAAGAGCAAATTTTGCAGGATTCGCCGCGGAAACTTCCTTAAGTGGGGAAGAACAAGTGGAACTCCAAGCTTTGCGGAAGCTTAAAGGGAAGCAAGTTGTGGACAGCGGGCCAGAACATGCAATGGGGGCCGACGATCGGGTAATTCTTTACAATTGCCTAAATTGTCAACAACTGGGACATTGATGGAAACGCTGCAGCAGGAAACTCAAACCGGCACTAGCCCTCAAGCTGAAAGAATGGGAAGTAGAGCGTTCGGAAAGAAACCAGAGGCAGCAGCAAGAACGTCTCAAAGGAACTGGTGGGGGGGAGAAGACACCGGTCACCAAGGACAATTATCGCCCCACTGCCTGGAGCGAAACTTCGAAAATGTCCCAGTTTCAACTGCGGCAAATCAAACTGCCAAAATTTGACGACGCCCTGATCACCAACGAGATCCGGAGCAAATATACCACGGAGGGCCACAAATGTGAGGCCTGTGGTTTTATGGGGCACAAGGAGGGGCAATGTTTCCGGAGGAATGGAATTCCAAAAGAAATGATGCAATTCGCTCTGTTCACGGGGGAAGGAGAAACTGCCGTTAACCCTCTTCCTCTACAACTCTTTTACCCTTGGGGGCTCCCAGGGCGGCCTACACCAAAAAACCCGGAGCGCACCCGTGATTCACTAGCAAGACTTACCCCGGAGATCATAATCCAACAGCAGAGTCAGCAGATAGCTGCCATGGCTGCGGAATTGGCAGCCCTCCGTTTGGAATCATCTGCGCGGCCAGCTCCACTGACAGCCGCTCAACGACTCCAGAAACAGAAACAGGAGTTACTAGAGAAGCTAGCGGAGCTTGAACTTTCAAAGCAGAGCGGGTGCTAACGACGATGATTTAATGGGCTGGGAGTTGGAACCCCCAAATGCCCTCCATGCAGCAAGCTTCCGGCACGAAGCATGGAACGTGGGAGTGGGAGATGGTCAGAGACATCTTCGCTCCTCAACCTCGGATCAGAGGAGAGACAGGCAGAAAATGAGTTAAAAAGACCACAACTGGAAAACCACCGGCCCTTTATCTTTCACGCCACGGGCAATTATGTTAAAAAGTGACATAGGCCTCGGAATCAAGCCCACTCATCCTCCTCCTCCCCCCAAAGCTAAACTGCCCCCGGGGTTCGAAAACTACCAGAAAAAGAACCAACTACGGGAGGAGAAAGCACTGGAAGAGGACAAACAGAGCGATCAAGATTGGTTAGAGCGATTCATGGCGGAACGCCCAGACGAGAAAGCACCCCAAACTCCACCAGTGCCCGATTCCGGTTCTGACAGTGAAGACAAGGAGGGTAACGAACAGGAACAGGTAGCGGATCCGACAACATCTTTCTCGAAAGCTCCGCTCCATTCATCCAAGCCTGCTGCTATGCTGGTCCAGCATTTGATGCCTTATGCCTTGACTCATGTGAAGACACTTGCTTCCTCCCATAATCTGCCCGAAGAGATCCTCATTCAGGCCCTAGGAGAAGAGATCCATGCTGGAAAAGACAAAGTCGACAGGGTGACACCACCCACGGCGGTATACTTGTTTTCAGATCGTAAGACCCCTATGGCGGATAGGGATTACAAAGCTTTGTCCGTGGCACTCATTCTAAACCGGACCGAGAATTTCAAACTGAACGGGTACGGCGGTTATCAGGACGCTGTGGTGGATACCGGAGCACTTCCCAACCTCATCACTACGTCTGCATTGCAGAAAATGCCGGAAGAACTCACACCCCAGATCTGCCCGAGTAACATCTGCTTGAGCACAGTCAGCAGCGGCAATCAGCTAGTCCATGGGATCATCAAAGCCATGGACATTGAATTCTCAGATGATGCGGGACAGAAGGTGAAAATTGGACTTCCTTTCTTAGTGGTGGAAGGGAATCTGTTTGAAATTCTGTTGGGAATGGCAACTTGGACCCGCCTGAATATGAGTTTGAGTGTTTGGAAAGAGCAATGTACAGTTTGGGACCCAGGAAATCCCGAAGGAACCAAAGTTGTGGTTCCTTTGGATTTAAAGAACCGGGGAAAGACCAATGTTCCGGTGTCTGGCTGTTACCCCGTGTATTCTACCACCTCTCCGGCGGAGCTGTTTGACAGTTCTTCAGATATTGCCGAAGACATCTAGCAATTCCCGATTTCCAAGCGGTGGGAGAGAGAATACACAGACAGATTATTGCAGGTGGCGAAACTCCGGCGGGGAGTGGATCAAACATTCTCGGCCTTACTATTACCAAAAACAAATTCGACGATCTAGTTAGATGTTTTCAAAACCAAGAGTGGGAGCGAGGACTTCAATCAACAAGTGGTGTCATTGACAGTCCCAGACGAAATTGGGGCACCGACCCGATTACCGAAAACCCAACCCCTTTCCCCTGCTTAATGGGCAAAGTAAGGGGGAGGGGAGATCTTTTCGCCTTCCCATGCACTCATCCCTATTCCCTATCCTTGTGCCTCCCCTATTTGTGCAAGCATTCCTGTTGGGAGGGATGGGGTCAGAGGTGGGCATTATCATTATTATGGGAAGCATTCGCATTGGTGGGTTCTTTTCAGGACGCCGAGACCGGCCATTCCGGGCAGCGGGCCCTTCCCTTGTGTTTCTCTGGCACGCTCGACATGGCCGACAAGAAAATAGGAAAGAGATTTTGGGCAGAAGCAATGAACTGTGCCAACTACATTAAGAATAGAGTCCTTACCTCAGCTGTAAAGGGAGTGACACCTTATGAGAGATGCGTTGGAAGGAAACCAGATATCTCACACCTTAAAGTATTTGGTAGCCAAGTAAATTGTCTTGACACGGATAGGAAAAACTGGAAATTAGATGCTTAGGGAAAACCTTGAACTTTGTGGGATATGATGAGGATGTTAAGGGATATAGAGTCTATGACTTAGCAAAGAAAGATATCATTCTGGTCAAACACTTAGTTGTCATGGATGAAGGGAAGTCATTTGACCCCTTCAAATATACCAAGAAGATAAGAGTCAGATTTGAGTCTGAAAGTGAGGAGAACTCAATTGTTCCCGAAAGGGACATAAGTGAAACCATGATTGCAGGTTCATGGGAGATCCGAGATACAAGAGACTCACAAAAAATCTCACATACACCTATGGACTTCGAAGAGATAGATGACATGGGACCAGAACCGGCTCCCATGGACAGGGGAGCAGATGAGACAGTGAGGAGAAATCCAAGACTTCCATCCATTCCAGCTTCGAAGTTTGAGGAAGGAAGAAGGAGCAGCAAAAGGATATTAGAAATACAGGCCACTCATAAGGTAACTAAGCTGTCTCACCCAGATGAACCTCAGTCTTACTCAGAAGCAATAAATAGTCCAAAAAAAGAAAGATGGATTAGAGCCATAAATGATGAGATGGCCTCTATCATGGAAGCAAACACTTGGGAACTAACGGATTGTCCTCCAAACAGAAAACCTATTGGGTGTAAATGGGTATTTATATTGAAACTGAACCTAGATAATACTATTGAGAGATATAAGGCTCGATTGGTAGCGAAAGGGTTCACCCAAGAGGAGGGGATTGACTATGAGGAGACCTTTGCTCAAGTTGTTCGATTCCCATCAGTAAGAATTCTTCTCAGCCTTGCAGAGCTGAAGACATGGAAATACACCTGATGGACATTAAGATTGCTTTTCTTAACGGTGAGTTAGAGGAAGAGATTTTCATGAGGCAACCCGAGGGGTTCGTGGAAGAAGGAGAAGAGAGCAAAGTATGTAGGCTCGTAAAGTCTTTATATAGACTGAAGCATGCTCCTCGACAGTGGAATTAGAAACTAGATGAGTTTCTCACCGGTCTGGGATATATCCGGATCAGCTCAAGCCATTCTATGTATATGATTGAAGATGAGAATGGTGTCATTTTTAATGTAATTTTTGTGGATGATCTGCTTGTATTGAGTAAATCTTTGGAAAAAATCGATAATTTGAAGAAAGATCTTAGAAGCAGATTTGACATGAAGGATTTAGGGGAGGCAAGATATATTTTGGGGATCCAAATGGAAAGGGATAGGGGGAAGAAGATTATCATACTTACTCAGAAAAAAGCAATAGGTAATATGCTTGAGAAATTTCAGATGGAAAATGCTAACTGTTGTACCACTCCTATAGGCTTGAAAAAAGTAAGTGATGGGAGTGTAGATTAAAGAGTGATGATCTTAGATGATCTGATGAGTCCAGAGGAGAGAGAGTTTATGAACTCTATCCCTTATAGACAGGTTGTAGGAAGTTTAATCTATTTCATGAATTGTACCAAGCCGGACATAGCGGCAGCAGTTGGAGTACTCACTAGGAGTCTCAATGATCATAGGAAGAGAGTTTGGGAGGCGGCCAAGAGAGTTATGAGGTATTTGGTGAGAACTAGAGAGTTATCGTTGCATTTGGGAGGGGAGCACACTGACATCACTACTTGGAGTGATGCTAGTTATGGGGATGCACCTATGAGAAGATGCAGTTCTGGGTATGTGTTGTATGTTGGGGAAGGGGCTTGCTTTTGGAGCAATAAGCAACAAAAGGTGGTTGCTCAGTCTACTATGGAGGCTGAGCACATGGCCTCTTGCTCTCCAATGAAAGAGAGTATGTGGGTCAAGTCCTTGATGCAAGAACTGAGGTATATAAAGGAGGGAGTGCATGAAGTGTTTTGTGATAATCAAGCTGCCATTGCAATTGCAGCTAATCCAAAACATCATTTTAAGGCTAAACATATGGACATAAGATTAAGTTTTGTAAGAGAAAAAGTTGAGAATAAAATCGTGAATCTTGTATATAGATCTGATGAGGAAATGGTAGTTGATATGATGACAAAACCGGTGCCTTCTCCTAAGTTAAAATATTGGAAGGAAAAGTGTGGATTAAAACTCAAATTAAAATTAGAGTAGAAAATAAGGGGAGTGTTGAAATTATTAGTTTTACATGGTATTTTCTAGGTAAGAATTTAGTACAAAATAGAAAAAGGAAAAAGGCGGACAGCCTGCCTCCGCCTCCTCTCTCTACCCACCATACTTGTCGTAGTCACTGAGGGATAGAGAGGGTGGCTGAGCCATGGCTGTCCTAGCTTAAGCAGGCAGGGCTAAAGAGTGACTTATGTCACTCTCAACAAAAGGTTGAGTCCAGCAGGACTCGAACCTCCGACCGGTAGAGCGCGGCTTAGCCGTTAGCTCTAACCAGTCTGTCGTAGAAGTCCGTTAGAATACATTAGGTTTGATATTTATTTAAACAATGTTACGACCATGAATTCGATTAACGGAATTACGAACGAAAGAACATGGAACCTAATATTATATAAAGTGCGAACATTATCTTGCACGAAAACAAATGAATCGGACATTTGTTTTTGACGGCGGGCATTTAATGTCGAATCTAATCTGACGACATATATCAATGCCAGATCCCGGAATGGTCACTTTTGGCGTTTATGGACGTGGCATGACGTGGCGCCACGCAAAGGGATGACATTTGGTCGCAGGAATACCGGCGAACATAAGGACAAGTGAAAAGTGGACACTCGTCCACTCAATGGCGTTGCTGTACATAGGCCGTACAGAAAGTAGATCAGCCATAATACTTTTCTGTACCCCACAGTGATCTAACTGGTTCATACTTCAATAGATAGGGGTTGTGAGAGGGATTTAGGACTTAGAGACCTTGGTAGATAGGAACCTCTCTCTCTTTGAGAGTTTGTATAAAACTTGGTATATTTTCCAACTCATAACTTATCGCCTCGTTGGCCATTTTTAGTGATTCATTTTGCTACGAACTCAGGGGGGTCCAGGCTGCATAAGGGTGCAGTCAAATTGTCATTTTGCCTTCCTGGACAGCAGTGGTTGTGGCTTGAAGTGGGCTAGTTACATACTATCTAGAGGCTTCCTGTATTCTGTGGTCCAATGGAGGACACAGAATTTTACTTATAAGGGAGAAAAAATTCTAGATTTAGTACACACAGATATTTGGGGATCGGCTAAAGTGCTCTCATTAGGGGGTAGAGATTTATGATAACTATCACTGATGATTGGTCTCGGTATTCAAGGGTGTATTTTTTGAAAAACAAGTTAGAAGCTCAAGATTGTTTTAGACAATATAAAGCATGGAGCGAAAAACTCCATGAAACTCCAATCAAGAGCATAAGGAGTGACAATGGTGGAGAGTATTCTTCTAACCAGTTTGAGGATTTTCTGAGGGAAGATGGAGTCCAACACCAAAAGACAGTTCCAGAAAACTCGGAACAGAAGGGGGTAGCTGAACGATTAAATAGGACACTAAGTGATAGTGCTAGAAGTATGTTGTCGGATAAGAAGATAGGAAAAAGATTTTGGGTAGAAGCAATAAATTGCGCTAATTACCTCAAAAATAGAGTTCTTACCTTTGTTATAAAAGATCAAACACCTTATGAGAGATGGACCGGCGGAAAACCAGACATATCTCACTTAAAGGTTTTCGGCAGTCAAGTATTTAGTCTAGATACAGATCGGTCTAATTGAAAGCTAGATCCTAAAGGAAAACCGGGATACTTATTATGATATGATGAGGATCTTAAAGGATATAGAGTTTACGATCTAAAAAGGGAAGATATAATCTTAGTAAAGTATATAGTAGTTACAGATGAAGGAAAGTCTTTGGATCCCTTCAAGTATACAAAGTCAGTAAAAATCAGATTTGAGTCAGAAAATTCCGATGACTTTGAGCTTCCTAACTATCCAGGTTTTAGAGAAGTTAACATTCTTGCAGGTACAAATCAGACCGAAAAGGACTCGTCTGCGGAAACTCCAGTGACAACTCTAACCGAAGCAGAAGACGTGGTGGAAATTGATTCGGAATCAAGGGATAGGGGAGAAGCCGAGAGTATTCGAAAAAACCCACGAGAACCATCTATTTCGGCCATAGATTTTTACGAGGGAAGGAGAAGTAGCAAAAGATTGCAAGAAAAACATGTTAATAATAAGGTAACAAAACTATCTCATCAAGATGAACCTCAAACTTATAGAGAGGCGAAGACTTGTCCAGAAAGGAACTGGTGGAAGTTAGACATCTATGAGGAGATGGCCTCAATTATGGCAGCCGATACTTGGGAGCTGGTGGACTGTCCACCTAACCAAAAACCAATTGGTTGTAAGTGGGTTTTCAAATTAAAACTGAACCCAGATAACACCATTGAGCGTAAGAAAGCCCAATTAGTGGCGAAAGGATTCACATAGAAAGAAGGAATTGACTACGAAGAAACCTTTGCCCCGGTCGTCAAATTTCCCTCCGTCTGCATACTTCTCAGTCTAGCAGCAGCGAAAGACATGGAGGTGCACCAGATGGACATCAAGATAGCCATTTTGCATGGAGAATTGGAAGAGGAGATCTACATGCGACAACCCCAAGGATTAGTGGAGAAAAAAGAGGAGAGTAAGGTATGCCGGCTGATTAAATCTCTTTACGGTTTGAAAAAGGCGCCTCGACAATGGAATAAGAAACTTGATGAGTTTCTTACCAGTCTCGGATATATCCGGATCAGCTCAGATCACTCAATCTATGTTTTTGAATATGAGGAAGGTTTTATATTTATTGCAATTTATGTTGATGATTTACTTGTTTTAAGTAAATCAATGGAAAAATAAATAAATTGAAAACCGATTTTAAGGGGAGATTTGAAATGAAGGATACAGGGGAAGCAAAATATATTTTGGGAATTCAAGTAAAAAGAGACCGAGAAAGAAAAATTATAAGATTGACTCAAAAGAAAGCAATATGGAACATGCTGGAAAAATTTCAGATGGATAAAGCTAATAGTTGTACAACTCCAATGGAGTTAAAGAAGGGAAGTGAGGGGAGTGAGGAATAAGGAGTCATAGTCTTAGACGAGGAATTAAGTCCTGAAGAATAGAAGTTTATGCAAACTATTCCTTACAAGCAAGTAGTGGGAAGCCTAATCTATTTTATGAATTGTACCTAGCCAGATTTAGTTGCAGCTGTAGGAGTACTGAGTAGAAGTCTAAATGCTTCCACTAAAAAAGATTGGGAGGCAGCTAAGAGAGTTCTCAGATATTTGATAAGAACTAGGGATATATGGTTGCATTTGGGTGGGGAGAATACTGACATCACCACTTGGAGTGATGCCAATTATGGTGATGCTCCGATTAGGAAATATACTTCTAGATATGTATTATTTGTCGATGATGGGGCTTGTTGTTGGAGTAGCAAACAACAAAAGGTTATTGCTCAGTCCACCATGGAGGCTGAGTATATGGCCTCTTGCTCTGCTATAAAAAAATTGATGTGGGTAAAGTCTTTGCTTGGTGAGCTTGGTCACCTTAAGAGTGGTGTGCATAAAATATTTTGTGATAATCAGGCAGCAATCGCTATTTATGCCAATCCTAAACATCATTTTAAAGCTAAACACATGGACATTAGACTCAGCTTTGTTAGAGAGAAAGAAAAAATAAAAATAATCAATTTAGAGTACCGACTAGATAGAGAGATGGTAGCAAATATGATGACCAAACCTGTGCCTTCCCCTAAGCTAACTTTTCGCAAGGAGAAGTGTGGTCTGAAATTAAAGATTGACTAGAAAATAAGGGGAGTGTAGAAATCCATGGTTCTTTTATTATTTTCTAGGTCTAAATTGGAATATAGAAAGAAGCCGAGGCAGTCTTCCTCTAACTTCTCTCTCCAATTCCCACACTTGTTGCAGTCATTGAGAAGTTGGAGAGGAAGCTAGAGCCATGGCTATCTAGAATATCTAGAGGTTTACAGGAAACACATTAGTTGATTTACAGATAGGTAGGTTTATTTGCTAAAAGGAGTATGTCAGAACCTGGATTTGATCCTTGTACCTGCCGACCGTTAAAACGCCGGTAGCCGTTAGTCTTATTCGTTAAGTATAAGCAGAAAGATATATGCTAATAGGTTTGATATTTATTTCAATGTTGCCATGTAGGAAAATTCATTTAACGACGCATCTTTACGGATACATTGATCTAGTTGTGTAAAAGTACGAATTTCGGTATGGATAAGAAACGAGTAACGCGCATTTTTGTTTCTTTTACGAAACAAATACAACACAAGCATTTATGACGGCTACAATTGAAATTTGCATTCAATCGAACGGTCGAAAATAAAGCCGAGATCGCGCAAGATATTCTCAAGGGTTTTTAGTCATTGACATATCGGATGACACATGGCAGGATTAGGTTGGATCGCGGCATCTTTGGGGATTACTGACCGAATCCGGATATGACATGTGTCAACATTTAGGCTATGTCGTACAATATCCGTACATAAAGTACATTGACAGCAGTACTTTTGTGTATGAGAGTGTAATATGATTGGTGCCGTACACCAGTAGATAGAGTTTTACAGAGAGATAGGACTTAGAAAAATTGGTAGATAAGACCCTCTCTCCCAGAGAGCTTCTGTAAAAAAGGTCAACTTTGACCCTCCATAACTTACTGCTCAGGGGAGCAAATTCAGAGATTCTTTTTGCTATCGACTCAGGGGAGTCTTGTCTTCACAGGGGTGAAGTTGGTCAGAGTTTTTGTCTGCCAGGTGGCAGTTATTTTTGCTTAAACACAAAGGGGTCAGGATTATCCTAGAGGCTTCTTGGAAGCTGTCCACTCTGAGGACTTATGGAGGTCTCAGAGTTTCAGGTTATGGGCCCACCCTCTAGGGTACCAATCTTTAATGGAACTGGCTTCATATACTGGGAAAGTATGATGATAGGAGCTCTATGCGAAAAAAGGTTTTGGGGGATAGTGAGTGGACGATTGGGGCGTCCATCAAGGGTAAGGTTCACAGACTTCCCTTTCCCAAAGCCGCCACATATAGAGGTGAGAAAGTATTAGACTTGGTCCACACATATATTTGGGGACCTGCAAAGTACCTTCGGTTAGAGGAAAGAGGTTTATAATAACAATAACCGATGACTGGTCTAGATACTTTGGAGTCTACTTTCTAAAAAAAAGTCTGAAGCATCAACTTACTTCAAAGAATATAAAGCCTGGAGTGAGAAGTTGCATGAAACCCCCATTAAGAGGATAAAGAGTGATAATGGGGGGGAATATACCTCTAACCAATTTGAGGAATATCTGAGAGATGAGGGAGTGGAGCACCAGGAAATTGTACCATATAACCGGGAACAAAATCTGGTAGCTGAGAGGTTGAATCGAAAACTATGAGATAGTGCATGCAGTATCTTGGCCGACAAGAAAATAGGAAAGTGATTTTGGGAAGAAACAATGAACTGTGCCAATGACATTAAGAATAGAGTCCTTACCTCAGATGTAAAGGGAGTGACACCTTATGAGAGATGGGTTGGAAGGAAACCAGATATCTCACACCTTAAAGTATTCAGTAGCTAAGTTTACAGTCTTGACACGGATAGGAAAAACTGAAAACTAGATGCTAAGGGAAAACCAAGATACTTTATGGGATATGATGAGGATGTCAAAGGATACATAGTCTATGAATTAGCAAAGAAAGATATCATTCTGGTCAAACACCTAGTTGTCATGGATGAAGGGAAGTCATTTGACCTTTCAAATACACAAAGAAGATAAAAATCAGATTTGAGTCCGAGAGTGAGGAGATCTCGGTCGTTCCTGAAAAGGACATGAATGAAACTTTGATTGCAGATTCAGGGGAGATCGGAGATACAGCAGACTTATTAGAAATCTCACATACTCCTAGGGACGTCGCGGAGATAAAAGAAGTGGGACTAGAATCGGCTCCTATGGATAGGGGAGCCGATGTGACAGTGAGGAGAAATCCAAGACTTCCACCCATTCCAGCTTCAAAGTTTGAGGGAGGAAGAAAGAGCAACAAAAAGATACAAAAAAAATAGGGCGTTCATAAGGTAACTAAGCTATCTTACCCAGATGAGCCTCAGTCTTACTGGGAGGCAGTAAATAGTTGTGAGAAAGAAAGGTGGATAAGAGCCATAAATGATGAGTTAGCTTCGATCATCGAAGCAAATACTTGGGAGCTAACGGATTGTCCTCCAAACAGAAAACCTATTGGGTGTAAATGGGTATTTAAACTAAAACTGAACCCAGATAATACCATTCAGAGATATAAGGCTCGATTGGTAGCGAAAGTGTTTACCCAAAAGGAGGGGATTGACTATGAGGAGACCTTTGCTGCAGTTGTTAGGTTCCCATCAGTAAGGATTCTCCTCAGTCTGGTAGCAGCGGAAGACATGGAAATACACCAGATGGACATTAAGACTGCTTTGGACATTAACAACCGGAGCGAAGGTCTCCTCATAATTGATTCCCTCCTATTATGTTAACCCCTTTGCCACTAATCTGGCCTTGTATCGCTTAATAGTCGGATTGAGCTTCAACTAAAATATCCACTTGCATCCTATTGGCTTTCTATCCGAAGGACAATCCACTTACTCCCTGTTGAAATTACTAGATTTATAGGGTATTTTCTAGGTCTAAATGTATTAGTAAAATAGAAAAAAAAAATGCGGACTGTCAAGCTCGTGTGCCTTTCCGGCACACCCACATATATCCTAGATTGCCGGAACCCCTTTTTCCCATACAGTCATCAGCGTACGGATGTTAACGCCTAACAGACCGGACCCGAGTCCTCGATTTTTCACACGGAGCGCGACGCATTTTGGTTTATGCCTAAGGGAGGCCGGATGACCAAGTAATTCCACTCCCCAAATTGCGGTTTAGCGACTTGGAAGCAATTTCCCACATCCTAGCGGAGGGTACATTGTGGATTTGCACGTAACTTTTTAAATTGCAATTTAGATTATGCTATTAGACGTCAGTCAAACTTTAGTTCAGATCCAACCGACTTTTGGTTCATTCATGACCCTAGGTCAAAGTTTGGTGTTTCACCGCCATTTCAAAACTTTTGGTACATTAGTGGATCCAATTTGGACTCTCAGTTCCGAATTTAGCCGTAGTCTGAAATAGAATTTTTTCCATAAGTGTGGTACGAGCTTATTTGTCCTATGTAATTTTGATAGCAATTGCTCTTTGCTCATTGGATCCTTGCGTTGCGTTGACCTTTTGGATCCAAAACTGGACAAACTCTTTTGTATAAGGCACTTCAGGCCGAAGGAGACAAGTTGTTGTTTCAATACTGTCTCTTGAGAAAACCCTTACAAAATTCTAGCAAACTTTTTGTGGAGAACCTTTGTTTGTTATATGATTGTGACCCTACTGCCATCTTGGTTTGCATTTGTCCTTTTTAGAAATCGTAGTCCAGTTGGGTAGTTCGCTCTATCTTTCCTTTTTGGGCGATTTGGGACTTGTGGCTATTTGATACCCAGAGGGGTTTTGCAGGTTCCGGGGTGCAAAAAACCGAGGAGTTAGGGAGAACATTACCTGTTTCGGTGTCTTTAAGAGAGATTTTGCCTCCTCTTGTTGTCAGCGTTCCTTTTGGGGATATGTTGAGCTCGCTTGGTATTATTCTGAATCCTATCTTTATCTCTATTTTTCTAGGGCAATGTGATATTGTTAATTTTGAAACAACTTATTATTCTTTTATTTTTCTGTTATTGTGCGTGGAATTTCCTTTGTTCTCTCTTTGGTAGTCCTTTTTGGGTTTGTACAGTGTTTCAGCCAAGGTTGGCTACTATAATCTTTTGGACCAAAACAGTGGGTTTTGAGGGAATCTTTGTTAGACTTCCAACAGAACATCACAATACTAAAACAACCATTGTCTCCTTCAGCCTAGAGGGGATCATAGCTTCAATTTAGATAACCTCATCTTCTATGGAGGAGTTAGGGTTACCATATAGGTATACTCTTTGGGCCTTTATTACTTCATGGGAGAAGGAGAGATTCACGAAAAAGGGGTTCCGCATAACGGATCCAGAAAGCAAGATAGACTCGAGGTACTAACACCGAAACCCGAGTCTCAAATGTCCGAGGAATCCGTCCCGGTCGCGTCTGTTTTTTATTCTCCGGCTAAGGAACCGGTGGGGACGTCCTCTCCAGCCAATCCACCTAGCCTAACTCTTGAGGAGTTCCCATCGTTGGCCGAGGCCGCTAGGGATCAAGCCGAGGAAAGAAAGAAGTCGTCTCCTACTGCTCGCCAAAAAGGGTTGGCCCATAAGGAGCCATTTTCGGGACACTACTCCGAAGTTGGGTTTGATACTAGGTCTAAGGTTCCTAAGCTTGAGATCTCGATAGACCTTGAGATTTTGGTAGATCCTCGTAAGCCGAATCAGAAAGAGCTAATGTTCCTTTAGAATTTACACGAGTTGAAGGTGAAAGAGTTCGTTTAGAGGGTAGCGCGGATCAATCGAGCCCGGGTAGTCAAGCCGGTAGGAGGGGTAGTGGAGATTTTGAGTAGATATTGAGAAAGCAATTCTCCTCAGTCCGCACCGACCGACATTGGGGGGGTCCAACTTTACGTCCTCTGGCCGCTCAATCCCAGGACATAGTTACCAACAGGCTGTCCTTGGGTCGGACTACTTCTCGTAACCGGGAAGGAACCACCAAGCAAAGTTCCCAGGAGCTCTGGAGGGGGAAAAGATTTGATGTCGAGCGTGCATGGGAAACATAAGAGAAGGGCCCACCGCCAAAAATAGTTTGCATTGGAGTCTAACAAATAACCCCTAAATGCGGATGTTTCCCATAATGATGATCATGCCTATTTCTGCCCCCCTATTTCTCCCGTAGACATGCATGCAAAGCATAGGAGATAATCGGACAGGAAATGGAAATGAATGCATGGAAAACTGAAAGGATACCCTCTCCCCCTTCCTTTCCCCATCTGGCCAAAAAAAAGGGGTGGATTTTGGTAATCGGGGTGAGACCCCAATTGCTTATTCCACTGAAAGTCTTTAACACTTGTTCCCTCAAAACCCATTTTTTTTATCAAAAGGGGTTTGTAGTCTACTCCGCCAAGGTCACGCCTAAACAAGAAGGTAACTACAAACGAAGATACAAATGAACCACCTTGTAGAAATATAGAAAGAAATATAATTGGCCTTTTCAAATTTAACAAATATCAACTTGCCCCAAAAAATAGAATAAAAGATAGAATATATGAAATATGGCGAAGCAAGCTCAACATACCCTGGAAATCAACGATGACAATGAGAAAAGGCGACACCTATCCCTATGGTATCGTAAATATGTATGATCCTACTTCACCCCTCAGTATCCGCAACTCGGGACCGACCGGACTCTTATCAGTTTCCAACAGCCAATAAGTCCAAAAATCACCCAAAGAAAACATAGTGCCAACTACCCGCCGGAACTGTGATTTCCCACACAAGACAGATCCAAAACCAAGATGGCAATAAAGTCAAAAAAAAAACAAAGATTCTCCAAAGAAGGTTTGCTATAATTTTTGAGGGTTTTCTCAAGAGACATTACTGAAAAACTAGCCTGTCTCCTTTGGCCCCAAGTGCCTTATACATCAAAGTTTGTCCAATTTTAGGTCCAATAATCAAAGCCATGCTATTAACCAATGAGTGGCAAGCAAGTGAACTGAAATGACATAAGACAAAATAATCCGTACTACACTCGAGGCAAAAAGTTATGCTCTTGAATGCGGCTAGATCCTCGGCCGGAAGTAATTATTTGTTCCACTATTATAAGACAAAGTACTGAAAAGTGACACGAAAGTGCCATACTTTGACCTAAAGAAATTAATGGACCGAAAGTCAGCTAAACCTGAAATGAATTCCTATTGACAGCTAAAAACACAATCTAGACGACAATCCGAAAATTTACATGGCCATCCACAATGTACCCCCCACGAGGGTTGGTGGAAAGTAGTCCCATGTAACGGAATTACAATCTTTGAGTTGTTAGAACTTGGTCGTTCGGCCTCCGTTAGGTGCGAAATAAACTGCTTTCTGCTCAATTTAATAAATACAAGGATCTCGGTCAGCTTAGTGCACTCACTCCTCCTTACTCTGATGACCGGACATGTTAAAAAGGGCCCGGAAATCATTAGTAATATAAAGGTGTGCCAGAAACGCACACGAGCTTGACAGCTGTCGAGCGTGCCTGGGAAACATAAGAGAAGGGCCCACCGCCATAAATATTGTGCATCAGAGTCCTACAAATAGCCCCCCAAATGCGGATGCTTCCCATAATGACGATCATGCCTATTTTTGCCCCCCTATTTCTCCCATTTACATGCATACAAAGCATAGTAGATAATCGGACAGGAAATGGAATTGTTTGCATAGAAAAATGAAAGGATACCTCCTCCCCCTTCCTTTCCCCATCTGGCCGGAAAAAAGGGGTGGGTTTTGGTAATCGGACTGAGACCCCAATTTCCCCCCCTCTTAGTCAATCGTGACTAAGACATAAAATAATTACCCGCCCCATTTGCAAACCCGCAAAACAAGGTGAATGAGGGTTGAGGGCATGGCTCTCAAGAGGCTGGAAGACATGATCAATGCGAACACTGGCTACAGTGGTCGTTGACCTAGACGTTACCCAGCTATGAGGACATATTACAGGCTGAGGAACATGAAGGAGGGTCGGCAAAGTAAGTTAAGTCGAAAGTGGGTTCCTCTTCTAATCCCCGGATATGGCAAGGGGCCACATTTATTCGGTTCTCTTTAATTTTCCCAACATCCTTTCCCTCTAAGGTAAAAACTCCCTTGTTAGAAACTTCTACCACTTTCAAGATTTCTCGCCCGCCATAGATATCTAGCGTGTCTTTCTTCTGTGCAACCTATATACAAAGTCCTCGGGCATAAATCGCCATTGTAGTGGCACATAATTTTCGCTCCGGTGTTGAGAAAACTATAGCTATTACCGGTGTTAAGCTGCCTGTAAATTTCCCATGGCAAGAGGCATATCTCGGTGGAATACTTTAACTCTCTTGTCGATCAGTTTTTCGACAATCCCCTGGCTATCCATCTTCGAGAGGACCACAGCCTGGGGCAATGCTGCGCCGGGCAGGATGGGATGTTGTCCAAATAAGATAAACTAAGGGCTATAGGAGTGGAGAGAAGCTTGCCTACTGAACCTGTATCCCATGGCTATCTAAGGCTCCCTTCGGTCCCACTAAATCAAATCTTCTTCAACCACATATTTGTGTATTGACCGCTTCACTGTCTATACGCATCTTTTGGCCAAACAATCTGCTTATGGGTGGTCACAGCTAGTCAGTAGATGGTAGATGAGGCATTTTTCCACGAGGTTGGAAAATTCTCCGGCAAATTCCGAGCCTTGACCAGTTAAAACCTCTGCTCGCGCCCCAAATTGTGATAACACCCATGGCAAAAAGGCGTCTGCAATTGCCTTGTACTCCTTTCGGGGCAACACCACCAACTCAATCCATTTGGAAAAATGTTCGATCATGACCAACACGAAGCGTTTCCCCCATGTGCTACTCAGAAGAGGCCCCGAAAGATCTAGATACCATTGATAAAACATCCTCCGGATGGGAAGAGAGTGAAGCTGGGTTCCGCCCTTTTTATAAAGAGCTTCTTTAACTAGATCGAAGAAGAGTAAGTCTGCACAATTCGGTTGACTTGGGTCCGCACCCCGTGCCACCAATAAGATCCTATGACCATAGAAGTGGTCCTTTTCTGCCCGAAGTGCCCACATTGCTGATGGAGATGGGTGATCATAGTTTCCCGATCTGCAGGGGGAGGAACCACTTTCCTTGTTCCGTCAGCCCATTTCTAGGGGAGAATACCTTTGTCCCAGTCATAAGCCACCATCCGGGTCTGCACACGGGACAATTGAACTCCAGCCAAGTAGGAAAGAGGAGATCCGTGCTGGATGGATTGTATGGAATCGGGGTCATTCTAGATATCTTTCCGTTCGGCTCCTATCAGTTGAAACTCTGAGACCTCCATAAGTCCTCAGAGTGGACAGCTTCCAAGAAGCCTCTAGGATAACCCTGACCCCTTTGTGTTTCAGCAAAAATAACTGCCACCCTGACAGACAAAAACTCTGACCAACTTCACCCCTGTGAAGACAAGACTCCCCTGAGTCGATAGCAAAAAGAATCTCTGAATTTGCTCCCCTGAGCAGTAAGTTATGGAGGGTCAAAGTTGACCTTTTGTACAGAAGCTCTCTGGGAGAGAGGGTCCTATCTTCTAATTTTTCTAAGTCCTATCTCTCTCACAGACTCTATCTACTGATGTACGGAACTAATCAGATTACAGTTCCGTACGCAAAAGTACAGCTGCCGGTGTACTTTATGTACGGACACTGTACGACATGCCTTAAATGTCGACACGTGGTATGTCCGGATTCGCTCCTTTAATCCTCGGAGATGCCGCGCTCCAATGTAACATCGCCACGTGTCATCCGATGTGGCGATGCCCACAAACTGCCGAATTCTTCTTCCGCGATCTCGGCGCTTATTCCAGCCGTCCGATTAAACTCGTATTTGATCGTAGCCGTAATAAATACATGCGCGGTATTTGTTTCGCTTACGAAATCTATGCCCGATATTGATTTCTTATCCGTACCGCAATTCGTACTTTTACATACCAGATCTATGTATCCCGTTAACAATTATAGTTAAATGATATATCCTACGAATTATTGTTTAATTAATTATCGTACTATATAATGCGTAAGACTACTTCTAGACTTAACGGCTAAGGCTACCGGCTATATATTATCTGTCGGTCGGCAGGTACCAGGATCAAATCCTGTGGCCGGCATTTACCTTTTAGTAAATAATCCCCTAACTAGTATAAATTTCCCGTAAACCTTAGGATAGCCTAGGTAGCCATGGCTCTAGCTTCCTCTCCAATTTCTCAGTGACTGCGACAAGTTTGAGAGTTTGGAGAGAGAAGTTAGAGGTAGACTGCCTCGGCTTCTTTATTTCTATTCACACCTAGAAAATACTTTAAAACCATTAATTTCTACATCGGTGACTGCCCCTCCACGTCCGCCGCAAAAGTGGACAGTTCCCCCTCAAATCGGGGAAGGTAGATTAAAGCAGAAGAGGCTCGAATAACTCCCACACTAATCTTTGGATCCTCATTGTGCCATGCTCCAGTGGAATCCAAAGTGGAGGGATCGGGATTTTGGCTAAGTTTCGACGCCATTCTTGTGGATTTTCCCTTAGCATAAGCCGTTGGGGCATGTGCATTTTGATAGGCTGAGGGAAATAAAGAAGCTTGGTGTAGTAGAAGGCATTCAGTTTGGGGATAGTGAAATGGTGGATGATTGTAGTGGTTGTGCTCAAGGTAAGGCTCACAGACTTCCCTTTCCCAAAGCCGCCACATATAGGGGTGGGAAAGTACTAGATTTGGTCCACACGGATATCTGGGGACTTGCAAAGGTACCTTTGGTCGGAGGGAACAGGTTTATGTTGACAATAACCGATGACTGGTCTAGATACTCTAGAGTCTACTACCTAGAAACAGAGTCTAAAACACCAACTTACTTCAAAGAATATAAAGCCTTGAGTGAGAAGTTGCATAGAACCCCCATTAAGAAAATAAGGAGTGATAATGGGGGAGAATATACCTCTAACCAGTTTGAGGAATACTTAAGAGATGAGGGAGTTTAGCACCAAAAAACTGTACCATATAACGCGGAACAAAATGGGGTAGGTGAGAGGTTGAACCGAACACTAAGAGATAGTGTATGCAGTATGTTATTCGACAAGAAAATAGGAAAGAGATTTTGGGCAAAAGCCATAAACTCTGCAAACTACATTAAGAATAGAGTCCTTACCTTAGCCGTTGAAGGAAGGACACCTTATGAGAGATGTAGTGGAAGGAAACCAAATATCTCTCACCATAAAGTATTCAGTACCCAAATTTACAGTTTTTATACAAAAAGGAAAAACTGGAAACTAGATGCTAAGGGAAAACTTCGATACTTTGTAGGATATGATGAGGATGTCAAGGGATATAGAGTCTATAACTTAACAAAGCAAGATATCATTCTGGTCAAACACCTAGTTGTCATGGATGAAGGGAAGTCATTTGACCCCTTCAAATATGCCAAGAAGATAAGAATCAGTTTTGAGTCCGAAACTGAGGAGAACTCATTTTTTCCCGAAAGAGACATGAGTGAATCAATGATTGCATATTCAAGGGAGATCCAAGATACAAGATCTACCGAAAACCTCACATATTCTTATGATCTTTGAGGAGACAGAAGAGGAGGAACCCAAATCGGCTTCCATGGATACGGGAGCCGACAAGACAGTAAGGAGAAATCGAAGACTTCCCTCCATTCCAGATTCGGAGTTTGAGGAGGGAGAAAGAGCAACAAAAGGATACGAGAAAAACATCCCGCTCATAAGGTAACTAAGCTATCTCACCCAAATGAGCCTCAGTTTTACTCAGAAGCAGTGAACTGTCTGGAGAAAGACATATGGATTAGAGCCATAAATGATGAGATGGCCTCTATCATGGAAGCAAATACTTGGGAACTAGCAAACTGTCCTCCAGACAGAAAACCGATAGGCTATAAATGGGTGTTTAAACTAAAACTAAACCCAGATAATACCATTGAGAGATATAAGACTCGGTTGGTAGCAAAGGGGTTCACCCAAAAAGAGGGGATTGACTATGAAAATACTTTTGCCCAGACGTTCAGTTCCCATCCGTAAGGATCCTCCTCAATCTAGCGGCAACAGAAGTCATGGAAATACACCAGATGGATATTAAGACCGCTTTTCTCAATGGTGAGTTAGAGGAAGAAATTTGCATGCGGCAACTAGAGGGGTTCGTGGAGGAAGGAGAAGAGAGCAAGGTGTGTCGGCTCATAAAGTCCTTATATGGGCTGAAGCAGGCTCCCTCACAGTGGAATAAAAAACTAGATGAGTTTCTCACCAGTCTAAGATATATCTGAATCAGCTCTAACCAGTCTATCTATAGGTTCGAAGATGAGAATGGTGTGATTTTTATTGCAATTTATGTGGGTAATTTGTTCGTGTTAAGTAAGTCTTTGGAAAAGATCAATAAGTTAAAGAAAGATCTTAGAAGTAGATTTGACATGAAGAATTTAGGGGAGGCAAGATATATTTTGGGAATTCAAATGGAGAGAGACATGGGGAAAAGGATCATTAGACTCACTCAGAAAGAAGCAATAGGTAACATGCTTGAGAAATTTTAGATGGAAAAGGCAAACACTTGTACCACTCCCATGGACTTGAAGAGAGTAAGTGATGGAAGTGTAGAAGGAGGAGTGATAACTTTAGATGATCAAATTAGTCCAAAAGAGAGAGAGTTTATAAAGTTTGTTCCCTACAGGCAGGTTGTAGGAAGTCTAATATACTTTATGAACTATACCTGGTCGGACAAAGCAGCAGCAGTTGGAGTACTCACTAAGAGTCTTAATGATCCTAGGAAGAGAGATTGGGAGGCAGCTAAGAGAGTCATGAGATATCTGGTAGGAACCAAAGAGTTATGGTTGCATTTAAAAGGGGAGCACACTGATATCACTACTTGGAGTGATGCCAGTTCTGGGGATGCACCTATGAGAAGATGCACTTTTGCGTATGTGTTGTATGTGGAAAAGGTGCTTGTTGCTCGAGCAGCAACCAACAAAATATGGTTGCTCAGTCGACTATGGAGGCTTAGTTCATGGCCTTTTCTTCTCCTGTGAAAGAGTTGATGTGGGTCAAGTCGTTGTTGCAAGATTTAATGTATATAAAGGAGGGAGTGCATGAAGTGTTTTGTGATAATCAAGCTAGCTTTGCAATTGCAGCTAATCCAAAATATCATTTCAAGGCTAAGCACATGGACATAAGATTGAGTTTTGTGAGAGAAAAAGTTGAGAATAATATTATGAATCTTGTATATAGATTTGATTAGGAAGTGGTGGAATATATGATAACAAAACTAGTGCCTTCTCCCAAGTTAAAATATTGCTGACAAAAGTGTGGACTAAAACTAAAGTTAAAGGTAGACTAGAAAATAACGGGAGTGTTGAAATTACTAGATTTATACGGTATTTTTGAGGTTTAAATAGATCAGTAAAATAGAAAAAGAAAATGCGGACAGCCTGCCTCAACCTCCTCTCTCTAGCCACCATACTTATTATAGTCACTGAAGGATAAAGAGGGTGGTTGAGCCATGGGTGCATTAGCTCCACAGGCAAGATTAAAGAGTGACATAAGTCACTCTCAACAAAAGGTTGAGTACGGCAAGACTCGAACCCCCTACCGGCAGAGCGGGGCGTAGCCGTCAGCTCTAACCGGTCTGTCATAGAAGTCTGTTACAGTACATGAGGTGATATATTTATTTAAACGTTGTTTGGCGGAGCTAGTCTAATTAACGAAATTACGGACAGAATGCATAGAGATTCCTTAAAATTACGGTACGACACGTCACACACGAAACAAATGAACTGGACATTTGTTTCGATAACTAATACTGAAAGTCGTTTTGGATTCGACAACGGGCATCATCGCAGAGATCTCGGAATGACCGCTTTTGCGGTTTGCAGGCGTGGCATGACTTGGCACCACCTGGCTAGATGACATCAAGACGCGGAAATCCTAGGGAGCATAAGGACGAATCGTATGGAGACAAGCCTCCACCTAATGGCCTTGCCATACATAGGCCGTACAGAAAGTACATCAGCCGTAGTACCTTTCTGTACCTTACTCACGTGTGAAAGGTTTGTACGTCAGTGGATACATCAGTAGATAGGGGTTGTGAGAGGGGTTTAGGAATTAGGAAAATCTTGTAGGTAGTCACCTCTCTTTTAAAGAGTTTTGTATAAACTTGGCATTTTTGCCGCCTTATAACTTATTGGCTGGTTAGCCGTTTTTAGTGATTATTTTTGCTACGGAATTAAAGGAGTTTAAACTGCAGAGGGGTGCTGTGAGATTGTCAATTTGTCTGCTTGGGTAGTAGTGGTTGTGGCTGAAAGTGGGTTCGTTAAAAACTACCTAGAGGCTTCCTAATTCTGTAGTCCAATGGAGGACACAGAATTGCACTCCCGTGTGTTTTCTTCCATAATGGAAGCCATCTCATCATTAATAGCTGTCACCCATCTACTACGTTTCGAACTATTAACTGCTTCTGAGTAAGTCTGGGGTTCGCTCAAATCTGACAGCTTAGTTACCTTGTTGTTCACTTGTCTCTCTTGAAGTCTCTTGCTGCTTCTCTTTACTCCTTGAAACTTTGACGCTGGGATGGAGGGTAATCTTTGGTTTCTTCGAACAGCTTCACCTTCTCCCCTATCCGTGGAGTCCATCTCCGGACGTTCATCATCCATTTCCGGTCTTTCCTCATTTTCTTCCTCGGTTTGAATCAGAAGTTGTGACTCCAAAAGAGGGTCACTCTCGATTAGTTTTTTCTCTTCCTCTGCAAGGTCAAGCTGAACCGAAGTTCGGTTATAAGAATCTGAATCTAACTCATTTTCGGATTCAATTCTAATTCTGACCGATTTAGTGTACTTAAGGGGATCTATGGACTTTCCTTCATTCATAACTACCAAGTGTTTTACTTGAAATATGTCTTCTGTTCCAAAATCATTAACTCTATACCCCTTTACATTTTCATCATACCCAAGTAAGTATCATGGCTTTTCTCTTGCATCTAACTTCCAATCACATTTTTTTGTGTTTAGACTAAATGCTTGACTTCCAAACTCCTTTAAGTGTAAAATATTAGGTTTTCTCCCGGTCCATCTTGCATAAGGTGTTTGTCCTTTTACTGCCGAGGTAAGGACTCTATTTTGAGATAGTTAGCAAAATTCATAGCTTCTACCCAAAAACTTTTTCTTATCTTTTTATCTGTCAACATACTACGGGCACTATCACTTAATGTCCGATTTAGTCTCTCGGCAACACCGTTTTGTTTTTGGATTCATTAGTACAATCTTTTGGTGTTGAACCCCTTCCTCTTTTAAGTAATCCTCAAACTCATTAGAAGTGAATTCCCCCCCATTATCACTCCTCACTCTCTTTATACGTGTCTCATGAAGCTTTTCACACCATGCTTTATACTTCTTAAAATAAGTTGAAGACTCAAATTTGTTTTTCAAGAAATATACTCTAGAATATCTAGACCAATCATCAGTGATAGTAAGCATAAATCTTTTCCCTCCAACTGATGGCACTTTGGCCGGTCCCCATATGTCAGTGTGAACCAAATCTAAAACCTTTTCACCTTTATATGTTGCGGCTTTTGGAAAAGGCAATCTAAGGGCTTTTCTTTGAGCACACCCACTACAATCATCCAAAGTCTCATTATCTCCAAAATGTATGCCCTCAACTACACTCATTTTCTTCATTTCCTTTAATCTATCTAGATGCACATGTCCCAATCTTTTATGCCACATCATCAAATCACTTACACCAGCATAGTAAACTCCCGTCTTTCCATTACACAAATTCAGCCTCAACATTCCTTGGCTACCCTTTTCAGCTGCGAAGTACACTTCATTCTCATAACTAGCAACAAAGACTCCATTCTTAGTACTAGTCTCAAAACCCTTATCATCTACGACCGACGTAGAGATAAGATTCTTGTTCAACTCTCGAATATAAAGTACATCAAAGAAATGACTATAGATGTCTTACCATCAACTAAGACTCTCAGATCTACTGATCCGACTAAATTAGTGGTCACTCTACTCCCATGCCTATACTTTATCTCTATAGTAAGGATCTTTCTCATTTTGGTAAACAATGGTTTCTCTCTTCACATATGCATAGAGGCTCTTGAATCAATGATCCATCCATCTTTAGGAGTTTCATTCACTCCACTGAAAGAACACTTTTGCCTCCTTGTAATCTCCGGCTCACCTTTCACCTCACCCTCCTTGTTGAGAAAAAGTTCTCCATCGTCATCATAGGAGTCCAATCCTATGACTTGTGTCGCCACAAATGCCTTTATTTTCCTTGCGGCCGGTTTTCCAATCAGTTCCTCCTTCAATCTCAACTCCGTCAACTTAGTGCACTCCGCCATGTAGTGTCCCGGCTTCTTACGAAAATAGCAAAGCCCTTTCGGAGCCTTTCGTCCAGATCCATCATGATTCCCTCTTCCTCCTCCACCAAAGTTCCCATAAGGTTTCTTGGAATCTTTATCCCCCCATTTAGTTCCAGTTGCCTATGCTTGAACATGAAACTCTGAGACCTCCATTGGCCCTCAAAGTAAGCAGATCCAAAAAGAAGCTTATCTAGATAGTGCCGACTCCAAATTGATATAAACCCAAATGACTAACCCCTAGACAATCAGAACCCAAATATAGATTCACCCCTATGAAATAACACTTTCTGTGTGGTCAGTTACACCACAGAATGCAAAGTTAGAATATGAGATTTGGACACATTCACCCACTTTGACTTTCCCTTAGAAATATCACCACCCTGGCAGAAAAAAACTCTGACCGACTATACCCTTGTGTAGCCTGGACTCCCCTGAGTCCGCAGCAAAAAGAATCACTGAAAATGGTCAAGTAAATTGATAGTTATGGCTGGCCAAAGTTTGCCATTCTATATAGAGTGCTCTCTGGGAGAGGCAGCTGCCTACCCAAAATTTTCTAAGTCCTATTCCCTCTCTAAAACTCTATCTACTGAAGTACGGCACCAATCAAATTACTGTGTCGTACAGAAAAGTACAGGTGCCGGTGTACTTTATGTACGGCCATTGTACGACATGGCCAAAATGTCGACACGTGTCAAATCAGGATTAGTTCCTGTAATCTCCGGAATTCCCGTAGTCCAATGTTATCACGCCACGTGTCATTTGACGTGGCAAAGACCGTAAAACGCCAAAAATGCCTTTTCCATGATCGCGGCGCCTATCGTGGCCGTCCGATCAAAACCGGCTATAATTCTAGCCGCTGAAATTCGACGCGCGGTATTTGTTTCGCTATCGAAACAAATGCGCGGTATCCGTTCTGTCCACATACCGTACGTCGTACTAAATCAAACTGTATTTATGTACTAAGTATCTATTAGCCTTTAAACGGATTAATCTACATATGACGATTTATATATTTATCAAACCCTATATATCGTAATATATGTCCTAGACTTAACGGCTAGAGCTAACGGCTAATGCGGATTGACGGACGGCAGGTACCATGTTCCGTCATGTCGATGGGTTCTTATCTTACTTACTGCCTGGCGTCTATTCCGAACCCCCGTCCCGCCACAGATCCTTGGCGTGATGGTCCTCTCATTCTTTTCCTATCCTCCCAGACCTTCAGGTCCGGCACCATCTCTGATGAAGAAGACAGAGTGAAAAAGAGGGCCAAAGGTTACCTTTGGCTCGGGGGATCTTTAGTTCGGTTGTTGGTAGACGGAAACCATAGGCACGTTCCACGGCCTACCGAGCGTCTTTCTCTCATTGAGCAGATTCACACCGAGCTTGGTCACTACGGTACCAAGCGAACGTTAAGTCTAGTTCAGGCACGGTATTGGTGGTCTTGAATGCAAGCTGATGTCGCTGCTATTCTACACAAGTGTACCACCTGTGACCGTCTCCAACCTTATTTCTCTAACCGGCAAACTACGCTTCAACCCCTACCTATTAGGGGTTTCTTCTATCGATGGTCGGTCGATTTGGCCGGACCTTTTCCCATCTCACGTAGGGGTAAATGAAACTCTGAGACCTCCATTGGCCCTCAGAGTATGCAGATCTAAAAGAAGCTAATCTAGATAGTGCCGACTCCAAGTTAATATAAACCCAAATGACTGACCCCCTGACAGTCACAATCCCAATATAGATTCACCCCTGTGAAATATCACTTTCTGTGTGCTCAGTTCCACCACAGAATGCAAAGTTAGAATATGAGATTTGGACACATTCACCCAATTTGACTTTCCCTTATAAATGCAGCCACCCTGGCAGACAAAAACTCTGACGGACTACACCCTTGTGTAGCCTGGACTCCCTTGAGTCCGCAGCAAAAAAAATCACTGAAAATGGTCAAGTAAATTGATAGTTATGGCTGGCCAAAGTGTGCCATTTATACAGAGTGCTCTCTGGGAGAGGCAGTAACCTACCCAAAATTTTCTAAGTCCTATTCCCTCTCTAAAACTCTATCTACTGAAATACGGCACTAATCAAATTACTGTGTCGTACAGAAAAGTACAGGTGCCGGTGTACTTTATGTAAGGCCATTGTACAACATGGCCAAAATGTCGACACGTGTTAAATCATAATTAGTTCCTGTAATCTCCGGAATTCCCGTAGTCCAATGTTATCACGCCACGTGTCATTTGACGTGGCAAAGACCGTAAAACGCCAAAAATGCCTTTTTCCGTGATCGCGGCGCCTATCGTGGCCGTCCGATCAAAACCGGCTATAATCCTAGCCGCTGAAATTCGACGCGCGGTATTTGTTTCGCTATCGAAACAAATGCGCGGTATTTGTTTTGATATCGAAACAAATGCGCGGTATCCGTTCTGTCCACATACCGTACGTCGTACTAAATCAAACTGTATTTATGTACTAAGTATCTATTAGCCTTTAAACGGATTAATCTACATATGACGATTTATATATTTATCAAACCCTATATATCGTAATATATGTCCTAGACTTAACGGCTAGAGCTAACGGCTAATGCGGATTGACGGACGGCAGGTACCAGGATCAATTCCTGGGTCCGTCAACTAACTTTTGGTAAGTCTACCTATTTCACCCCTTGTCTTCTCTAGAGAGCCTAGGCAGCCATGGCTCTAGCTCCCTATCCAGCCTTCAGTGACTACAACAAGTGTGGGGGCTTGGATAGGGGAGTTAGAGGCAGACCGCCTCAGCTCTTTTTCTATCCTAATACAGACCTAGAAAATACTCAAATATCAACAGAACACTCTTTCCTCCCCTACGAATCTCAATAGTGCTTTCGCGAACCAAAATCATCCCCACAACGGAGCCACCTATGCTCTAACACTCTTTCCTCCCCTACGAATCTCAATAGTATTTTCTTGAACCAAAATCATCCCCACAACGTAGTTCCAGATCCAAAGATGATCGGACAAATCTTGAACCCTATTAACATTGTTCTCATAATCAACTAGGAGTTTCATTAACAAAAAGTATTCACCTTCTCTTTCTTGGTCTCCCTTTTCCCTGCACTCTCTAACTCCATGATTAACCTAGCCAAGTCATTACAAAAATCTAACATCTTTCCCCTTTTGTACACATATGCTTCTACCTTCTTATCTGCCTGCTTCTGCTACTAATTGTACCACTCTTGTAAATGTTGACAAGAGTTTCCCACAACTCGTCTGCCCTATCCACATGGAAATGAGGTGTAGCCACTCCTTGAGTGAGACGCTCGAGAATAAAATGAGTCGCCATAGTATTGTTGAAATCCCGAATTTTAGTATCATTCGCTTCAGTTTTCTGAACATCTACTACTGGAGACGATCAAGTAGCCATCGGTGTGAGTTTCTCCTTCCCCTTCTCCTTCCCTATGTCCAACACGATGATTTCTCTAACATCCTCTACCTCGTTTGCCCCCGCAGATCCTCTTGTGAACTGAGATCCTCCAAACCCTGGTGGAAATCCCAATCCAATTTTGCAGATGGTCGACGCACCCGACCACTCACAATGCCCCATAGCCGTTTTTCAAACAATGCACCCCTTATCATGGTTTCCTAGTAAATGAACCATGTTCCATTGAAAATGGGCACCTTAGAGGGGGGGCCCATAACCTGTAATTTTGTGACCTCCATTGGTACACAAATGTCCAGCTTATGTGAAGCCTCTAGGATAGTATTTGCACTTTTGACTTTGGCATAGAATAAGTCCCACTTTTGGACGCAAAAACTCTGACCGCCTACACCTATGTGAAGCTTGGACTCCCTTAAGTCCGCAACAAAAAGAATCAGTGAAATTGCTCCCCTGAGCATTAAGTTATGGCTAACCAAAGTTCGACTATAAATACAAGTGCTCTCTGGGAGAGAGGCTAAAACCCAAGAAATATTATAAGTTCTAAACAACCTCTCTAAGCCTACTACTAGTGTACCTATCCAATCAAAAGACTCTAAGGTACAAAAAGGTACAAGTACCGTTGTACTTCTTGTACGGCCATAGTACAGCACGGCTGTTCCGCTGACGCGTGTCAACTCTTGAACTGAAGTTTCTCCCTCCGCGGTACCAATCATCCCTCGCCACATGTCACCCGCCGACATAAGCTCAGCAAACCGCCAAAAACCACTCTGAAATTCTGGCTCCTCCGCGAGCCGTCGATCGCAAACGACTTTCAATTTCGTCTGTCGAAATTCGATGTCGTTTCGTGCGGTGTTTTATTTCGTGCGGTCCCTCACGTTTCATGTTCACTTCGTCCCGTAATATGTTAAATGAAGTATGTCGACGCTTTACATTATAAATATGTATCAAAATATGAGTAAATTATAAAAAATTATAAAAATTATAGTAATGAACGCTAATTTATGTGATGGAGTTGTTTCAACTATGAAGTTTACCCTAATTTATTTAAGTACTCTAACTTGGCACGCTAATATCCTCTACTGTAAATAAGGTATTCGTACAGAATTTGGCAAAACGTACAGTTTATCATCACTATGACGTTAGCACTACGCGGTTTATTAAAACGCAGTTTTATGATAACGGCCTGTATTGAATCATTTTTTGTACTTTTTTACTTGATAAAGTACAATTTTGCACGGTCGGAGGTCGTCCGTACTCCACACTATTTAAAACGAACCTATATTAGAATTAAAAACGCTAATTAAACTTTACCTTGAATAGAGTAATGAAAAAATTAGAATCATTTGCTCTATTTTATGTGATAGAGTCAAAATTTCGAGCGACCGAATTAGAGTAATTTACTCTAATTACGATTCGCGGTGTAGTTTATATGAAAAAATTAAAAAAATTGAATATCAGCATCAAAAATTGATTTAGGGAATTGCTAATCGCAGAGACCATTTTTGCTTCCCACGAGTACACCGCGAATCGTTATTAGTGTCAAAGTCACTAATTTGGGTTCTTAATTTTTTTTTTTTTTTTTCAAATAGGATACATGATTTTAATTTTTCCTTGATGTTAATTAAGGTACCGTACAAAATAAAGTAAAGCCTGAAAATACAATAAAATATAAATAGTGTGGTGTACGGTCGATGTCAGACCTTACATAACTGTACCTTTTCAAGTGAAAATTTACAAAAATTGAATTAAAATCAGACACGCACGCATAGGAACGTGCGCTCAAAAAAACGGGATTAGTCTGACACGTAAATTAGTATAGCACGTACGGATATTTTTAATTCGCCACGGCGTATGATTTCTAATATTTTGTACGGATACATATACTACAGCGTGAATCGCTATTAGCGTCAATGTTTTTTTCGCCAATTAAAAAAACTTTGCCCCGTACACACTTGTAGGATTGTGAATCTGACGGTTGAGATTGAAAGGTAACATTCTCAGCTTCCGATTGGCGGTCTCAAATTGAAAATCCAACAAGTGTGTACGGAGTAAAGATGTTTTAAGTGGCAAAAAAACATCGATGCTAATAGCGATTCACGGTGTAGTGTATATAATCGTACGGCAAAAATTCCATTTTTGATGTTCCCAAATTAGCATAAACGTCGAAATAAAAATAAACCTTTTTTTTGAAATTTTTTTTTTTGAAAAAAATCAAATTCTTAATTAGAATCAATGACTATATATTTTCTTCAACATAATTTAAACTTTGACACTAATAACGATTTGCGGTGTAGTTGTCAGATATTCTACATTTGAAGTACAGTTTCATAAAAGCTACGTACCTTTAAGTTCAGATTTGACGGTCAATCCGTCGAACAACTTTGACTGGCGAAATATTGTAAAGGCGGTTAAAAAGCTGTCGCCCTTGCGAAATTCACACGGCCGGCGCAGGTTTACTGTAACAAAACAAAGGCAGCCACATATAAATAAAATGGCTGCGGGTAGGTAGTTACTCACTTCACGTGAGCTCCACTGTGAAAGCACACACCGACAACGTGAATCAATGTGAAGTAACACCGACAATGTGAATCAATGTGAAGTACTTATTCAATGTAAGAATGTTGATTCGTAAAAAATGTGGTGGAATCAATGTGAAGTACGTTTTCAATGTAAGAATGTTGATTCGTAAATAGTGTGGCTTCATTTGGTCGCGCGTGACGACACATCATTTTATTTTCATTGACAATTATACGCGGGTACACTTTTATATTTTGTACGAAGTTTATTTCGTTTTGTGCGAGTTTATACATGTCGTACGTCGTCCTTTAATTTGTGTCGAAGTTCAGCGTAACGAGTCGCGATTAGATTCCATTTTTGCGGCTAAGTCAAATGTCGGTGTACGCTTTCACAGTGGAGCTCACGTAAAGTGAGTAACTACTTGCGCGCAGCCATTTTATTTATATGTAGCTGCCTTAGTTTTGTTACAGTAAACCTGCGCCGGCTGTGTGAATTGTGTTTTTTTTCATGACGGTCGACGTTCGCAAACGCGACAGCTTTTTAACCGCCGTTACAATATTTCGCCAGTGAAAGTTGTTCGACGGATTGACCGTCAAATCAGAACTTAAAGGTACGTAGCTTGTACGAAACTGTACTTCAAATGTAGAATTTCTGACAACTATCTGCGTGCAGCAAAAATCGTCTCTGCGATTAGCAATTCCCTTAATTTAGGAGGACGTCACGAAAGGGGATGGAAGGAGAGAAGGGAGAGTTGAATGGGGCGAGGAAAGCTGAAAGGCGAAAAATGTTGAACGGAATTTTTTCTATACACTGAGCACATAAGCTATGTACACCGCGAATCGTAAGTAGAGTAAATTACTCTAATTCGGTCGCTCGAAATTTCGACTGTATCACATGAAATAGAGTAAATGATTCTAATTTTTTCATTATTCTATTTAAGGTAAAGTTTAATTAGCGTTTTTAATTCTAATACAAATAATGATTTAATAGAGGCCGTTATCATGTAACTGCGTTTTAACAAACCGCGTAGTGCAAACGTCATAGTGACGATAAACTTTACGTTTTACCAAATTCTGTACGAATACCTTATTTACAGTAGAGGATATTAGCGTGCCAAATTATAGTACTTAAATAAATTAGAGTAAACTTCATAGTTGAAATAGCTCTATCACATAAATTAGCGTTCATTACTCTAATTTTTTTTTTTAGTTTTTGTACTCTAATTTTTTCATTACTCTAATTACAATTCGCGGTGTACTTTTCGTACTCAACAGTTTGAATATTAGTATTTTTTGTCTTTTGTAGTCATGTACCGTACCGGTGTTATATAATTACGACGCGGTACTACATGAAAAGTGATATGAATAGTGCCACACCGCAGACCAGAGGTCGCATAAGTCAAAATTTTAGATAACCGAGACCGACCGTTTTTATTTTTTCAAAAACTGAGTAACCGACGACCGACCGGGTTATGTCACGCTCTGAAATCGTTAACCGTTACCCGATACGCGTTTACGAAAATAAAAGTTAACCGAAACTCGATTTCTCGCGACTACCCGTACCCGCCTGTACCCGAATAGGTACAAAATTAATGGTACTTCTCCCTCATACCTTCCACGATACCAAGAGTACAAAGTACAATAATGTTGGATAGTATGGACAGTACAAAACTTTCATTTTTTTTTTCTTTTTTTGCTTACCAGATCGTACCCGATTTTTATTTTTTTTTGTGAATCACCCGCCCGAATTCGACCGGCCCCCAAAATTTGGCACTCGAATCCCTTCCAGATCCGAGCGAGCGGTCTGGTAAAGATCATGCGCCTTGGACACTTTAATACGATTTTGGAAAGGATCGTTTCGGCAGTTCTGTACTGTACACTGCGAATCGTACTTAGAGTAAAGAAAAAATTAGAGTAAAAAAAGAGAAAAAAATAATTAGAGTTATGAACTCTAATTTGTGTGATAGAACTTTTTCAAAAAGGAAGATAACGGCCTGTATTAAATCATTATTTGTACTTTTTTACTTAATAAAGTACAATTTTGCACAGTCAGACACCGACCGTACGCCACACTATTTAAAACGACACTGTATTTGAGTTATAAACGCTCATTCAAAAAGTACCTTAAATAGTATAATGAAAAATTTAGAATCATTTACTCTATTTAACATGATAGAGTCAAAATTTAGGGCGACCGAATTAGCGTTATTTACTCTAATTATGATTCGCGTATGCGATCTGTTTCGACAAATCGCGACATGATCTGAAGTACCAAATGTCATATCCGCAAGGTGATGGAATACGGTCCACGTCTATATGATACTTGAATCTCATCAGAATATACTGTACTATACCAACACGAAATTTTTAAAACCCTTTGGAGACTTCAAAATCTTAATTTTTTGTGGCCACACTATAAGTGTGACACAACAACATGAAAACAAACCGAATAACAAAAGCCTCATGTTCTTACAAACTTGTTACATAAGGGAGGCAGTACACCGCCAATCGCTATTAGAGTATATAACGCTAATTCGGTGCCCCTAAATTTTGACCCCAAAACCTGAAATAGAATTAATAACGCTATTTAAGTACGTGGACCATAATCTGCCACGTCTCAGGCACTAAATTAGAATCAATAACGCTAATTTTTTTTTGACGCTATTTAATCCTTGACTCTAATAGCGATTGGCGGTGTACCATACACTTCTATGATCGCCTTGCCGTACATATACCGGGTTAAGTCGAAATAGCCGTACTGAGCCGCGTGGACGTCCACGATTCCTGGCTGGATTTCTTCCGTCGATAATGCAAAGCGCGCCAAAACTCCCTTATCGATACAATCATTATCTGAAACTACATATATCCTCCAATCTAAACCGTGCCACGTGTCGCACTAGCTTTCCCCGACATTTGGACAAACACATTAGCTAAAAGTCGGGGAAAGACAACCAATTTTTAAGCACTATATATTTATGGAAAAAGTTTCATTGTTATCACATTATATCAAAAAGCATTCGAGTTTATCTACTTTCATTGTCAATCACATATTCTCATCTATCTTCATCCGATTTCATCCATTTTTGAGATTCAATTTCACAAAATTTTACAGTTTTTTACCAAAGTCAGTTCAGTTTAGGCAAATTACCACAATTTCTGCTGATTATAAATACTTGCATTCATTATTCTTATGCTAAAGGACCCAAGAAGTAAATTTGCTCTATTTCACTCACTTGATCATCCAATCCGTAAAATCTTATCCCAACAACACAATTTGAAAACAAAAAAAGATGGTTGCACAAATATCCTCGAAGTCTTTATTGACTTCCATTTTTTTATCTTTTATGTTACTTCAATTGACTCTTCCTATATGTTTCGGTGAAATTAGCAAAATAACGAGCGAAAAGGGTGTCGATCTTGGTACTGTAACACATTTTTTGGTCCTCTCTCTACTTTGTTTGTTTTTTCTCTTCTTTATTTTCCTATTAATTTGCCATCCATTTCTGAGATTACTTTTGAAGAATCATACATTGTAGTTGTGCAACTAACTATTTTTTTTTTTTTTCATCGAAGGTCGAAAATTTGGAAGTTGGGGAAAAATCGATCCTTGTAAATTTCAAGGAAAATTTGGGAAATGTGAAATTCCTGAAATTCCGAAAATAAAAGGTTAGAATTTAACTTCAAAAATTTACAATCAACAATGTTTGCCTTTGTTTCTAATTGCAAATTTTTGAAATGTTAGGTCATTATTTCCGTTTTGTGCCGTGGGAAGATCTTATCCCTCTGTATCTCACTTCTTGTGTGATTTTTTATGTTGTAGGACCACTTATTCCTCTTCCGTTTCTTTCCCCTCCTCACCCTACTCCCCCCCCCCCCCCCCCCCCCCCCCCCCCCCCCCCCCCCCCCCCCCCCCCCCCCCCCCCCCCCCCCCCCCCCCCCCCCCCCCCCCCCCCCCCCCCCCCCCCCCCCCCCCCCCCCCCCCCCCCCCCTCCTTGATACTAATAAGGATATGCACAGTACTTTTGTAAGAGAAGCCATGGCGGCCAACGAAACAGAGACAACAGAAATTGACTAATATGATAACCAAATGAATTTACATAGATATATTGTGTTGAGCAAAAGAGCGCACTAAAATAAATCATCAAAAATGTTTACACTATTACACCGCTAATCGTCATTAGTATTAACGTTTCTTTCGCCGTTTAGAACATATTTTCTTCGTGCACACTAATCGCATTGTCGATCCAATGGTTGTAATTGGAAGGCAAGATTCTCATCTTCCTATTGGTGGCCTAGAATTGACAATACGACAAGTGTGCAATAAGAAAAAATGTTTTAAGTGACGGAAAAAACTTTAGCACTAATAACGTTTAGCTTAGGTGAATCAGACAAAAAACCAAATACGGAAATATAGAAAGTGAATATTTGAAGGAGATAGGTGTGTTTACACTTAAGATAGGTAAAGACAATTTCATTCATTCACACCATGCATCATCACTTTTCTCCTTGCACACGTCCAATTTTTGTCTAGAGACTTCCAGTTGAAAGGTAAGACCATTACTTTTCCATCGCAACGGACAAGAATGCACGATAATTTTTTTGGCAAAAAAAAAAATGACACTAATAATGTTACACGATGTAGCTTTTTGGATAAATATTTGGTTATATCTTTGCAAACACCGAAACGGAGAAAATAACCTTTGGGAAAGATTCTGGGTCTTCTCAAGTTAAGGAAGAAAAAAATAAAAACGCTCTAACAGAGAAAACTGTCAAAAACTTAAAACGAACATACGGAGATTCCCAAAGAAAATCAAAAATAGAGTAAAAAACTGGCACAAGAAATTACAATGATTTCTACCTGTCACAATATTGCCTACTACATAAAAATGTACCACAATAAATTTTGTTTAAAAAAAACACCAAGACGTCACAAATATTGTGCTTTTCGAATATCACTATGATATCAATAATTTGCACTGCAATGAAAAAATCAATTTGTTTGTAAAATACCCCTTGAAAAAATAAAATTCCATAGTCTTCCTAATTTAGCCTCCCATCTAGAGTATAAAGAAGACAGTACTTAAAAAAGCTGCCTATTTTATAGAAATAAATAAAGAAAAAAAAAACACAGTTATAAGTGTGGCACAAAAATGCTTTGCACCCATCAGCCTACGTCTCTCTCCCTTTCATCATTTTTATGACTAACTATCGTTTTCATACCCTAAATCGGTTTTGAATCTTTGTTTCGAATGCGAATGAAACAAAAGTTAAAATTAAGGTTTTCTAGGGTTTTTTCAAGTTAAATTCCATGCTCGTTGACCAACAAGCCTAAACAATTACAAAAAAAAAAACGTTGAAAAAAACACGACTACATAAGATAATTATTTTTCTTACTAGGCATCATTTCCAAGGCCATCCTTGGGCGTCTCTCCAAGCAAAAACACAACCACTACTTCTAGTCGGTCGTCCTTCACTACCGTTAACATTCAAATTGTCTTTAGCGTCTTCGACTCCTTGTTGACAAACCAAAGGACGTTCCGTCTTATTACGAATAAGTACACGTTGTCGATAGGCATTTCCGTCCTTGTACTTCGGATGCTCAACGAGGGGAATTCCCTTCAACCATAGAATGAACGCCTGACACACGAAAGGGCAAAAACATACGAAAAAAACACAACGAAGAGGTTGAAGTCCTTAGCAATAGTCATTAAAAACAGAGGACGCAAGGGCACTGAAACAGAGGATTGTAAAACATTATGACAGTGATTCTCTTATCATAAAGTTTCGGTAATGGCCGGAGGAAAGTAGACGAGTCCACCCTCTTTACATGACAAAAACAAAAATGGAAACATAGAAGATGTTGTCAACACATAGAAGGTGGACCAATAAGATGGACCAATAAGATGGACCAATAAAATGGACCAAAAATGGAGAAGTGAGGCGTTTTCGGCTTTACCTGCCAGTAAATCCAAAATGCCACACACTGAGGTTGGAGCCATAGAAACCACTCCGGATGGACCGGTTTCATCACTTTCCGGCAGTTAAGTGATGCGATAAAATAGTCTCCCATGTCAGGATGTGAAGCTGTAATAATCAACTTTAACGTCTCACAAGGGGAAGATGTTTGAAACTTCCACTTCGATTTCATGTCCTATTGGAACCCGCAAAAAAGCGCATTAAAGGACATTGGAGCCAATATTAAGCTGTTAAACGTAGAGAGTCTAGATCTAAAGCTTCTCCTATTGGATAGAGTAAAATAAAATAAAGGAGTTGATGATTAACATGGGGCCTTGATATCGTATTAACTGAGTTAATTAATCAGAAATTAAATAACGATTAGAAAAACATTTGCTGGTAATTCTAGTAATCAATATAGCGTTGAGAAAGAAACCAAAGTCCATACCCTCTTCCCTCACAAAAAACCCCACTTTTCCACCTTGATTTTAAAAATTCAACAAAACCGATGTGTTCTCAGCTCCCAAGACTCATAACTAGAGTTTCAAATCATATCGGCTGTCATACCAATAACCAGCGCATTATTGTTTATCAACTGGTCCATGACCATGATATTTACTGTGGCAGCCGGTAAATGACGATAAATATGATCACTGCTGATAAACCAGTAATCGATGTGTGCAATTAAGTAGGAAAAAAAGCACAGGGAATATAAAATACTTGTATGGAAAGGATACTCCATGTACTGTAGGTGATGACTGACGACGGGCAGGAGAAATCTTAAAATTTCAAGCTGCAAAAAATGTTGTTTTCAGAAATCTCGCTACCTAAGATCGCGAAATCAATAACAATACTTTCTAAGCTTCTCTGTTATTGGTTTGGCGGCGTTATCAAATTTTGTTGTCGATAAAATTCAATATTAATCAGTTATCAGGTGCTCTGGAAAACCCGACTACGGAATAGGGGTAAACTGAAATGACACTGTACTCATAACAAAATACCCACAAAATTTGAAGTAAAATTCTGTAGCAATAACACCAAAAACTATAAACCGAAACTCAATATCAAAGTCCATGGTCCCCAATCCTTAAAATTACAAGTCCCCGTATTAATCAAGGAAAAATTGAACAAATTACAAAACACATTTAGAGACTCACCATAAAAGGGCTCACATGGAGTGGTTTCGGTAATTCATCACGAGGGTCGAATGTGAAAACACATCTTTCTCCCCATGGAGTATTAGTGACCTGTCTCAGCAATACCCAAATCCCTTCACCACCCACCAGCCAAAGCCCACACAAAAAAAACGTCCCTCTCAGTAAGCCTGAATGGAAACAAATCACATTTGTAAAGTCATACAAAAATTATCTGAGGGAAAACCAACTGATCCTGTCAACAAATAACAATAACAATTACAATTACAATGATAATGATAATGATAATGATAACGATAACTATAACGATAAACTATAACGATAATGATAATGATAATATTAACAACAATAATAATCATACAAAAAAGGGACAGGCCATACACGTAAACTCATACAAAGAGGACCGCCTTGATCTTGCCTGACTGCAATAAGAATCCCCAAAAGAAAAATAAAAATAGGAGACAGATAACAAGCGGACCTGCATTATCTAGCCTCAATGGGGGAAAAAAAAAAAAAAAAAAACCAAAAAAAAGGTAAGGTTATTCGTTGAATCCACTAAAAACACCTTCAAGACACAAAAATGTTGTTTAAACCGCGAGTGGAATTGAACTCTTCTAAACTCCTGGCCACATGGTAAAGGGATAAAGTAATATAGCAAAAGAAAGAGGTAAAAAGGGTAGAATTTTTCACCTCAGCAATACAGTTTACCAAGACTTGCTCCCCATCAGCTCCTTCGTTGTAACAAAAGAAAACACTGATGGGGTTCTGCTCATAGCCCACACTCACAGGATTGGTTAATAGATGTCTGGGCTAAAGTCAAGGCGAGAAACCGCGATCCAAAAAAAAATGTCCAAAATGATGACCCCATTCTTGGCTCAGAAACTATACCCACACCAATTAACCTACTTATCTTCTTCTTTTTAAACATATTTCCGGCTTCCAATTTTTCTCTAGTGTCAAGAATATTCCATCCATATACCCATATACAAATTCCTTTTACACTGTGAATCTCTACGAGAGTAAAGAATTAAATAGGATCAGTGACATTTTCGTGTTATTTATCGTAAAATTGTCCCAGGTGATGTGGACCAATAACAGCCCATACCTTCAGGGTTTTTTAGGGTTTTTAATGATAAGAAGGAGATTGTTAGCATAAATAACACTAGAGGCTAAACAAAACGGCTTTAACAAGGGTTAATAAACCTAAAAACGTTTATAGTGGTTTATAACAATCACCATTTATAGATCGTCCTCTATCCACAAAAAATATGGTGTAATAGAGTAATTATATTGAAAAAAATTGCCCTGAGTTAGAGGGTAAATTTTACATCTTTTTACATTTTTTGAGGGTAAACCTTTTGTAAAATTACCCAAAAAACTTTACAAATCGTACTAATTACCATCAAAAGTTAAAATGAGGGTAAAATTTCGATAATGTGATTACTTTATGAAAATTTTGGACTGTCCCTATTCCCTATTTTGAAAATAATTTTGAATAGGGACCTCATAAAATGATCTATAACTTTCATAAAAACATTTGTTAAACGACCTTATTCTAAATAAGGAATTTATTAAAGATTCAAAATTTAATAATAAAAATTAATAAAGACCTTGTGAAACGCTCTAGTCCATCTTTTTCAACTCAAAATTAAAAACCCATTTTGGTTTTAACTGAATTAAGAGTGCCGAGATAAGAGGGTCAAATCTTCTTTTTAAGATAAAGCCAAAAAAAAAAAAAAAAAAAAAAAAAAAAAAAAAAAAAAAAAAAAAAAAAAAAAGCTAAAAAGCGATAGCCTAAGCTATTTAGGTAGATATTTTTTGATATAATTTTCCGAAATCTGTAACATTTTGCTCCTCTCTCCCAACTAAAAAAAGACAAACTCCCTCTGTAAAAAATAAAGAAAAAGACAAAAAAGACAAAAGACAAAAGACAAAAAAAGAGGATACACTTCTCCAGTTGTTCCCGCAAGTTCCCTCGCTTCTTCTCCACTCAAATGATGCTTACTTGATGACGTCACAAACCAATCGGGAGCTTTGTCCATATTTATCAAAGCCACTCGCACCGTATATCGAAACGAATGATGTTTAGGAAGACGACGAATATGTGTCACAACTCCTTCGTATAACGAATATCCTGACGTTTTTTTATCCAAACAGTCTCGTTTTTTGGTAGAATCGTCTTTTATTTCTTTATATGTCCTATTTGAGTCTTCATTTGAAAGGAAGTCCAGAAGCCATGACCAGGATAAGGAGAGAAAAAGGCGGAAAGAGTCAAAACAAGAGACTAGTATAGTGTGGAGGAAAGAAAGGTAGAGAAAAAAGGCGCAGGCTATACCATTGGATTGATCCATAGATCCTTTTTAGGGTTTGCACGTATTTTTTGCACTTAGTTTGAGCTATTGAAGGAAACAAATTCTCCTCGAAAACCTAAGTACAATACAGCGTGTATCGCTATTAGGGTTAATGTTTTTTTTTCGCCACTTAAAACATCTTTTTTCCGTACATAATTGTCGGATTGTAGATCTGACGGTTGCGATTGAGAGGTACGATTCAATTGACGGTCTCCATTTGAAAATTGGAGAAGTGTGTACGGAGAAAAGATGTTTTTAAGTGGTGAAAATGTTGTTAACACTAATAGCGATACACGGTGTACTGCAGTAAATAGTGCACCGTGTAAGACTATTATTAATGTCGTGCACATCTGTCCATTTGCACTGGATATACTGTAGAATTTACCCTAGCGAACGGAGAATCAGTTCAATATTTAATTGTAATTTATAATTTTAAATGTTCGATGAATTAATGAACGTGTAGCCCAACAGAGGTGACAGGATTTGAACCGGCGTCCGTGAAATGTAAGGGAAGTTGAACCATGTGTGTGAATGATTTTGTCTTTTTTGCGAGGACACTTTATGGAGATGCGGCTTCAAACCCTGCCGATGTCGGATTTCTAATTGTGATTTTATAATAATACTTATTTACATGAAAAGGAACATTCTTCCGTAGCGCAATAAGCCAATAATAATGCTCTCGTTTTTGACGTTGTTGCCGAATATCTCGTGCCTATCTTGCCGCCCTTCGCAAATATCGCAGAGGGGCGGCCTCTCTCTCTATCTCTACTTGAGTAAGTGTCTTTAGCGAATTGTTAGTGTGCATCGTTAATTTACTCCTACGGCTGGCCGTAACATCGGCTTTTAGGAAAACCCATCGAACAAAAAGAATTTTCCACGTGGGATCACGTGTTTCGTAAATATGGAAAAGAAGAAAAGGCCGCCGTCCGTTTCCCCACCTTTTACGCTGAGCCAGACTTCATCATCGATTAAAATCTTTTCCCGTTCACCGCCGCAGCCGTACAGCAGTCTCCCCCTCGGGTTCAGGAAGAAAAGGCATTCTATAATCGAGCGGGACAGCGCTGTACTATTTTCATTTAATGCCATAAAGTACGTTCAGAAGTGTACTATACCTGAGTACTTAATACATGAAATTTCAAATTTGAGTACTTCGCCGCCTTCAGTTTTCTCTCACCTGCCCTCAAAGTACGTTTGCATATTTTTTATAGTACTTTTTGGTGTACTTTTGGATCGACTGTTTTGTCTTTGTGCTACGATTGTACGAACGCTTTCGTCTGGACATGACCAACCTTGTTGAAGGCTGATAAGATTTTACTGCCTCCTCTACACAATCCTGTAGACGGCTCATTCACGGGTTTCTGGCAAACACCAGGTCTGTTAGGGTTTCAAATTTTTAAATTTTGATACAGCAGTCGCTTGGCAGTACTTGAGTTACAAGAGAGGTTTTCCTAACGGATCCTGGACAGTGAGGTGCTTTTTAAGGGAAGCATTTCTGTGTGTTACTGGACATTGAGGGGTTTTAGGGGTTACTGGTCCCTTTGTTTCTGTGGATCTCTTGTGGATCATATTTTTGCCGTTCTTCCTTCAGAATATAGAGAGGTTTTCTTATAGTTCATTAGGTTAATTCGTTTAATTCTGGAACTTTCAGTAAACGCCAAGTACTTCTTCATTTGTTCTTGTCACTTCTGTGAAATAACGTTATAAGATTTTTTTTTTCTTTACTTGTATCAGGCTCTGATGATCTTGTAAGGAATCTTGGTGAAATCCGTATAATCCTGTCATAATTCTTATTCAATAGTTTTGACACGATTGATACAAGAAAACCGATATAATTGTTTTGGCTAAGATTCGGTAAAGATTGAATCCGGGCCAAGATTGTTTGGTTAAAAGTGGGCTCGGTAAAGATTTAATTTGGCTAAAAGCTGAATAGTGTGAAAATATTAAAAAGGAAATAAGCAGTGTAGTAAGCCATGGTTACTGCAGCAGCTCCTCGATACGGTCCTCCAGATCCTTCTCTCCCTCCTCCATGGCGTAGCCTTATTGATGGCAGTACAGGATTTGTTTATTACTGGAATCCTGACACAAATCAAACACAATATGAGAGGCCTCCCGGAGCCGGTCCAGCCCCTTCCGCCCTTCCCTCTCCCTCTCCATTACCAGTATCACTATCTGCTTCTGCTTCTACTGCTGTTCCAGTGACTGCGTCAGCTGCATCAGTTTTGGCTGCTGATTCGTCATCAGTTGTCACAAATTTGGCAGCTACTACTGTAGAGAATGGTCAAATAAATGGAGGATATCCGGTTGTTACAAGTCAAAGTCAACCAAAGCTGGCTGCCATTCCTCGACCTGGCATGCAGGTGTATTTATTTTTTATTTTGTTTTTTGTATTTTGCTCAATTTGATCTAGCCGCTTCTTGTATGTTGAATGAGATGTTGCTATTGCTATGTCATGTATTTGTTATGTTTCCTGTGGCCCTTTTTCCTCCCTTCGTTTCTTGCAGATCGGTTAAACAACTGTTACATGTCGTCCTGTTATGTATTTATTGTGTTTACTGTTTCTCTCTCTTTTCTCCTGGTCTCTATATCCTAGGGGTTCTGTATTTAAACCTAAGTCTGAGATATTCGGAGTTCCTAACCTCATCAATTTGGAATCCTATGTTTAAACTTACTGAGCGTTGGATTCCCTTTTGTTTCTCTCAGACTATGCTGTATCTGGTGTTTCTGTCGCAGTAAATAAACTAGTTGTATAGAAAACATATGATGTTGGAAAACTTACACGTTCCTGTGCGATTAGGTAGCAACTCTTGTTTTCGTACTGATCACTGCACGATTTTTTGCAAAATGGTACAATTTTATACGCGATTATGCTGATTATTGGCCAGTATCATCAGTTATCTTTTGTATTCACTGCGTATTATAGGGTTGCTACAAGTAAGTTATTGCTGGCGGTACTGGCAGTAATCACTGCAATCATTCAGGAAATGAAAATCATACGATTTTGTGAACAACGTACAGTTTTCTGTATGAATAATATGATTGCTGTTGCCACTTATGTGAGTTACAGGGCTCGTATAGTCCCCTTATATGTATGGCACAAGGGAATCGGTTATTGATAATCGATTGTCAATTTTGATGGGGACACTTTTCTTCTTGTTTTTGTTTTTTTATAAGGACAATTAGAAAAAGCTATTTTGCCTTATGTATTTATGGCGATTTTAGAATCAAGACTGTCACCTAAACATTTTTTGTGGCACGGATTGCAATTAGGCATCATACTTGTGACTCATGGCAAAATGTCAATCTGACCCTCAGAATTTCCTCCGAGCACTTTCTCATTGATTAATAGGGGAAATATACAAGACCTGTGACTGGCGGTATGTAGCTGTTGCAGTAAATAGAGTGTTGGCACAGAAAACTGAATGATTTTATGAATAAGGAAAAATAATAATGTTTATCTTTCTTTTTTTTTAAGATATATATTTTTGTACATGATAACTGGCCATTGGCGTAAGTAATAACGTATGTGCAATTATTTCATGTTACACAGTGAATGCACGGGTATATAGGTATTAGGGTAAAATATTGAAACCCCTTTTGTAAATAGGATTTGTGACGCATGCCAAAATGCCGATCAGCTGGTCAGGATCCTATCTGCACTTTATTGACAGTTCACATGCCGGCGTTGCAGGTGGGAGGGTCTTCCAACGGTTCAATGACATCAAACGGAGGCAATCAGATGGATTATAACAAGAGATCCAACAATTACGGACAAGGCGATTTTGAAACAGTGAAAAAGCCTCGGGGATCAGCTGGACCTCCAGTTAATGCTGCAGATGTTGAAAGTTTTCGACAAAAACACGAGATAACAGTCATAGTATGTCTTGCTTTTCTGAACCCTCTGTTTCTCTCCACCCCCCCTCTCTCCCTCTCTCCCTCTCCCTCTCCCTCTCCCTCTCCCTCTCCCTCTCCCTCTCCCTCTCCCTCTCCCTCTCCCTCTCCCTCTCCCTCTCCCTCTCCCTCTCCCTCTCCCTCTCCCTCTCCCTCTCCCTCTCCCTCTCCCTCTCCCTCTCCCTCTCCCTCCCTCTCCCTCTCCCTCTCCCTCTCCCTCTCCCCCTCCCCCTCCCCCTCCCCCTCCCCCTCTCCCTCCCCCGCCCCCCCTCTCCCCCTCTCGCTTCTGCTCTTAATTTTATTTTTCATTTCTAGTAGAAAGCAGCATCTGTCGTCCCTCTTGTGATTGTTTCCCCTTTGTTGTTTCTCTTTGTGATTTTGCCCTCTTTCCTTTGTTTAGCTGGTTCTGTACTTAGAAGCCGCTGTTGTTCGGAGCTAATTGTGGAAGATATCCGCTGATGCGAACCTTGTAATTTCTAATCACGTTCGCAGAATGCCCCAGAAATAAGAAAGCTTTCTGTATTGAATAAGTTTGTGTTTGGAATCACTGTGGATGTAACGTGACTTGTTTTGACTTATCGTAACACTATGGAATGAACCTGAGTTGGGTTTTTCAGGGAGAGGCCCCACCTCCATTCATGACTTTTGAAGCTGGTGGATTTCCACCCAATATTGCCAAAGAGGTAACCTACTTTCCAAATTGATTTATCTTGCAGTTCCTTGAAGGTTGTGCAGACCTGGCATGTATTGCTGTCTATTGTTGGAGTTTTCTTATGTAGGTTATGGTTTCCACAGTCTACGCTGTATGGGTTATGCCCTGTAAAGCCAGTTTGGTTCATCCAATGATTGGCGGTTTATGGCCGTAGGATCAGATGGTCAAAAATAGCCCTATGGTTGAAGTCTGTCATGAAATGATCCAAAAGTTGCCCAAGGGGCTCCAGCCCAAAGTTTCCAGATCTGTCCAGAGGAGCTGGATCGCATGGACAGTTAATGATTCTTTATTGATGTTCCCAGAGCTTGCTTGTCCCTTTCGTCAAAACTACACAGTGAATCGCTATTAGTGTTGATATTTTTTTCTCCACTAAAAACATATTTTCTCTGTACACATTTGTCCAATTTTCAATTTAAGACAGCCGATCGTTAGCTGGATTCTTACCTTTCAATCGCAACCGTCAGATCCACAATCCGACAATTGTGTACGGAGAAAAGATGTTTTTAAAGACAAAAAAAAACATTAACACTAATAACGATTCACCGTGTAGCTTTCATGGTGTCCTCCGGATCTTTAAGTAACCAGCACAATCGCCACAAAACTGAACGTCATGGTTATCTCTTCGTAAAAAAGTCTGGTTCCTGGTTATGAACTGCCTTGCATTGATAAGATGGGTTTCCATCCCGTATATCGTTGTTTTGTGATCATTGGTTTAATGTGGGAAAAGGTGTGGAAATTTTGTACGTGGTCACCCATACTGAAAGCGTATTATAACTACAGCCAGTATGGTACGTTTATGATACAGATACAAGGTATAGCGCGTCCATGTGTTTTGCACTGAACTATGATATCTGTGTCTTCTTTTTTATTGTCTTTGTCGTTAGTGCTTGTGGAGAGCCTTGTGTGAATCAAGTGGCTGTCCATTATGTATATTGTGGTTCCAGTATTGCTGCCTACTTGCTGAAGTTGTTTTTGGATAGTGGTTGTATACTGCCCTGTGTAAATGGTTGGCGACATTTCACTTTTAGTTCTGCTGATTTCTTTGTGGTTATCAGGGGATTACTCGTGCCCTGCAACAGGCGCAGTCACTTTCGTAATTGAACGCAAAGCTGTGCTATTTTGCAAAAATTGGCCAGTTTTTTGTACAATTATGCTCATCAGTTGCCAGTAATGCCAGTGATAGCGTACGCTGTCGTAGAAATGGTCTCTTGGTTATTAGGTTGTTGGTTTGTTCCTTCTCCTTTTTTCTTTGTATGCTGGTTTGTTTCTGTCCGTGTTGTCTGCTCATTTGTCCGGTTGTATGTTTGTTTGTTTGTTTGGTTAATTTTTTTTTTTCGGTTGTTCATTTGTTGGTATGTTGGTTTGTCTGTTTGTTAGTTTGTTGGTCACTCACGAGTATGTCGCCTCTTGGCCTGTTCGCAGGTGCGATGTTTGCTCCCTATTGGAGCACATGTCGTACGCTGTCCCTTTCTGATCGACCAGCAGAAGCATAGCTTTGCTTATGGAAAAAAGGCTCATGGGGACAACCTGTCTCGTACCCCGAGCCATGGGCTTGTTATTGGGTTTTTATTGTTCGATTGAAGGTTTCCGGGCTGTTATTTCGGCTCAAAAAGATTGGAGCTGAGAAAATACGGGAAAATTTTGACTTAATCAGCTAATGACAGTCTGACGAGCAGATAATACACTACTGCACTATGGTTGGCTGCTGTCCTTGGATGAGTACCTGCTCATTTTCCTCCCTTCTGGAACTTTCTGCTTCCTCTTGGAGGTCCGAGAGAGAAGAAGAGGTCCCTGGATGAGTAGCGGCTCATCACTCACCCCTTTTGGAGCTTTCTCCTTCCTCTTGAAGGCAAACGAGAGAGCAGAAGAGGTGATTGAAAGCCCCTCTTGTAAGCAGCTCAGCACCTCCTGCCAAAGGAGTTTCCGAGCTGCCTCGGGCTTCAGTTCTCCCACATGTAGGCCAGCCACCTGCGCCCACCGACCAATTTGTGGGATGGCTGGATTCCTTCATGTCTCATATTTTCAATGTCTCTCCGGTTAGGAAACCTTAGCTAGTCATTGCACCATACTGTGAGGCTTCATGTCTGGATTTTGAATGTCTCTCCGATTACAAAACTCTAAGTAGTTATTGCACCATACTGTGAGGGGTCACCTATTTTTTTGGTTTTGATTCATCGCCTTGATTTCTTCATGTGTGGATTTTGAATCTCTCTCCGGTTAGGTCTAATTAGTAGTTGCACCATATTGTGAGGTGCACAGTTTTTTTTTTTCCGGCTTTTTGTATCTTGACAGAGGCTTCCAGTTTTTTGGGGATTATTTGAGGTTACGGGATTATTCTGAAGTGTGTTTGTCTTATGATGATTGGCAGCTGGGTGCAGTCCAATTTAACTTTCGGCTGGTTGAGATTTTAACAAAGCAGAGGTTTTTTGCGTGGCTGCTTGACTGGTCGTATTTCTTGTGTTATCGTCGGTTCTTGGGATTGACTTGCTCTGAATTGTCAAAAGGTTTTCAGCTCTGGAATTTTGTGTGTTTTTATGTTCAATGCTTAATTTATTCTTGTGGATTCATTTTCTATGTTTGTATTTCTGTTTGCAGCTAATGAAGGCAGGTTTTCCAAGTCCAAGTCCAATTCAGGCCCAAGCTTGGCCTGTGGCTTTGGAGGGACGTGATGTTGTAGCTGTGGCAAAAACAGGGTCTGGAAAAACCCTCGGTTATCTTATTCCTGGTTTTTTACATCTTCAAGAGCAACGCAAAAATCCTCGATTGGGTCCCACGGTCCTTGTTTTGGCTCCTACCCGAGAATTGGCGACTCAGATCCAAGATGAGGCACTAAAATTTGGGCGCTCTTCCAATCTGACTAGCACAGTAAGAAAGCCTATTCTGTATGTGTTTTGTTTTCGTCTGTTCTTTTTTTTTTGTTGCCAAGCTTTGAGCATTTAACTACAAATGTTATTGGTGACTCTTTGTCTTCATGTGTTCCGCTAGACATGTCCTCACGGTTTTTTTGGGTCATCTTTTGGTCATCTCAGCCGATTTTGACCTCAATATCGGCGCATATGACAAAAATATGAACGGAAGATTGTAAGAGGATGTTACATCGTTTGGTATTTTGCATTATTTTAAATTGCGGATTATGTTTGGATTTGTTTTTGAATGCATGTGATGCCAACCTTGGTCCAAAGATTGCTCCTCTTGTTTTCTCTCTCTTATGTTCTCTATTGTGTGTGCCCCATTGTTTCTAATGTGAACAGTGTGTTTACGGTGGAGCCCCTAAAGGTCCGCAGCTGAGAGATATCGAGCGTGGAGTCGATATTGTAATTGCCACACCAGGGCGTATGAATGACTTTTTAGAGGCAAAGAAGATCAGCCTTCGTCAGGTTTCCTATTTAGTTCTGGATGAAGCTGATAGGATGCTTGATATGGGATTTGAGCCTCAAATTCGTAAAATTGTGGCACAGATTCCCCCCCGCCATCAAACACTCATGTTCACAGCCACGTGGCCGAAAGAAGTGAGAAGGATTGCTAATGACTTGCTTACCTCTCCAGTACAAGTCAACATTGGAAACACAGACGAGCTGGCAGCAAACAAGGCTATTACTCAGGTATCTTGCATGTGTAAATTGTTTAATTCTACTTCACCTTTTTCTGTCGGTGTACCTGAGCAGGTTGAGTCCTTTGACAAGTAGTTGCAACAGATCTTGCTTTTTAATGTATTTCATTACACTCCCCATTGATACATGATGTTAGACATTTTCCAGGCACTCTAAAGTATTTCTCTCTTCACATAGTTTCTTGATGTTTCATTTTGATGTCACAGTTAAAATTAAACTTTCATTGCTCCCTCAACAAAATAAAAAATAAAAAAACAACCAAAAATTGTGACACTATGAGTGATGCGCACTATCAGCAATATACAGGTTACCTGCAAATTATAAGTTTGATTTGTGGATCTACAAGTTAGATTATTTGGATGCTACTGTGTTGTCGAGAGGAATTCTTCTTGACTGTGGTATTGTGTTGGTCGGTGTCCTGGAATTTTTTTGTGGTTGTCATACCTTCTTGTATACATGAATAATTGTTATCACCATCAAATATATAGCATGGGGTTAATTTTTGTTTTCTTAGTTCTAACATAAGTGAGCGGCATAGACAATTTTCATCTTCTTACCAATGTAGCGTTAAGAAAAATAACATTCGGGATTATTCATGCCATTTTATGTTCAAAGAAAATTGGCTCTGAATCTGTCTGCTGTTCAATGAATGAATTAAGGCTGACATCTATTACTGGTTCTTGCTATTCAGATTGTGGAAATGATTACTGGGTATGAGAAACAAAGGCGGTTGGAGGAGATTTTGCGGTCTATGGATCCGGGATCTAAGTCAATCATCTTTTGTTCTACCAAACGTATGTGTGACCAACTTGCTCGAAGTTTAGACCGAGGCTTTGGGGCGGCGGCAATTCACGGAGACAAGTCACAACAAGAAAGAGATTTCGTGTTGCAAAGTTTCAGGGATGGACGGTCCCCTATTCTTGTGGCTACAGATGTGGCCGCCAGAGGCTTGGATGTAAAGGACATAAAGTGTGTCGTAAATTTTGACTTCCCATCTGGGGTTGAAGATTACGTCCATCGTATTGGTCGAACGGGTCGGGCCGGGGCTACTGGCACAGCATACACCTTTTTTGGGCAACAAGATGGAAAATATGCCCGAGAACTTATAAAGGTTCTGGAAGGAGCTGGTCAACAGGTGCCTCAACAGCTTCGTGATATGTCTATGTCGGGAGGTTTTGGCAAGCCTATGAGTCGGTGGGGAGGAGGTGGAGGAGGATTTGGTGGAGGTTTCGGTGGAGGCGGTGGTGGTTTTGGAGGTAGAAATAATGACTCGTTTGGAGGCAGAGGAGGTTTTGGTGGCAGGGACTCGGGGTTTGGGGGAAGGGGAGGTAGTGGTGGTTTCGGTGGAATGGGCAATGGTGGTGGATCGAGTGGCGGTGGCCGTGACAGCGGCCGCGATGTTGACCGTGACAGAGGTCGAGACCGATATGGTGGAGGTCGGGACCGTGGACGAGATGATGACAGAGGTTATCGGTATTCTCGTCGACGAAGCGTTAGTAGAAGTCCTCCTCCTCGTCGAAGTCTTAGTCGAAGCCGTAGTCGAAGCCGTACTCGAAGTCGAAGTCGTAGTGTCAGCAGAAGCCGAAGCCGGAGCCCTAGTAATGACAGATATCGAAGCAAAGATAGGAGCCGTTCTCGCAGTCGAGAACGTCATTAAAGTGAAAGAGTTACGTAAAAGTCGGGAGATAAGATTAGATATGATGGGTAAGGGCGGTATGATGGAGGAGGAACGTTTGGGAATTCTTGGACGGAGGGTTGATGAGTAGTTTATTTGGGAGGTGGAGAAAGTCTGTGATGCAATGACATTCGGTGCAAGAAGGAAGCCAGAGTGATGGGGTTTCAAGGTTTATGTTTATGGATTTGAAGGGATTATGGAAGAGTTTTGGCGATTGTTGGAAGTTTTGGATTTTGCCATCCCTTCTTCAACTTGACTTGAAAAGGGAAAAGGACGGATGTGAGTTTTATAGATTCGGTGATTTTTTTTTTCTTTTAGAAGGACACATGCCTAATATTCGTACGGGATTTTCAGGCTATCTCTTGCTCTAATATTGTTTTTTTTCACGGAACACAATATAGTTTAAATTGATGGGAATTTTCAGGAGTTCCAAGCAGGGGTGGATGGGTTTACTTATTAGTCTTGATTTTCGGACAACTTATTATAACGTTTGGATAGGGAATTTCAATATAGTCCCATTCTTGTCTTTTGTGATCATTGCGTGTCTCAGCAGTATCTCTTCTGAGGAATAATAAATCGATGTTATTATTTTCTTCAAAACCTGTCTCTTCTTGTCTATCGGCTTTTAAAATTTGTCAGCATCCTAACTACTGTTAGCCGGAGCTAGATTGTAACATCTTAATCCAGTATTCAAATGCAGTTGTGAACCGTTTTTTGGAAGCATATGTGCATGCATCATTCTTTCTCTTTTCTTTCTTTGCTCTCCTCTTTTTTCTTCTTTTCTCTTCTATCTATTTCTTCTCCTTTCTATTGTTTTTTTTTTTCTTTTTTGTTCTCTATGGTCACTGTTCAATCACTTCTGCTAGTTACTGGGTGCTTGCTTACAATGTAAACAACTTAGATCTCAACCATGCAGTGAGATGTCTATTTAGCTACTAGTCTGATATGCAAAAACAATCAGCCCCGGAAAATTTCCTTGCATATAGCGCAGATCAACAATCCATTCACATTCCTCACTTCTTTCTGCTTATTCATCCTACAATACGGATAACAAGTCATTGAAGGTCTCCAAACATCCGTACAACATCTAGATAGAGCTAAATATAAAAATTATACGATTATTACTGGTATCCAACATGATAATGTGATGAAAAGAGCATCCATCAGCAAAGTCAAAATCATAGATCATTTCTTGGAAGGCATAAATCTTACGATTCATTGTTCCACAATCAGATTACTTTCTCCATAAATACACAGAATGTTTGCATCCCTACAATTGTTCGCTTACACGACTGGCAAGTTTTAAGGTCTCACCATTTATCTGTTCATCATAATAAACCAGATGTGTTTTCTGGCCTAAAATGTCACCCGAAATACCAAAAAGGGTCCCATCATGGGCAGTTGAATTCTGTACTCTTTATATCCAACGTTTTATCATTACATATTTTGTAGCCAATTTATATCTTTTTACTTTTTGTCACCAACTTTTTATTTTAGCTGCGGTGTTTACACAAAAAAATATAAAACTATAAACTACATACAAACAGGCAATTGACAGACAAACAAAACGTATCCATTAAAGTTTTTGAAAAAAGGCAGCAAAATTGATAAATTGACTTTGTCGAGGACTAAACAACATAACATGTTGCAAGAACAGTTAGATTCTTGAAGAAAGTCTCACTCGCTGTTTTGCAACTAAAAATAATATTCACTTTCTTTCCCACCAATAATCCAAGATTGTGTTCCGTTATGGAGATCCCATTCGTAGTATTGAGAAACACTCAAAAGCTGAAACCCTATCTTCTTGGTCTCAATTAGCCTGCAAAAGATGGGTTTAACATAATCAGCTGCTGTCAACGGGGAATTCATCTGTTGTTAATTGGACAATGTCAGCTGTCACTAATTGGACATAATTGGACAATATCATGTTGTTGATTGGACAACATCATCTGCTGTTAATTGGACAATATCAACTGTTGTTAATTGGACAACATCATCTGTTTTTCATTGGACAACGTTTCACAAATATATAAAAGATAGCAAACAAGAAACTTTGCGTTACCAGAAAGGTTTCGTCAACAACCCTTCCATTCTTCTAGACTCTGAAGAGACTTACCACTTAAGCTACGGCCATGTCCATTCTATAAACTGCATGAAATAATAGTTACTTCACAATATGGTCATGCCCATTTCTATAAGCTTGCTTCGAGATATGAAAACCAGAATAAAAAACTACATTTTCCAGAATATAGTTTAGAACATTGTTCAAATGTGCGAAAACAATTGGAAACGATATATGTGGTTTCCCCGTACTATGAGCTTATTGTTCTAAAAAAAACCATATAGTACAGGGTTACCATATATATTGTTTCTCAATCGTTTTCGGACAATAGAACTAGGTTTAGAAGTAACTGATAGGCCTTCTTAACCAAGAACCTGACAAAAAACGTGGAAACGATCTTCTGTTGTCTGAAAACTAGATCTTTTAAAAGAGACGACCAAACAAAAAAAAAGGAACCATGGCACTAAAACAAACTCGTATTTGAAAAAGAACTTCAGAAAACGGGAAAATGACTGATGATGACTAAATCTGTAAAAAAAAACTCACCTCTCGTTGAGCCGTTAATTGGAAGCTGCGATTCACCGATAAATACACTCCATAATCGAACTCGAAACTCCATAGTAGAATTCGAGAAAAATAATCTCGAGACAAATAAACCCGAGGAAATGAAATCCCAACATATTCTTCACTCCAATGCCGAGTCCCTCAATACAAGCGCTTCCCTTGTACTATCCTCCTCAAGCCAAGACTTCACTTCCGAGCTGGAGGCTACCTGCCTACCTTCGTTGTCTCCGGGAATTACAAAAGGAGAGTTTAACTGTTGAAGAATATCTACAACTTGCCACTTTAAGCGAGACTCGACTCCCAAAGACTCGGCCTGTTCTATTGAGATACTCCTTCCCCAGCCTGTGATGATTTGAACGTACTCAGGAACAACCACACCTTGTTGAAAATCTCGCCAAAGAGAAAAAAATTCGGAACTTAACACACTTAGACTAGCCAATGGATGTAAATCGTGGAGATCAATGGTCAACATCGAAGAATTTGAGTGACTTACACCACGCAAAAGGCCCAGAGTACGAGCTTCTTTCCAAAACCGCGAAGCCCTTCCTTCCAATTTCTTCTTTGCAAGAACAGCGACGACTGTCATAACCAAGCCATCTGCCCCACTGGATTCCTCTAGCAACATTTTCTTCAGGCTATCCCCAATTTCCACCCAAAGAGACTCTTGAAAAACTTCGTTTTCAGTTGGAGGTTGTAATAATCGAACGAGAATGTTATGCCACCAATATCCAGTCATCTCACAGCACTCGAAAACCCTTTTCCGGTCTTCATCAGAGGTTGCCTGGAGCCAATATGAGACCAGGACACTGTAAGTAGACGAGTTTATCGTTCCCAGTTCCACACACATATTCTCCACAGTAGATTTTACTTTCTCAAACAATTGTTTTTTGGCATATCCGTTAAGCAATGTTCCATAGGACACAGTGCTCGGTTTAATTCCCTTGGACTTCATGAGAGCAAAAACCCTCTCTGCTTCCGAAATCTCTCCCTTTCTGATATGCATGTTCATCCATACGGAGTAGAAATAGACATTCAACTCGACGCCCTCACAGCTTTGTGCTTTTTCCAGCAAGATGTTTATCTCCTTTTTTTTGTCTCGCTTGACAAAAAAATCGAGAAGAGAGGAAAAAGTCGTAGAGTCCGGCACAAGTCCAATCCTAATCATCTGATGAAGTAATGACATCGCCTTATCTCCATCATTTGCGTAACAACATTGGGCAATTAACCTGTTATATATCACACGATTTGCTGGCTCTCCTCCGGCTGCCATTTTCTCAAGCAAACCTTCCGCTTTTCTGAGTTGCTTCATACTTCCGTACATTCCAATCATTTCAGCATAAAGAAAAGAATTGGGTTTGCAATTGAATTCTTCCATTTTCCGCAAATATTTCATTGCTTCGAGTGGACGTCGTCCTCTTGTAAAGGCTCTTATTAAAACACTGAACAGAAAAACATAAGCAAAAAGTCAAAAAACCAAGGAACTGAAATTCCGTCTTGAGTCGAAAACAGAAAATGATATTGCCCAATCAATTATCACACAGTATCTATTATAAAAAGTCTCAACCGGTTGATCATCCAAGGCCAAAATGCCCAGGGATAATCGTAAAAGGGACTGAATGATATTTGGATCCCTACATGACATTGTATCGATTGCTGCTGCCCAGATAAAAAAAACATTTCTAAAGACGTTTTATAAAATTTTTACTTGGCATTTACTCACTTGGTCCATACAAAATCACGTGCACAAGCCAACAAATTGTCGTACATATAATATAGAACGACACCTTGAGAGGCGGTGTGCCTGGAACATGTATGAAACAAGTTTGTTTGGTACATAAGTTGAAAAACGTAAGCGTGTGTATAAACGTGAACAATGTTGTCCTTTGCAGATGCCAGAGCGAGTCCATTTTCTGTTTTTATTTTTCCTATTAACTGTTTTTTTTTTCTTGTACTTGAAGCAACTGATAGCTCCCTCGTCTTTTCTCCCTTCGAGTACACGTGCACTAGGAAAATTATGTCAACCTTAATGATCTCAATTAGCATTTTGAACACGAGTAGACTTGTTAACAGAATTTACACTGGTGATATGCATTTATACTGATGGATATCAGCACTTGTGTTCTCAGAGGGAGAGGGAGAGGGAGAGGGAGCGGGGGAGAGAGCGAGAGAGGGCGAGGGCAAGGGCAAGGTCGAGGGGGGAGGGAGAGGGGGACTGGAGGGTGACGGGGAAGAGACATGAGTAAATCGACGATCCAAATATGCCACAATAATTTTGTTTCTCACAAACAGAAAAACAAAACATTACAAAGACACCACGGTCCTTACAATTGTTGGAAATGTGATTCTCAACATGCTGTATAAGAACTGTTTTAGTGTATTTATATATATATATATATATATATATATATATATATATGAGATCCAAACGACGTGGACGATTATGGACGGCAAAAAGAATTAGCGTTCAGAGGGCAAAAAAACCCAGGTGGTGTTACTAATGCCCTAAAATGTTACTAAAATTACTTATGGGTAATAGAATAATGCAGTTAGATGGGCTGTAAATCATTGAAGCATCAAACCGTCAAATAATAACTAAACGAAAATGCCAATTATGAACAAAACCCATTATTATAGCTCAAACTGATGAAACTAGGCAACCATGTACAAAACATAGCCTACCATGATGGATATCGTGCTCCTCCTTCAAGGTTGCCCAAACTGGAGGTCCCCCAGAGGGAGGGAGGGAGGGAGGGAGGAGGAGTAAGAGAGCGGGAAGGGAGCGAAGGAGGGAGGGATGGTGGAGGAGGAGGAGAAGGGGGGAAGGGGAGGGAGAGTTGCCCTCCTATCAACGGTCAGTAATATTGGTCTCGGCTCCCAAAGTCCTCCACTTATCGTTAACTTTTTTGCTAACTTCCAAAAAAAAAAAAACTTCTCACCAAAAAAAAAAAAAAAAATCAAACTTTTTCACTAAACAAAAAAAATAGGTTAGAGAATTGTACCTGAAAGTCCGTACCGTCGGATGCAATCCTTCGTCTATCAGCCGAGCGTACATCCTCATCATATCGTCGAACCGATACGCATCTCCGTACGATTTCATGACGTCAGTGTAGGTGATGACGTCAGCAGGTTCACCAGCAATGGTCGAAAAGTTTTCCAAAAAGTTTTCGAGAACCTCAAACTGTTTGGCTCTACCGGCAATCCTCATAAAAGCGCTCACTGTCCTTTTTTCTAGTTTAAAATTTGGCTGTTTCTGAGCCCATTGGAAAAAAGCAAATGCTAGAGGGAAGTCACTTCCTTGCAAATGTTGTAAAATGACAACTACATTTGATTCACTTACACTTCCACAAAAACGTTTAAACCTATTTTGAAGAGCTGATTCTAAACTTTGTGCACATGTAAACCTGTTACAAGACAGTTGAAGCTCCTGTAAACGACAAACAATTAGGTGCACTCTCTTTCTCGAATCGATTCTTCCATTTTGCAAAAATGTCGCTCCTTTGGTCTCTGTTTTCCGCTCCACTACAGCCCGTTCAGTTACATTCCGTTCAGTTATATTCCGTTCAGTTACAGGCCGTTCAGTTACAGCCTGTTCAGTTATATTCCGTTCAGTTACATTCCGTTCGGTTACAGGCCGTTGAGTTACAGGCCGTTCAGTTACTTTCCGTTCAGTTACATTCCGTTCAGTTACAGCCCGTTCAGTTACAGTCCATTTCCTAACAGTTCCGTTAGAAAGAGGCTTCACATGTAGACTTCTTTGACCTAAAGAAAAACAGTGGTTGTTATTGCGACTTTCTGAATCTTTCTCAGACTGACATGGAAAATTCGTTAGAAAAGGCGACCAATAAGGCGGCAATAAAGAAAAAGATCGGCTATTCCTACAGTAATCTAGCTCGGCATCCCGGACAGGCAGGGATGTACGGATGTAAGAAAGTACAGGCGTTGGTACGGAAGTCTGTAGGGAAGAAGGGAGAGGGAAGAGAGAGGGGAACTTTTGAGTCGTCCGCTTTACCAGACGGCCGCGAGCAAAGGCAGCCATGAAAAGAAAAGAAGCTTCCAAAGAATCTGAGAATTGTTGGTACTTAAAAAAGTAAAAAGTTAAAACCCTTCGAACGTAAAAAGTACAAACGTAAAAGTACAAATGATCGGAGGACAAATTAAAGGCGTACACGTGGACCATTGGGATACTCGTAGGCGGCATCTAAATCCGACGTGGAATGCCTAGATGTCGTTTGGGCAAGAGTGCACAGAGCGAGCTCAGCATTGCGTCAGGCCAGGTGGTGTTATGCAATAGGATTTGACAGTAAAAAAGTACATTTTAGGGTGTGTGCACATGTAATAGTAACCTAAGCGATGTTACTTTGTCTATTACAGTAGCAGTGTAGCACAGACTCTTCGTTACAATTTTCAGGGTGTTCCAATGTCCGCAAAGTGGAGAATTTTTTTATTATCAAAAAGGAGATAAAAAAAAAACGTTGAACAAACCACCAAAGTACAAAACATGATTGAAATGGAAAATTGATGATGAAAAACACAAAAGAGAAAACTAACACGACAACAGGTACGGAACACAAAAACCATGAAAAATAAAGCAAGTAAAGCAAAAAGAAACACAACCCACAACGGACACACACAACAACAACAAACACAACACACAATAACACACAACAAACACACATTAAATTGTGTGTGTGAACTACACTATACACTAACTCTAAAAGATGGAAAGGGCCGTCGAACCAAAACCTAAACCAATTCCACACTAAAGCTTTGCATTACAAATATCATTTATGTGTATCATGTGGCGTGGAGGTATGTCCCTCAATCCACAAGCATCATTCGCCACCATGCATTGTCGGATGACAATCGAAGCTCGAGGGCGTTAAAGAGCGTTTGAGATACGTTGGCGGCAAAAACATGACTTCAGAGTTGGGAAGGGCTACCGGGAAGGGCTACCGGGTCATCTGACTTCAAAAGAACGTCTAGCGCATTTGCGTAGGAAGTTGCCAAAGGAGGAGTACAAGCACCCAAAAATTATCCAAAGCAAAAAGTATAAAGGTGTCAATTGGGTCTCAATGCGTATAATCGCGTACCTTTGAGGTTGCTACATCCCGAGCCGCAACACCAATATTGTACGCTCCCCACCGTGTGAGCTACGAAGCAAATGGATGTCTTTCTCATCTACAAACAAACCACAACTGCGATGGGTCTTGCCTAAGAGTGAGGGGTGCTGCAAACCAAGGTGCAAGCGCAATGGAGAAAAAAACCGACAAGAACGCAAACTGAGTGAGGCGAAAACTGGAGTGGCAACGAGCTAAGCCCCAACCCTTGGCCTCGAACACACGCATCGTTCTCGGGCCGGATGATTTGAAACAGTTGAGTAATAATACCAATAATTATAATAATAATAATAATGATTATAATAATCATTATTAATAATTTTAAATATTAATTAGAATAAAATGTATTAGTACTAATTGGTGCTTGTGTTAATGCAAAGCAAAAGTTAAGGTGAGAATAATTTACTCCTGTTGTCATTTTAACAATGACCAATATTGCAACAAATTACCAAAATTTTAACAATTGGCAACTAGCTCTCACAATTAAAATAAAATAAATACGGAGAATAAACGATCTATCAAAAACCCTAAAAAAACCTTAACTGTATGCAGAGAACTGCAATTCTTTTCCCATATGTTCCTCTTTGTTCGAGAACCTACACCTTTCTCACAACTATACCTTAGTATAATATTTGTATTAAAGCATTAATAATGTAACAACATTAAATTATGGTTGGAAAACATTCACATTAGTTTATGATTTCAGGTATAATAGACCCCTATAACTTTCTCACCATAATTAGTCCAGTAGATTATTTGCATTGAAGCATTATTAGTGTTGACCACACTAAATTATGGACCTTGACAACTTTTTTGCCACCAGTATACTATTTGCACTGAAGCATTATCACTTGTTAACCACACTAATTATCGTTGAAGAACATTGACACTAGATTATAGTTACTAGTTATGAGTAAAATAATTATAATTATTTAAATTATAGTTACTAGGGTGTAAGTAAAATAGACCTCGGCAACTTTCTTGCCATTAGACTTTACTGAATTATTTGCATTAAAGCAGTATTAGTTGTTAACCACGCTAATTATGGTTCGAGAACATGCACACTAATACATGGTTTTCCGGTACAGTAGACTGAAACAATAAGACTCAGACTTTGGTGTCAACTCTAATAATGATGAAAGGCGATATCGTCTGTGATTAGAAGCAATACCACGCAATATCATTACATCATAGTATTTTTTTGGGAACAAACATCGTTGTTTATAAGTGTTGACCATCTTTCAAAAGATACGTTATATACTAAACAACAACAATATTAAAAAATCCAAAACTACAAACAACTGATGATAATACCATCGCTCTTCAACTGCGAAAGTCTTAAAACAAAAGAAAAAAAATGTATGTATATATGTTTCAGATCGACAGTAAAGACACTCCATCTGTCTCTTACTACATGAACAATCGACTGAACTAAAGTTTCCTATTCTCATATATTCATCAAAAAAAGAGAATAGAAAAGAGAATAAAGAAGAGGGAAAAAAAGAAGAAGGTAAAAGAGAGTGATTTCGGACAGACATCCTTACCATAAACTAAGAGTTCCATGGAACTTTTTTGAGCCGTAACCCACTGCCCCCTTTCTTTATTGCTGCCTTTTTTTTTTTCCTGTAATCCTCTCTAAGAGCTCTTCTTGTAGCCAACCAAACCTCTTCCGCATCAGAAGTTCTCATAAAGGAACACTCGGAAACTTTCTCGACATCGACTTCCCGTTTATCTCTCTCTCCATCCACCATCCCATACTCACCTCCTCCTTCTCCTCCTTCTCCCTCTCTTCCTCCCTCTCCTCCTCCCTCTCCTCCTCCCTCTCCCCTTCCCTCTCCTCCTCCCTCTCCTCTTCCCTCTCCTCCGTTTTCTGTGGGCCCACCTTGTGAAGTGTGCGACTCTTTCTTCTCCCTCGAATTTTTCCTTTTAGTCGTGTTTTCTTCTTTCAAAATTCTCTCTTCTTGTACCTCCTTAAGTTCCCTTACAGAAGCCTCCTTTTTTTCAGCTGTACTCCTATCAAGTTCCCTCGAAGTACAATCTTTCTCATTCACCATTTTCCTTCCCTCCTCGGGTACTATGGTAGAACTTCCCCCCAAAATTGAAGTTAACGAAAAAGAGACATGTCCTTGAGGATCTACCAAACTTTTCCATGAGGATTTTTGTACCCATTCTCCTCCTCGTCCATTCTGACCACTGCCATTTTGGACAACGTTTCCCTCTCCTTTTCCCTCTCCTTCTCCAACATCCTTTTTCTCAGCAATTTCCCCAGTCCGAATATCTCCCACACCAGAAAGTTCCTTTCCCTCCTGAATTTCATCGTTTTTTTGATCCTTTACATCAGAGATCATTTCTCCCTCAGAATTACTGAATGCATTTTTTGGAGCGTTTTCTCCAGCACTCTTCATTCGTTTTCTCTCCTTCTTTTTCGGGTCTTTCCATTTCCTTTTCCGCCCACTACCGACATTTTCTACCTCTCCATCCATCTCCTCCTTTCCATCCACTTCAGCCACATTCTCCTCTCCCTCCCCAACTTCCAATCCTCTCTCTTTCCCACTAGTATCGTCCTTAATCATACGATCTCCATCCTGTTTCTTTGATGAAATAACATCTACAGAGTCATCACCTTTTGTCAGTCTTACTTTCTCCTCCTTGTCTCCACCTTCAAAATCCTCATCCACTTGCCCCGAGGCAATTTTCAAAATCTTTTCCCACGCATTTTCATCTGAAAACTTCACTTCCTTCCTTTTCCCGACGACCTTTTTTCCGGCTTCCCTCACGCTAGATTTCCTACCCATCTCCATTTCATCCATCTCCACCTTTACCTCATTTTCATCATCAACAGGCTTTTTCTTTTGACTGACATGACCTCTCACCTTTTTCTCATCTACAATTGTCACACTTGTTTCTTCAATTTCTACATTCTTTTTCCATTCAATCTTTACTTCTTCCGCCAAAGGATCAACAGGTTTTTCCGGAACATTCTTTTCTCCTTCTGCTATAGTGGGTTCCACCACCCTACTCTCCTCATTTCCCACATCCAATATTGCCTCTAAATGACCTGAAGAGTCCTTTTCCTTGGGAAGAATTTTTAATTTTTTCATCTCCTTCTTGATTCCCTTCCATTTCCTTTTACGATCGTTCCCTGAGCCTTCTAAATCCACTATTTCCCCATCCTCCTCCCCTCCTTGTCTCTTCATTTCCCCTTTTCCTGATACATCCCCTGGAGTATCCTCACTTGTGCCTTCTTCCCTAGTACCTTGCTTAACCTTACCAGCTTTGTCCTTCTTTTCTTCTGACGTATTATATCGTTTTATATCCTTATCTTCTTCTTCTTCTTGAGGCTCAACCTCCCTCTCCCCCCCAATACCATTCTCTACTTCTTCAACCTCTATCTCCTCTTCTACTTCTCCTGCTGCAACCGCAAATAGACGCTCCCATAGATTCCCAGTTGAACCTTTTGTCTCCTCTTTCCTCGCTTTTTCACTTTCTTTCACCTCCACTAAATGATTGCTCTTTCCTATTCTTTCATTTTCAACCTTTTGTATCGCCTTTTTTTCCCATACTTCTCCATCTTTCTTTTTAGAATCATTGTTGATGTCTGATTTCTCCAACAATTTTGCGATTTTTACATTATCCTTCCCTCTATGCCCCAAACCCGCCTTTGAAACACCAATCCCGGGTCCCCTTAAAACCACGTTTTCCATTTCTTTTGGAATTTTTTCTCCTTTACCTCCTTCGGTATCAGCCGAGTCTTCTTCACTATTAAAAGTAGTCTCCTTCTCGGGAGTCGATTTAGCCTCATTGGTTTGGTCAAGAGAAGGGTCATATCTTGGAATAGCGACAAACCCAACTTTTGAAGAAGGTTTCGGCAAAACCTCCCTGGGGGAGACCACGGAAACAGACAAAAAATAGAGGATATCAGAATTTCTCCGAATCGCCAGAAAGTCAGGAAAAAAGGCTGCATCAACGGCCAAATTTATTATGGGTTTTCTGAACCGTTCCCGTACTAACTATAGGTGCCAATTCAAGCCTACACGGAAAGTAGTAGTAAAAACATAACATGTCGAAAGATATAGAATCATTACTATGTGGTTTGTATTATACACGTATTTTACTGTTTAACATCCGCATAATAAATGGAGTGCATATAATCTGGGAGAACCTTACGCAGTAAATAAAAAATGTAACGTAAGAACTTGATCACATATAAAGTGGAGAATGATCGAGTAAGGATATAATGATGAATAAATTGCAAAAAATACCTCACATGCTGTGTCATTGGTCCAGATAAGTAGTGCCATTCTAAGTTAAACCACAAAAGAGACCCTAGGAACAACCGAATGAATCCATTATGTTTAACATCTTTACAAAGTGAGGCAAAAACACAAACATTTTCCTGTATGCCAAAGGTCGGAGAGACGATTGCAATACCGTACAAATGACGGTTTTAGAGACATAGATGACATACTTTCCAAAAAGAAAAAAAAAGAAAATAGAAACATGACAAAAATACTGACCTATGGTAAGCGTTGGTCTAATCGATTGACTCTATTTCTGAACAACTTACTTGAAAGTTTCGTCTGGAAACATGGAGGCGAGAATGGAAAGTTGTTGGCGTCTTTCTTCCACTAACTCACGTGCGAGTTCATCTTCCTCCTCAACTCCTCCTGAATCGACAGGTGAAATATTTTCGCCTAAAACATGAGGTAACAAAATAATTATTTCCACCTAAAATGTGGGACAAAACAAGAAATTTTAACATTACTTACTACATTCTGCTTGCAAGGCACTCACAGGGAAATGAAACAAAGAGTAGGGAGAGATGCAACAACCACAATTAAAAAGAGAAAAAAGAACACTAAAACACTAAAAATCATAATAATGAGGTTAGGGAATCATTTCACAAACAAAATAATGCCTTTGATTTGTGGGCAATTTTGCAATTAGCACGTCAAAGACACAAATAGCAAATACTTTCCCAGAAAAAAGTGGAAGATGATATATGAAGTCTCTTTGTCAAAAAGCAAAATAAAATAAAATCACTTCCCCAACAACGGTTTGTCACGATAGGGAAGCTAAAATAATCGATCCACAAAATGTCCTTCCATAAAATCTTAACTTGTAAAATCTTAAATTTTATTCACATTACCTTCAATTATAGCCTCTCTCTCCATAGAAATTGAATCTCCCAAATCGTCATCCATGGTTTCAAAATCCTCCGGTTCATCATCCTTTACATCCATAAGCTCTTCAGTTTCATCTATATCCTCACTTTGGTTTATAATGTTGTTTTGTTCTTCATCAACAACTTGATTCTCAATTCTTATATCAGATACATTTTTTTCCTCCGATACTACATCAACGTTTGTTTCCCGGATATCCAAGTTATTCCTATCCTCATTTTTATCTGATGAAAAGAGAACCTCACTCGCATCCTTGGGTTGTCCCAAACCCCTATTTTTTCTGAAAGCACCTGAGAGAGGCTCAATTTTCTCACTCTCTACCCTTTTTCCATCGACTCGAAAGTCCGTCGACTTCTTCTCCTTAATGTCTTTTACCAAAGGATCTGAAACCTGAAAGTCTTCTGTACTATTTGGTGAGTTTTCCATATTTTCACACAAAGTTCCCATGATTGTACTAAGTGGTTTTGAATCAACATTTCTAAAACTCCGTTTGTGCTTTCCTGAACCTGGTCCCCCATCCGCAGGTACCACTGTAAACTAAAACCCCCAAAACCAGAAAACCCAAAAACCTGAAAACCATAAGACCGCTTAAAAAAAATAAAGCTTCACAATTGCAAAGTGTAAAACACAAAGCTTCGGAAGCCATTTCCTTCAGAAACATAACTTGAAACAAAACGCCTAATATATTTGCTTTCTAATCCTTGCACTTATTTTTCAAACGGACTCGAATCTGGTAAAGTTCTGTGGTCAAGTCTGAGTAATAATCTGGGAGGGGAGGAGAAGGGAGGGGAAGGGAGGGGAGGGGCGGGAAGGGTGGGAAGGGGGAGAGGAGGGGAGGGAGAGAGAGAGAGAGTGACACCAGTGTAAAAATCAACAGCTGAAAGAAAAATTGTAAAGCAACTAACGCCCAGAAAGAGTACACTAAGTTGTACATACTAAAAAAAGAGAAAAAAAAAAAAAACACAACTGCAACAAAATGTAAAGTATAGTTTTTCCAACAAACAAAAACAAGTGATATTGCTAAACTCGTACCTTTTTCGGACCCCACCCGAGTTTCAACGGCTCGAGCTTGTTGTTATTGCGTTTTATCCCGTTTCCATATAAAAAAGGATTCCCCTTATCAGTGGGCCCTACTCCATCCATTTTATTTAAAAAATTTGAAGAACCACCTTTGCTTTCTATTCCACTATTGTCGGTTTCAGCTGCCTTAGAATCTTCTTCAGCAGCCACCCATTCTCTCTGGAGTCGAAAAAGGTAAAGTTCTTTTGCCTTCTCCACCCGGAGTTTACCACCCTTCCATTTTGTACCATTGTACTGCATTTCAAAAGATTGAGGAGAAACTTGTGATGTCAGGGAGGGAGGGAGGGAGGAAAAGTTTGTATCATTGAACTGCATTTCAAAGATTGAGGAGAACCTTGTGATGTCAGGAAGGGAGGGAAGGAGGGAGGAAGGGAGGGAGGGAGGACGGGAGGGAAGGAGGGAGGAAGAGTTTTGTACCATTGTACTGCATTCCAAGAGATTGAGGAGAAACTTGTGATGTCACATCCAAAATTCTCATCAGATTGTTATGAAACAAGCTCTGATGAAAATTATGCAGCTTACTCTGCAAATTATGGTAGGATTATGCAAATTACTATGCAAATTTATAGAAAATCACGCAAACTAAAAGCAAATTATGGTAAATTACGCAAATGATTCAAAATTATTATGCAAATTGTGGTAAATTATCCAGATTACTATGCAGATTATGTAAAATACTATTCAAATTATATATGCAAATTATGCAAATCCCTATACAAAATTATGGTGAATTATGAAAATTCTGGTGGTAAATTCTCATTTGAGCAAATTCGGAGTTACACTGTAGTTTATGACAGCAATGCTGTCATATGATATTTTGACACTAACAATTCATAGAAGCAGAGGTTTTGTAAATGTTAAATTTCTAAACTGCAGTCAGCTCTTGCGGCTTACATAGAAACAAAAGGAATTAATAACTGCAAATTTCAAGTCAAAGATGAAAGACAATTCACAAATTTTACAAAAATGCATGTTGTAGCAGTCTTGAAATGAGTGAAAATCGAATTTCCTTTTGAAATTGACTCTCTGCAAAAATGCATTTACTTTACGCCAGTTACAGGGCTCGTGTATTAGTTAGCAGTTCATCCAATTCATCCGATTAGAAAAACCTCCCATACCCTTCCACGAATTAAAGCTGATTATTCACGAGACTAGCTATACACCAAGAAAAAAATCCTAACGTGTAAACCCTAAAACTTGTAAACTCAACTGTAGAAATGCATTTTTGAAGGCTTTCTTCTTTTGATGGGAAAAAATCCACATAAGCGAAACCACGGCATTGAGGAGAAACTTCTGCAGTTCCCTCTCTCGCGCCCACTCTCTCTCCCAGCCACCCGGTTTTTCCGGGGACTATCTCGACACCTGCCACGTGGCCAAAAGGTGAAAATCGAGCGGCGATTTCTTCTGAGCTTATGGACGAAGGGAGACCTCCGACGTAGAGACGGACAGAGTCTCCAGGGAGAGCAGCCATGGCTAGCAGAGAGGAGAGGAGTCAAGTGGAAACGTTTACAGAGGCTATGAATTAAAATACGATTGTACGCTACAAATTTCCGTAAATTAGGTTGTGTAGTTCGCACGAAATTCAATAAACTACAGTACTGTACAGTACACCACAGTACACAGTACGTTACTCTGCCCTACGTTTTGGGAAAGCAGCAGCCATGCGTCCATACAGCCATACTCCATACCATCCCCGGATATCGTAATATTTAGAACTACACCGTGAATCGCTATTAGGGCTGATGTTTTTTTCGTCGTGTAAAACATCTTTTCTCCGTACACAGATGTCGGATTGTGGATCTGACGGTTGCGATTGAAAGATTAAATTCTCAGCTTTTTAATGGCGGTTTTAAATTAAAAATCGGACAAGTGTATACGGGAAAAAAATGTTTTAAGTGGCGAAAAACTACAGTGTTAACACCAGAGGTCGCAAACGGTCAACCGAAACCGTGACCGACCGTTAACCGACCGCCCGCGCCAGATCCGGAACGGATTCGGTTGCCAAATTTTTGGGGGTCGGGCGGTTACGGTCGGATGACTCACCAGGAAAAAAAAAACGGTCAGTTACGGTCGGTCAAACAAAAAACCAAAAAAAATGAAAATTGTGTGCTTTTTTTTTTCCGACATTATTGTTCTTTGTACTTTTGGTACCGTGGAAGTACGTGGCATCATGATTAGCGTCGCAAATCTGACACGGTAATACACTACACCGCCAATAGTTATTAGCGTTGTGTACGCTAATTCCGTCCCGGTTTTTTTATTTTTATTCTCAAATAGAATTATCCACACTATTTAAAGAAACCCTAATTCCTAATTAGAATATACAATTTCTTCGAAAATTTTCAAATTCCCAATTAGCGTAAACCACGCTATTTTTCCGTATACGCTAAAAAAACTTACACGCTAATAACGATAGGCGGTGTATTCATTTCGAAAATCTTAGAGAACGCGACAAAGCGTCTCAAATCTGACACGGTAGTACAATGTTCATTTCGCAAATCTTAGGCAACGCGACAAAGCGTCGAAAATCTGACACGGTAGTAACACTTTTCATTTCGCAAATCTTAGGGAACGCAGCAAATCGTAATAATTGGCTTATTCTGTCGTACATTGATTAATTTTGTACTTTTTCGGTTACGGGCGGGCACGGTTAGTTGCGAAAAATCAAGATTCGGTTAATTTTTATTTTCGTAAACGACGGTCGGTTAACGGTTAACGATTTGGGAGCGTGACAAAACTCGGTCGGGCGTCGGTTACTCAGATTTTGAAAAAAAAAAAACGGTCGGTTTCGGGTATGAATTTTTTTGACTTTTGCGACCTCTGATTAACACTATTAACGATACACAGTATACTGAACAGTAGTGTTGGGTATCGGGTAGTTTCATATCGCGATAACTTCGATATTCAATATATTGAATATCGATCGAGCAAAGTCCTCGATATATCGTACCGCGACCAACATAAATTATCGCGATATATATCGCAAAAATGGTTTCCAGGTAAAAAATTACAACACGCGTTTAGTATGGGGTAACTACATATAGGGTTTGAATTTTGAAACTTTTCATATCTTTTCGCAACATAAAGTTTAGAATTTAAACTCCACTGTAGCTTATACGCGTGCCCGCTCCGTAAGAGACACGTGATGGAACTGCAGTTCAGGAAATTCCTTTATTGTCCTGAATCGTAATTGGACCGCTTAACGGCCAGCTCAACTGTCGTGACTGTGACGGCTGTCGTTTCCATTTTTATATTTTTTTTGTTGGTGGGACCACCTGGAGGATATTTGTTAACTGTAGGATTGTCTGATCTCTCATTTAACGGCCCAATTGTCGGCGGAAACTGACAATTGGTATCCACGCTATTTCTTAAACTCAGGCACCTGAGGTCACCACTTTCATATCGTCGATTCTGCGATAATTGTTGGAGAGAATTTGTGGGGGAACGTCGTACGGTATTTAAAAGTACACTACGAGAGTATGTAAAAGTACAGTGCTTTATTTCTATTCGTTTGTTTTGTGACTTTCGTCCGACTTGATCTCCGTACAACATGTATTGAAACTTGTACGGAATGGTTTGAAAAAGGCTTGCAGGAAGCAGAAGACCTAGCTTTGACTGCGAAATGTTAATTTGACTTTTGCCAGATTCTAAAAAAAGATTTGTCAAAGTGATCCAAATTAAATGATTTATTCAAGGCAAATAATGGAAGACCTAATTTGTATTTAGATAGGCGAAAATGACTTTTCGTTGACTTTTTAACCTTTCAGAAACCAGTTTTGAAAGGTTTTGTATAATCTGCTGTATTTTTGGTTCCTGAATTAACATTGGATCAGTGAATATGAGTTTTTCAGCCTTTAACAAAACCTTTAAAAATTACATAGTTCTTTTTATTTAAAAAAAATATATTCGCTGTAGTTTATTTTACCTGATCTTCTGTTACCGTACTGTTTGTTTGTCTCATTCAATTATTGTCAGAGAAATGATCAAATTCTCAGCAATATAAAACAACATAACAACAACAATATATATATATATATATATGTTTTTTATCCTGATATTACTTCAGCTCATTGCTGACATCCACCCTTTAATTAACTCTGGTGATGATTGGAAAAGTGATGCACGAACAGAGTTTTTTTTTGTTTGTTTTTTCATAAATGGTAAGTATCACACCTTTTCTTATGTGTGTGTATGTGTTTTTTTTTTTTTTTAAATTTCCGCCGAACTCTAAAAGTCTCTGAATGTAGGAAGGGCGGAAAGCATGTGCAAGTGTTTCCTTGTGACTTAAGCCACATTTTTTTTTTTTTTTGTATTGTTTTCTTTCGACTTGTTTACTTGCCACATTTTTGAATTCATTATTGTGACTTATGTCACATTTAAAAATTTATGCTTGTGACCCACATTTTTTATTTTTTTCTTGTGACTAAAGTCACATGTCAAACATTTTTGTGTGACTTTTGTCGCATTTTGAATGTTTAATTGTGACGTATGCCGCATGCTTTTAATGTTTTCTTGTGACTAATGTCACACTTTGAATGTGTTCTTGTGACTTGCATCATATTTTTGATTGTTTTCTTATGCTTTTCCGTATTGTTTTCTAATGTGTCTCTCCTCCACTCTTTAGGCCGCCCCTCAAGTATTTGCTGTTGGAGCCAAAGTTTGGTACCCGGACAGTAAAGAAGTGTTTGTGGAGGGAGTTGTCGTTGGACAAGATGGTGACCAAGTGTCGATTAAAAAGGGAGGAGGGGGAGGAGGAGCTGCTTCAAAGTTTGCAGACGTGGTAAGGCTTTCACAGTTCTTTGTCAAATCTTGGAAAATGTTTGTGGAGGCAAGGTGCTTGTCTCCTTTTTTGTATTTTGCTTTTCTTTTGTTTTTCTCAAATAGTTAAGTAATTAACTTCACCTCATAAAGTCGATTAGCTTAATTCATTTCCTAAATTCCTTGTTCCTAATGGTTGAATCAAAGAAAAGGCAACTCATATAGTTGGTTAAGCCTAATTGATTTGTGACTCTACTGTTCATAAAGGTTGAATTATATTAAAGTCACCTCATCAAGCTGATTAAGTCTAATCGATTCTTGATTTTATTGTTCATAAAGGTTGAATTAAATTGAAGTCATTTCATAAAGTTGATTAAGCTTAAGTGATTCTTATTCCTATGTTTGTAAAGGCTGAATTTTTCAAGTTGTCATAACCTTGTTGACCTATGATTTGCTTGCAAATTTCCGAAGATCATGAAGTAAAGGATTTTTTTCATTTGGACAACTTTTGGGTCATCGGATGAACAATTTTTCAGTGATTGCGCATTTTTTGGCCGTCAGATTAAGTTTTTAATCGTCAGACTTTAATTTTACGACTAAAAGTTGCGCTATTTTTGAAAGTTGTTCATTTATCGACCGAAAAAATAAAAGTAGGCTGGATCAAGCCAAGCCCCTTTGGCTTGAAATACCCGTTTGTCATTTTTATTTCACTATGCTTTTCCATTAGGCATTTGAAAATTGCCAGAGCTTTGAATGAAGGAAGAGAAAGTAAACGAGAGAAAGGAAGAGAAAACGTGAGAAAGGATGAGAAAATTAGAGAGAGGAAAAGAAAATTAGAGAAAGGAAAAGTAAACGAGAGAAAGAAAAAGAAAACCAGAAGCCAGGAAAAGAAAACGAGAGGCAGGAGTAGAAGAGAATTTGCAAGAGGGAGAGAGGGAGAGGGAGGGAGAGTGGGAGGGAGGGAAGGAGTGAAAAAACCTGCTTACTCACTTGATTTTATTTGTCTTTCAGGTCACAGTTAATTCTTCTGACTGTTTTTCCAAAGAAGAAGAGGTGGTGGATGATATGACGAAGCTGGTTTATTTACACGAGCCTGGGGTTCTTCACAACTTGTCTATGAAATTTTTTCAAGACAGCATATATGTCAGTATTGCCTCCTACTTATTTTACTCCCTATTGAATCCTTTTTGAACAATTTTTCATTATTGTCGCCTACCTATTTTTCTGCCTATTGAGTCCTTTTTGAATATTTTTCAGTAGCTCCCTTTTTTCTTCAAGAGAGAGGGAGAGGGAGAGGGAGAGGGAGAGGGAGAGGGAGAGGGAGAGGGAGAGGGAGAGAGAGAGGGAGAGGGAGAGGGAGAGGGAGAGGGAGAGGGAGAGGGAGAGGGAGAGAGAGAGGGAGAGGGAGAGAGAGAGAGAGAGAGAGAGAGAGAGAGAGAGAGAGAGAGAGAGAGAGGAGAGAGAGAGAGAGGGAGGGAGAAGGAGAGGAGCATCTCTCTGCTCCCAGGTTCTTTAATAAACTCCTCTGATGTAGTAGTACTGACAAGATTATCAAAAGCGGAGATAATTGTTTCATGGTTTCGACCCCTTTCTAAATCTGTTTCTCCATTTTATGCTTTTGTGACCGGTTTTTCTGAAGGCAGAGCAAATAGGTGTAGTCATAAGATAGTGTAAAAGTTATAAAATTTATTTTTTGTTGCATCATTTCATGATAATGCTCTGAAAATAGGCTTCTGCTTTTGTTTGAGAGGGCAACTTCTGGAGTTGACTTCTGTTTTTGAAGGTTTTTTTTTACAGAAGGTTTTTTTTTTTTAGTTTTTGTAGTTCCAGTGGTTAATGACTTTTTGTATTCCATTCACGTAAAGAAATGTGAGAAATGTGAGAGAAGGAATTGAGACTGAGTTGGTAGTATGAAACTTGGTTAATTTTATTCCATTTATGGTTTTATCTTGAGCCTCTGGGGTGATGGTTTTACATTAAATAACATCGCTTCACTGTAGTGGGTATAGACTAGTTGACATTAAATATAAACTATAAAAAAGAGTAATATAAAAACTAGTATAGTCGATATGAAATATAAAATGCAGTTATTGGCAAGAGAGTAAAATGTCGGTATTAGAGTAAAGATTTTTTCGCTCTATAGTATCATTTGTCTTTCCCACACTTGTCGAATTTTAAATCAAAAAGTTCTGATGGAAAGGTAAAATTTTTACTGTCCGATTGGTCAGGAAAATTCGACATGTTTGCATGGAGAAAAAAATATTTAAGTGGCGAAAAAAATACCCACTTAAAATTAATGCAAGATGTAGTCAAAAGCCCTTACATAACTTAAATAACCTTTCTTTTAAACTTGAAATAACTTTTCTTTCACTAGATAAAATGGTTGACACTCTTGAGTCTACTACATTAAAGAAGACAGTCAAAATTTTATCACAAAACCACCGCAGTAGTCAATCATACAGCATGTCAAAACTTGTACTTCGATAACGTTTCACCGAAAAGTTAATATAACTTAATTTCACTCAACTTTGACCTAGTTTCTTACACAAAGGTTTATCTTTTGCGTTTAATAATTTTTTCAGACGTATACTGGGAGTATTCTTATTGCGGTAAACCCTTTTCAGAGGTTTCCAGAGCTGTATAATGCATCCATGAGAGCCAAATATCAGAAGGCAAGTTTGGGAGAATTGCCTCCTCATGTTTTTGCAGTGGCAGATACTGCCTACAGGTGGGTGGATGGATGGAGGGAGGGGGGGGGGGAGGGAAAGAGGATGGAGGGATAGTGGGAGAGAGGGAGAGAGATAGTGGGGGAGGGGTAAAAGGAGGGAGAGAGGGTAGATTGGGATAGGGGAAGGGAGAGCGGGAAGGAGGGAGGGTGAGAGAGAAGAGGGAGGGTGAGAGAGAAGAGGGAGGGA